>CM074578.1:103065952-103600952 GCA_037305975.1 Chrysolophus pictus | reverse complement strand
TTAGTTTCCCCCTATTTCAGTGAGGATAAGGCTCCTCACTGACTCCTTCACAGCACCACAGGAAAAAGAGACATGAGGACGTCCTTGTGAGTGCAGCATGCTGCATAGGAACATTTCTGAGAGACAAATCATTAAAAAGAAATAAGAGAGAGGATATCAGAGAGGATGAGCAATGGGAAACAATTGGGACTTTTACTGATGATTTTCATAGAGACAACACGTCACTCAAAGGGACCAAAGGCAAAGACCCTCCAGCAGGCAACCCCAGGTCAGCTCTCTCCATCAGCCCTGCCATTACATCTCATTGCTAATCCTACCCAGGTTAACACCCATAAGCAGTGCAGTTCTGGTACCCCCAGCCCTGCAGTATGCCCCACGTTGGGTTGGCCATACCTCGGCCTTTCTTGTGCATCGTGGCTCCAAGGCCAGCGCTGCCTGCCCAGCTAGGTTCGTCGTGTGTTGTGCAGGGTGTGCATCTCCCACACAGCAAACAGTGACTAGTCCTTTCTATTTCGAGCAGCCCCGCAGTGTAAACCCGTCTCCTCCCTTTGATAAGGGCCCTATCGCTAGATAGCATTAATCCCCATCCCTCTCTTGGCACAAGGAAATACAGCTTTGCAGGCAGGGTAGATAAAATCACTGCTCCATGCAGTTATGGTTTTTTGCTTTTTTTTTAAATGGGGTGTCTGATATCCTGCAAAAACATGCAGGAGGACAGCCCCAAACAGCACTGACAGTGTGCAGGGTCTCAAGGTGCAGTAGTTCTCCCCAGCTCCTACTGTATTCAATAGGACTGGAGCATTTTCAGTGTCTTTCTAGACCAGGAAAAAGGCCTTCCGAGACAAACCGAGTTTCCTGTTCAATATTTCATGCAATGATTCCTCCAAAGGTGTAAACAGGAATAATGCCTCTTCACTTAGCCAGCAAAAGAGCGTCTGCCTTCCCTTCCTTTTATTGCCTTTACATGTTAAATGCCATTTAGACGGGGATTTGCCAGATGCCCAGCTTTGGCTAGGGCTCCGCAGGCTGTGGGAAGCCTAGCAAGGTTCCCATCCAGATCTGCAGGTGGATTTAAGGAGAGAGGAAGCACTCAGCTCTCCCAGCAGCCACCCCTCACTCCCTTCTCCATGACAGGGACCCACAGGGAGTCACGTACTTTGGAAAGGTTGCACATCTGCACTCAGACAAACTGCTTCACTTAGAGCAGTAAACCACATTTCCAAACCGTGCCTTGAAAAACCAAAGCATCCTCCCAGTCGATCTTTAGGAGCAGTTATCTTTTGAGAAGAGAAAGTTAAACCGCTGGGGCACCACCTACAAAAATTCCTGACATGCACAAAAGCAGCTCTCTGCCCAAGAACCCCAACTCTGGTTGCCGGGGAGGGAAGGCACTATGCCGGCCCTTGCTCTGCCACGGCCACGCTTCCTTCCAACCCCATCACCAGTGAGAACGCTGAGTGCATGTCTCAGCCATCAAATGGTCTTTTAGCTAAGTGACAACAGATGCGATTCGGAGTCAGCACATTTTGATTACGGCGCATTGTTAGCAGGATTCAAAAGAGCACTCGCATCGTGGTATCGTTCAACATAAAAATTAAATTGCGACGTAATGAGCTTCGTTCCAGCTACACCTTTCCTTCTGAACTGATCCCGTACCTGCAGAAGCCGTGCTGGGTGTGCAATGTGTTCCTGATTGCAACGCATACGTATGCCTAATCTCGAGGGCGCCGCCTTGTTTTCGAAGGCGCTCGGCAAGTCACGCACTCTGGTACGTGCTGCCCGTTATCTGCAGGAGGCTTACAACTGGAATCCCCATGATTCACATTTTCCAACGCTCATGTCCAAACCCTTCCCCAGACCAGCTCCTCCACGCTCTGCCGTTTCACAACCCGCCGCATTCGCAGCCAGGCAGAAGCAAGCCACACACCAGGCAGCTGCTGGCCACAGCGGCGACCATCCCTGGGCAGCGGGCACACTGTGGGATGGCGTCCAGCCCAAAGTGGCCATGGCTCCCCGCTGCATCTACCCTCTCATTGAGGGATGGCTGGGAAGCACACGGCTGGCTTCCAGAACCACCCTGAAGAGTTGGGCTGGGAGGTCCCTGAGGCTTTGCCGTTCCTCCTGAGGAGGGTGTGGGAAGCGAGCAGTGTTGCAGCCACGTAGCTGGCTCACTGGGCTCGGCATCACCCTGCACCTTGGGATGGATAGGCCGGCCACCACCCCACTACTGCTTCCTGCCAGCCACGCGGCCCCACTCCTTCTGCAGGACTCTGAGGGTGCTGCTACTTCCTTCAACCCATGTTTACATTACGCTTAAAATGCGAAAGACAGCAGAAGGGGCCAAAACCAAAGCACAAAGCAACTGAAAGCAACTTCCACTGTCAGGCTTTAGGTTCAGCAGATTCTTTCCCACTGGCAACAAAATGGAAGCATTTTGCTTTCTTCACGCTGTTTTTTCTAAACTACGTGCAAAGTGAAATAATGAATTTCTGTTAACATACCACTTCTTAGCTTCACATAAATCCCGTGCCTCGCTATCGCTCTATGACAGATAAACTAAGATACCAACAGCTACACTGCACAGCCCTACCCTATGATACAGAATGAGAAGCAGAAAACTAGAGCTTGTGAGCAACTCGTTGTCTTGCCCCAAAGCTTCAGGGGCAGCCCAGGAAGAGCACCCACACTTTGCTCCCTCCTCGTGCTGCCAGCAGTTGTGTTTACCACCCTGTCCCTCCGCCATCACCGCACTGCTCTCAGCCATATCCAGCTCAACACTGCAGCCCAAAATGAGGGATATTTCTTAAATTCCAATCACAAGGACACTTCCCTCATCAAAAAATATCTGGCCAACCCATTCACACAGGATACTTTTGTGGGCCAGCAAAGAGCTCAGAGCCGAGGCCAGCACAGCATGGAGCATCTCAGTGCGCACAGCTGGGAGCAGAGGGGGCCTCCCTGCCTCGATCCTAAGACCAAAGGCAAAACTGCCACCTCCTTGCTCATGTCCTGCTCTGAGGGCTGACACACAGCTCATCAAACTGGGTGCAGTCCTGGCCAGCTCATGCCAGGGCTGAATTCTATCGGACTGCTTTTCCCCATGCGCACCAAGTTTGCTCTTCAAAATCCCCTCTGACAACGAGACGAAATTCCTCACATTCAGACATCATTTTCTGCCGTTTCTGCTTGCACAGACAGCAGTGGCCCTGCACCCTTGCAAACGGGACAGACAAAGCAGCAACAGCAGCAGTGGAGCTTTTAATCCGCTCTTCTCCTCTCCTACCGACAGCGCCGCAGCCTTAAATGGAGCTGGTTAAAAGCCAGCCTCAAAAACACGAGCGGTGCTCTGACCTGCTCTGCAACAACAACAGCGCACGGGGACAAAAACTTCAACACCGGCTGAATGAAATGAAAATTACAAGGTAAAGGTCGCATTCCCTGAGCTTGTGCCAACTGCAAGACTCTTACATTACAGCGCCGCAGCTTTCCAAATTTTAAATACAATAATTTTCTGTATTAAGGGCCCAGTAACCCTAATGGAGGCATAATTAGGCATTTATGCCAGGCCCATATGAGAGAAGCTTGAAAAACTTAAATAAACTGTGAATGGCAGGATTAATACCACAGCTTTTCATTTTGTACAGCTGTTTGAATACAGTGCACTGACTGTGATGGCATCAGCTGTTGCTTTACTCTCAGTCAGTATTTCTGAGGTTAAAACAGGCAGTTCTTTTAACCAAATGAATAATTACCCCTCTCATTGTTGGCCTGTTTGCTTCAGCAAAGAGGGGCTGGATGCATATTTGCTTTACATTAAAAAAAAAAAAAAAGAAAAAAGAAAAAAAAAGAAAGGAAGGAAGAAAGAAAGGAAGAAAGAAAGGAAGAAAGAAAAGAAACGAAAAAAATAAAGAAAAAGCCAGACTGCAAATAAAATTAGATGGCCCAATGCAAAGCCCATTTGACGCTAAGAGAAGAATTGTAATTCAGTGCAATGGTGAGTGGACGGGGGAGGAAGTAATGCCGTTTTGGAGATCATCTGCACAAGTGGGAATATCATATAGATGCCGGGAGAGTCCTTGAGAAAACATCTCACCTCGGCCCCGACAGAAGAGGAAAGAAAATACTTTGGTGAAACATAATTCTGTGTTTCCAGGAATGGCTCCAGTAGCAAACTGCTTACCAGTGCAAGGAGCCTTGTAAATTTCATTGTGAACGGAATGGGCAACGGCAAGTGTACGACACAGCACAGTATCTGCACGCACAGCTTAGCCAGTAGTAAGTAAATGTGTTGGTTAGAAGCTGTAGAAGACACCAGAAAATACCTCTAACAAGAACTCAAGCTCAGCAACCTTCATGCATGAATACAAAACAGTTCCCAAAACTGTCTCGCTGCTTTTTTTTCCTAACCCAGGTGAATTATCCTTCCCACAAATTAATTTTCAGTCCTTTGTTTTATGGTTAGAAAAATCAGCTGAAAAGCTTTAATTGCAATTTCCTCACTGTCTTTAAGCGCTTGCTTCTTGGTGGATATGGAACAAACACTGCATAAAGGTAGAACTCGCCATGCAACAGCCGCGTGCCCGGTCCAGGAGGAGGGCTGGTGCTATGGGGAGCCTGATACCACATCCATGCAGGCAGTGCCACCCAAATTGCAGCCCTGGGCTCAGGGTCGGAGGATCCAGCCATAGCCCTCTGTTATACAGGCAGCGGTACAACAGCATTGCTCTCAACCTGAAGGAGCACCAGGCACGAGGCCGCTGGGGAAAGGCGAGCAAACCAAAAGTGGATGTGGCTGCTCTCATTGAAAAGAAAAGTGGCCTACTCCAAAGGGGATTAGGCTAAAGTGAACTACGGCCACTTTACTTCTGAATGAGAGCATCCACACAATAGCGCAATGCGCTTTAACTAATGCACTTTATTTTTACACCCAGGCAATTTGTCTTACCTCTCCTGAGTGTCCTTGTGCGGACGCGCCCCAGGACCCATCGAGTTCCCTGGCCAGGCAGGAGCCTTCGAGCAGCCCCGCAAGCCACTGCATTTCCCTGTAACCCCATGACAGCCAACACGCAACTGGGGAGAGAGCTGGGGAGAGATGCTTCCCTGGGGTAGTTGGGGTTCTCTCGTGCTAACAGAGACCAGGCCTGTCACCCAGGCAGGCCCTGAACTACACCACAGCAAGGCCCTCCTGCAGCAATTAGCCTGCAGGGCTCCTGCTCTCACCTACATCCCCAGGCCAGGCTGGGTCTTATTTATTTTCCCCTTGCTTGCAGGTGGTAAACAGGGAAAAGCAACCAAGCTAAGAAGGGAGCTGAAGGCTGGCAAGTTGTCTTGAAGCTGCATCACAAAATATCAGTGGTGAGAGAGATACCGGGTCATTAATCAGGGACAGAAATACGTCCAAATAACAGAAAACACAAAATGTGCGCTCTATTAGAGGTTGGAGTCACCCTCTCCAAAACACTGTTGCAACGGCAGGGAAATAAAAAAAAACAACCAACCAACCTAAACAGTCATTTACAAATTTGCTGGGTGAGTCAAAGCCTGTTACAAGCAACTGAGCATCCGGGGAGCGAGGGAACGCGCCAAGGACACGCGATGGTACGGCAGCACACCCGGCTCTCCTCGCACACAAACCCTGGCTGGGAAACGACTCCAGAAACGTTCCACAATTTTAATGACTGGTTCGGAACAATCCTCGTCTTTATTTTCTGAAATTTGTTTAGATTATACAAGATAGCTCCTCACTGCGAGCTCATGTGACCAAAAAAACCCCAAACGCAGCAATGCAAAACAAAGAGGAGACTCTCTAATTTAAAGAAGCTGTGCCGGATTTTCGCCGTGTTTTAAGCTGCTTTTTTAAAGCAGTATTTATCAGTGCGACCTACGCTTACTCGTTTTGATTGAGTGCGTTATAATCTGATTTTTTCAGTGCTAACATCACCCGCTCCGGGATCCAGCGACCCGTGTGCATGTGCGGGGCCCATTGCTTTCACTGCTACTTGCACACAGGTAGCGAGTGAAGTATCAAACCTGTGCCCACCAGGACTAAACCTAAACCAAAGCTCGTTTTGCTCAACTCATTTCTAAGCTGCCCCAAAAGAATAACCTGCAGAATAACCGCGTTCCAAATCGCGATGACACCGCGAGCTCCCACTTATGGGAATGCTTTGGGGCAGGTTGGCGGATGTTTATGACAAGTTCCAGAGTTTCCTGGCTGATTTTAAAACAGATATTGAAAAAAAAAAAAATGAAAAGGAGAACTGAAATTCTGTTTTGCGAACTTCAGCTTGGAAAACTTCATACGAGAGTTGGGCCTGAGCACGGAAGGCTGCGAGTATTCTACCCAGCAGTGAGGATGGATACGTTCGGGCTCATAAGTGATTAAAACAAAACATAAAAATCAGCAGAGATTCTTGAATTCAAACGAAATAACAGATGAAAGAAAATACATTCAAAGCTGTATCTCTTTAGCAGCATATTTACTTGCATTAAGAAGCCTGCTTTTGCTAACGCCATTGCAGCCGCAGTGTTCCTGATGGGAACAGGCCCTGAATAGAAATGAACGCGCGCTATCTTCTACTTTACGCAGCCTGCTCAACTCCTAAATACTGCGGGGAAAAAAGAAGCAAACCCCAAAAAGGCATAAAAAGGACTCACTGGCTCAAGGTGGCATAAAGTCAGGGGCACAGCTCTTCATTTGGAGGTTTTGAAATACTGTTTTACCAGCTCTCCTCCAAGTCCCACATCACCGTAACGCTTTCATTACGCAGAACCGATCTCTGCCTTGCACTCTCAGTGCTGTATCTGCCCGCTCCTCCAACATGGGAGTACACACAGCAAAGGCTGTAACATGTGCAACTTTTCCCACCCCTTGACGCCATACATGGGTTTGAAAATACCTGCAAGGAACTCCCGGAGTAAAACAGTATCTCTTCAGCTCCTTTATTTTTTTTCCCCTCCACCAAAGGCATTATTTTAGCACTGGCTGTAGCAAGCTAGAACCAATAGGTCCGAATTTTCAGAGAAGTTATTGTAGTCGGAATGAGTGGATGCCCTCACCGGCCCATCCACCTCCATGCACAGCACACAGCACATCCCAGTTTACGACACTATCTTCATAAAGAACATCACATTTTAAGCAACATTTCCACCCCTCACAAACACCGCTGTCTATCTGCATTTTGTTTGCAGAACCCCTCCAAATGCACGCATTAAAAACACCTACTGCAACATAAATACAAGTGTTTGCTTTACGATATACATATATATATATATATATATATATATATGATATACAATCACCCAAGAAGGGCCATCTAAAACACCACAGTTGCAAACATTTAAGACTGTAACAAAAATGACTGCGACTCCAGTATCGGTTTACTATCCTTCAACAATTTCCCTGACAGTGGAGTCAAATAATGTTGAATTATGGACCTTCTTAAAGGAAGTCTTATTTCACGTTCATTTTTTGATCATTTCCCCCTGCGTACCTATCGGAATCCGACCGTTTGCCGTTTCTACTTTACACATTTCTGCAGATGTCATTGACTTGTATGTGATTCAATTATTATTTGGCCATGCAACGCTACTCAACAAGTTTATTTCACCTAAGCAAGGCCCGTTTTGTCCCTCCAAAAAAGCCATTTTATGTTGCTAACGTACTTTGAGTGCGGTGGCCACTCTGTTCCCTGCTTTCCTTGAGGGAGGCTTTACCCAGACATACTCCAGGGAAGCGTATCTGCAAAAAGCCCAATTTTACAGCTTGGATTCAAGCACCTGGGAGCCAAGGTGAAGAGCGTCCACCACCCGGCCCCTGGGAGCCGTTCAACGGATCTGGAGTCCCTAAGAAATGGAATTCCTTCTGTGCGGGTGGGGTTTTGCACAGGATGGACTTTTCCCATCTGCATCACGCAACAGCTGTGTTTTAAATCTTTCCGGGCTACGACAAACATTTGAAAATTTAAACACGCCAATGTTTGAAAAGCTAATGATTAAAAAAAGGTTTATTTTGAAACTCCGGCAATGGGCGCGAGGGTTCAGCGAGGGGTTTAGAGCCACGCTCCCCAGCTCGGTGCTCCCAAGCAAAACCCCATCTCCTGCCCTTTCCTTCTGGAAGCAGCAGCCCGGCGGGTCCCACCCTGGCAGGCAGCGGGGTCGCGCCTGCGGGAGAAGGATGCTATTGGAGTGACCTCTGGCCAGCGCGCCAGTTAAATCACCGAACAATGGCCGGCGTTATGGGGCTTTCCTGCGCAAAATCTGGCATTAGTGTCACTGCCTTCCATTAAGCGGGGGGACTTAAAGGCGCTGGCACGGAGGGGCCTGGGAGGGAAGAATAAATAAGGGGAAACCAATAAATTAAAAAAAAACCCTGTTAACTGTAACCTTTACTACCACAATATACGAAAATGTAATTAAACCCATCATAAAAGCTTTTACATACTTACTCTTTTATGACTCTCGAAAGCACAAAGGCGCGCAGCCCGCGCGCACCGCGCACCTCCCGCAATAAACGCACCGCGCGGGGACATCCTAATTAGCCGCAGCGGCGACGAGCACTCAACACCCCATTAGCTGCCCATTAGGGCCCAGATCCTGCCTGCCCCGGCCCCGGCGGCGCCGCGTCCCCGGGCGAAGCCCGCGGCTCTGAGCTCGGCCGCGCAACGTTGCGCCTTTTCCCTTCCGCGGAGCTGCGCGCTTCTTGCGCGGGGAACTCCGGGAGAACGGCCGGCCCCGCGCAGCGTCCGCGCTCCTCGGTGAGGTGTAGGGGGGCCGTGGGACGGGGACCCCCTCACCTCCGACAACCCCCAAAATTGCAGCTTCGTTTCTTTAGCTTTCGCTTTAATAAAATAATGATTCGTTGGGAAAATGGGGTATAAATCTTCATTTTGGAGGCAATTAAAGTGTTGATTTCATTCGTGCCCCTAAGCGATTCTTGTAATTTGCTCAAATAGCTTTATGTACCCAGCACTCCAGAGCTTTTAGAAACCCATTTTCTAGTTAGACTTGTTGGATTACAATTCGGATACGACGGCGACGAAGCCGGCTCTCCCCATCCGGATCTTGGTCGCAGGACCCCCCCATCACCCTCGCGGGACAGCGAGACCCCCGGGCGGCATCGCCCCAGTCCCCCCCCAGCGCCGACCGCCTCAGATTTTCCCCTTCGCAGCACTTCGAGGGCACAAAGCCCGCAAGTAGGAGCCCCCCATCTCTCCACCCCCCATCCCGCAGCCCGTGCTGCGGGGGAAAATACTGGGGCCAATGCCCCCGCCGCGATGCAACGCACCTTTCTGCCGGGCTCTACGCACAACTCCTGGCGGTAATGGCATAAGCGGTTGAAGGGAACCGCTGTCTGCTCGGCTGCGCCTTCCTTTAACAAAAGGAAACCTCCAGAGTCGGGAGCTGATTGCTCCTAACACCGTATTTACGGAGCGGATCATACGGGAGAAATAACTTGGGCTTCCAGAGGCGGCTGCCGCCGGCCCCCCCCCCCCCTTCCCCTAACCCCCCCATCCCCCTCGCTGCCCTCCGCTCGAGCGGACAGAGAAAGCCGACCCGAAAAAAAAAGAACCAACTCGCAGCCACCTCCGTTCTGCTCCCGACCTCCCGAGCCCGGCGCTCCCGCATGGGGAGCAGAGAGAGGGGCACACGGCGACGCGGGGTGGGAGAAGGGGGAAAAGCTCCTTGCAGCCCCCCCCGGTACCCCCCCGGGCACAGCAGCGCAGAGCTCCGCGCAGCACAGCCCCGACCTGGCACGGCCAAAGCCGCTCAACGCCTCGGGGCTTCGCCTGGGGTTCCGAGCTCTCTCTCTCTCTCTCTCTCTCTCTCTCTCTTTTTGTATTTTTAGAAAACTCGAACCGCAAATAATTCAAACCCCGGGTCCCGTTTTATTTTCTTCCCCCCCCAACCCCCCTTGATTTTTTTTTTTTTCCCCTATTAAGTAAAATAAAATGGGCGCGTTTGCAGCAGGCAGGCGTGCACAAAGCAATGTTCACTGAAGTCTAAAAGCGTTCGGCCAAGGAAAACTGACAAGACAGACTAATGAACCGTAGAGACGGGAAGAAAATAGCCAGCATTTGCTAGATTTCAAACCCTCTCTGTCTTCCCCGGACCACCTATCTCGGATTTTATTATTATTTTTGTGTACGGCTCCAGCCGTCCCTTTTCTAAGCCACCAGAAGCCGGCGATTCACGGATAACACTTCTATTATTGTAAAGGGTAAATAAAATAAAGACAAAAATTAAAAGCGACAAGAACCAGGTCGAGTTTGCAGGCGACGCTTTTACAAGCTCATCTCGCCAGGTCGAATCCGGGAGCAAGCCTTAATGAAGCAATAATAGCCGCATTATTCAAAAATTTTCATTTCGATGGAAATTTATCTAAAAGGGACTTAATCATATGCAAATAATAAAAGGAGGCGTAGTGACCCGGCGAGCGCTCTGCATACAGATCTCAACGCGCGGCACTGCGGGACCGTACCTGATCGGTGAGGTTTGCCGACCGCGTTATGTCCTCGCTGTCCGATTTTGATCCGCCCTCTCTATCGTCTATGACCAAATCGATAGGCATTTTTCCTTTCAAACAGCTAATATACCGGTGGCAGAAATTGTCACATAATTCGTGTACCTACATTGAGGTGGGGGGGTGGGAGGGGGGGGGGAAGAGGAAAAGGAAAAAGGAGGGGAGGGGGGGGGAAGGAAGAAAATATAATCAGGAATGCATAAGTAAAATTGACAAGTGCAACCAGTCTCCCCCTTTCACCCCTGTGACATCCGAAGTCCTAAATAGGGGAAACACACTGCAATTATCCCCCCGAGACCTCCCGACGCATCCAGAATTAGGAATAACTTTCTTTTCTCGCAAAATAGAGATATCCCAGAAAATTGACAGTGACAAGATGATTCACAGGCTACAACATATTCAACACCCGTGTTAAATTCATCTGCTCCCGGAGCTGTGGCCATTAGAGAGGTGACCTGCATGGGTGACATTTAAGGTAAACTATTTAATTTCAGCCGGTGATTTCATCGCAAACCCTTTCCAAAGGGGGATGAGGAAAGGAAAAGGGATTAAAACAACAACAACAACGACAAAATCACCAAGAAAACAAAACGATGCTCAGTGCTGAGATACGCTGCAGGCATCCGAGCCGTACCTGCGCTGCCCGCACCAACGGGGCAGATATTTTAGCGCATTTCGCACGGGGTGAGAACGAGCTGCCACCGGCACTCGGAGAAAGCGGCTGAGGCTGAGAGGTTGTGGACTTTAAAACCTCCCCGAACGTTTCTTTTTTAGGAGAAAAGGGACTGAGTGCCGGTGACGGGGAGGCAGTGCTCGGGTGGCACCGCACCGGGGACGCAGCGCCGTTGCGGGGCTGCAGCGCTTTCTCCTCCCGGAGGTGCGCGGTCGTTACCGGTGGCCAAACCCAGAACCCGGCCCCGGAGCCCCGGCTCTGCTTTGTCTCTGCGAAACGTTACGGGACAGCCCCGTGCCCTCGGCCTGACCCGCGGTGATGGCTCTTCAGATAGAAATAAATAAAGCGACAAACAAACAAGCGAATAAATAAAACAAACCCCATCCCGACTGACTGTCACCGACCCCGTTTGTCCTTCCCATCCTCCCCCCACCTCATCCCCGCTAAATAAATCCTCCCTTTCACCCCCAAACCCCAGCGCCGGGGCTCGGAGCGCAGCGCGGAGCGGTGCCGTTCGGCACCCGGGGCTGCGGCGGTGTACAAAGAGCACAATGAGAGCAGGGCCCGGGCGTGGGGAGCCGGGCGTGGGGCTGCAATTGTAATTAAACTGCGAAGAGAAATGGACGCCGAGATTGGTCTTGACACTAATTACCAGCCAGAAAGACATTTATGCAAATTTACCAGAAGCCTCAACTTCTGCGGGGCTGAAACGGAGGGGGAAGAAGGGGAGAGAGACAAAAAATTACCTTCTCTAATTCCAACAGATGAAACCTTAATACTTGTATGGCTTGGATCATCTGCAAAGACACAAACAGCACGTTTATCCCCCTCCGGGTGGGGCCATCCTTCCCCCCCCCCCCAACCCCCCCCGCCCCTGCCCCGCTTCGCTTTGGTGGTAAATAAAAACTTGTTTTGATTTATGGCGATGCCACTAAAAGTTAATAGCGGCGGCTTTGTGCGCTGCTTAACGAGAAGCGACCTGGAGCTCACCGAAAAATAAAAGCAACGGAGCAACGGGATTATGCGCAACGTAAACACCGTTTTTTGCAAAAGGGAAATAAAAAAATAAGTCCCCCTAAACACGGTCGCTTTGGGAAAGCGGGAGGAAGAGTCCTCTCAAAATAGTTCTGCATCGGTGAGGGGGGAAATAGAGAGCGGGGCGATGGGAACGCAGTGTCAGTGCGGTGGTGGCTGTGGGCAGAGAGAGGGGACCCCCCCTGCGGCACAGCGCCGGGATGGGCCCGGTAACAGCGCTGCTAAAAGCGAAGGGCTACAGATCCACGTGAGAGGGTTTCGCTTTGGCACCGCGCGGCGCTTGTCACAGCCCGTAAGGAGAAGGCATAGAAGTTCCCAAAAAAAAAAAAAAAAAAAAAAAAAGGGAAGGGAAGGGAAGGGAAAGGAAAGGAAGGGAAGGGAAGGGGTGGGGGTGGGGAGAGGAAGAAGCGGTGTTAACTCTTACCAAGTTATCCAGTTCGGGATTAGAGGAAAAGAGGGGTTTCTCTGCTCGGATCTAAATAGAAGAAAGGAGAAGGGGGGTGTGTGTGTGTGAAATATTCGAAAGATTTGAGATGCGGCAGCAGCACGAGCAGACGTTATTACTGCTCGCTTCGCTACACTGCCGGGCCCACGGTGCAACCCTCCGCGCTCCCACGGAGCCCCGAGACTCTGCGGCCCGGCCCAGCCGGCGGGGACCCGAGCACGGGCACTGCGGGGAGCGCCCACAGCCCCCTTTTCGGGGGTCCGCTTTGCTTTGCTTTCGCATCCCGCAGTACGAGAGGGGGGGTGGGGGAAACGCGCATCTTTATCTCGGCCGAGACTTGTTTTTCTCGTTGGGATTTTTTTTTTTTTTTTTTTTTTTTTTTTTTTTTTTTTTTTGGTGCTGACCTGTTTGGCGAACACTGCTATGTCTTCATTGAAAGACTCAGAGGAGCAAACATCGCCTCCCGCTACCCCGGGTTCCCTGGGCGTGCATGTGGCTAATTCACATTTCTCAAAAATCAGTGCTAAAAGAGGGAACAGGGGGTGTCTGCAAGAAAATACAATGGTCACACACACACGCACGCACACACAGAAGGAGGGAGGAGAGAAAGAAAATAAAAAAAAAAAAAAAAAAAAAAAAAGAACACAAATGAGAGCAGCACGGACCGAACGCACCGACGCGACCGTCGTCAGTCCCGCGGCTGCGCGCCCGCGGAGCGGCTCCGAGCGCTGCTCCCCGCCGACCCCCATCGCCCCCGGCCCGGCCCGCCCGCTGCCGCGCATCTCCCGGCACCCTTCGGCCGGGCTAAGAATAAACCCCAGCGGTTCCAGCAGCCATTTTGAATTAACTTTCCTTCACTTGGAACAAAATAAAAGAAAAGAGTGAGAAATCAAAATAAAACGCGTGTGTGAATGCACAGTAACGACCCCGAAATTGTAATCTAAGGACGTACGCTTTCGGGCTTTTGATTCCCACCCCCACCCCACCCGCCTCAGCTGGAAGACTTTCTGGGAGCGAAAGTAATGATAAAGGAGGGGGGAAAAAAGGAAAAATAAAAGGACGCCACCAGCAAAGCCCCTCCAGCACCCGAACCCCTCCGTCAGGGCAATGACACGGCCGGGAGCCCCACAGCCCCGCACGGCCCCCCCAGCTGTGCACCCGGAGCGGGGCCCCCGGCCCCTTCCTTATTGCAAGAGAGGAGTGAGTGCGGGCACACACGCGTCTCGATGCATACATATATATTTTCTTCCTTTTTTATTTTTTTTTTCCCTAGAACTTCATACTTTTTTTTTTTCTTTTCTTTTTAATTTTAAATTTTTCTTTCTTCCTTTCTTTCTTTTTGTTCTTTTTCCCGGAGGGCACAGCAATGAGCTCAGAGAGCCCTCCGGATTTCTGAGAAAGCGATCGAGCGCTGTGATTTCTCTCCCGCCGCAGCGCGCAACTCTTTGCAGAGCGATTTTTAAGAGGCTTTGAAAGTTCCCCCAAGGAGCGCTGCGGGCAGAGGGACCGCACCGCACACCGTTCCCACCCGGCCCGACCCGGCAAGTCTCCAAAATGTAAAACTAAAATCGTTAAGAGCTTGAGAAAAGCGGAGCAGTTCGGAGCTGTCCCCTCGCTGCGAGCGGGGCGGAAAGTTGGGCAAAGGCACCCGCGCAGGTTGCGCCCTGGGAATATTTCCCCCTTCCTCCTCCGTGCGCTGTTTCCAACTTAGGGGGGGACGACAATGTTTTAACGGGGAGAAAAAATAAGATGGGGGGGACGCGGGGGGGGCAACCCGGCGTCCCTCTCCCAGCGCCGCGCAGGGGCATCCCCCCGGGGCCGCGCAAAGTTGCGCGGGCGCGCAGCCGCGCCCGGCACCTACCCGTAGATGGCATCTTTATCTCTCTTGAGGGCATCGTTGACCGAGGCGCCCATGGCGGGGGGCATGGCGTTGGCGTGGGCGGCGTGCGGGTACTGGTGCGAGTGGAGCGGCGGCCCGTGGTTCAGGTGGTGCACGGGCTGCATGGGGCGGGCGCCGTGCGGGTCCCCGTACATGGTGGTGGGGATGCCCACCCCCTCCATGCCGCCGTAGTGGGGCAGCTCGTCGTACTGCGGGGCACAGAGCGGACAGGGGTCAGCGGGGGGGCGTGGGTGCCCCCTCCTCCAGCTCCGGGGGGGAGAAGGCTGAGAACCCCGGGGAGAGGGGACGACAGCAAAATGCGGTTTATCTCGGCACCCCCCGCGCCCCCCACGGTGTAACTCGGCCCGAGCCGCCCCGCCGATAAACTTTTGGAGCCGGGTACCGATCCGGTGGGATGCGGAGTTCAGCGGTGGGGAGGGAGGTTAAAAAAGAAGGAGAAAAACCGGGGGGTTCGCTTTGCCCGCCCGCACCCCGGTCCCGGCCCCGGGGAAGGGATTTCTTTGTTAAGGACGGCGGGCGCGGGTCCCGGGCGGGGGCAGCGCTGTGCGGGGTCCATGCGGGGTGGGACACGGCTCGGCGGGGGGGGGGGGACGGGGAGCGAGCCCGAGTAGCAACGCACATGGCAGCGCCGCTCGCTTTAATTCGAATTAAAGGGACGCGCTGTTGGAGCCGCACCGAAAATTGAATTTCTTAAAAAGGGAGGGGAGAAAAAAATAATAATAATAACAAGGGAAAAAAAGCGGACGGGAGGGGGGTGGAGGGGAAGAAAGTAGAAAAAAAAGTTGCGCCTACAGCCAGCTCGGAGCTGCCCCGAAGGGCAGCGGCGCATCTTCGCAGCGCGGCGGAGCGCTCCTACAGCCAGACACGCGGAGCCGGGCACGGCGCTGGGCAGGAGGAGGGCAGCACCGCCGTCCCCGGCCCGGCCCCGGCCGCAAAGAGAGGGGCCCGAGAGCCGCCCCCGGGATGGGCGCACGGAGCCGGCAGCGCTCGCCGGGAGCGAGGAGCGGCCCGGACCGGGCCACCGCGCCGTGCCTCGCTCCGAAGGGAGGGAAGGAAAAAGCAAAAAGTTTTTCGCAGCCCTCTGGCAGCCGCGTGTGGGTGTCGTTTCGCAGCGAACCGCAGGTTTGGATACGTACCCTTTGCGCCATCGGCCTGCTCGCTCCCTTCCTACTTCAACTTCTAATAAATCCTCCGTGAGGCCAGCGTGAAAGGAAAGAGCCGCGCGGTCCCCCCCTCTCCCCAAAAATGCAAAAATCCCTCAGCGTCGCCAGCCAGGAAAGCCGCCGGGGGACGTCTTCGGCTCGCCGGGGCTCAGCGGAGCGGTGCGGTAACTCAGCATTAAAAAAAAAAAAAAAAAGAAAAAAAAAAAAGAAAAAAGAAAAAAAAAAAGAAGAAGAAAAAAAAAGAGGAGGAAATAATAATAATAATAATAATAATGAAAAAAATACAAAAATTACAAAAAAAAAAAAATCAGCTCTGCCTTCTTCCTTCTTTTTTCCTCTCTTTCTTTCTCTCCTTCCTCCCTGCCCGCCTCTCTCCCTCTCTCCCTCTCTCCCCCTCTCGTTTCCAAGACAGCGGCGGGGCGAACGCAAATATCCGTTCCCGAGGCGCGCGGTGCCCCTCACGCCCCGCTCCCGGCTCCCATGGCTTTTTGCCACTCCGGCTGTCAATCACGGGCGGTGTCAAGGTGCTGAATGACTGATGGCGATCCGCTGCGTGCGCTCCCACCGCGCAGGACACCGCCAATGTGGGCTTTTGCTCGGGCGCGCTCTCACCAAAAAGGAAGGAAAAAAAAAAAAAAAAAAAAAAAGAGAAAGAGAGAGAGAGGAAAAAAATTTTTTTTTTTTTGCGAAAAAAAAAAAATTAAAAAATCGGGGAAGGAGGAGGAGGAGGAGGGAGAGGAGGGGGAGAATTAAAAATTAAAGCGCGCCGGCTCCCTTTATTATGGTTATTATGACGGCGCTGCCGGCGGGGGCTCTCTGCTCGCTCCTCCTCGCCGCGCTCCGCATCCCCCGCCGCCGCCGGCGCGCTCTGCCCCTGCGCGGCCGCCGGGCGAGGCTGGAGGCGGAGGCGGGCGCGGGCCGGGGGCCGGGCGGGGCGGGCGGGCGCGGGGGGGGGCGCTGCCGCCGCCGCCGCCGCCGCCGCCGCCGCGGGCCGCGCGCTGCCGGGCGTTCTCCACCGCCGCCTCCGCCGCCGCCGCGCAGCGCCGGGCTGGAGCAGACTGCGGGAACCCGGAAGTAGTGGTGGCCATAACAGGTCGCGTCTTACACAATGCGCTGGGCGGCGGCAACTCCGCGGCCGGCGCAGGGGGGCGCGCCGAGCGCCCGGCGGTCGCTCGGCGAGGCCGCGCCCCCCCCGGCCGGCCCACCCTCGGCGCGCGGGCGGGGGGGCGGCCGGCGGGGGGGGGGAGCCGCGGAACCGCGGCTCCCCCCCCCCCCGGGCGCCCCCCCGCCGCCGGCCCCTTTGTCCCGCGGCCGCCGCCGAGTGAGCTCACCCGGCCCCCGGCCGCGCCGCCGCCGCGCCGCCGCCGCCCAATCAGCGTCGCGCCGCGCCCCCATTGGTCGGGGCGGGCGGTAGGGCGCCGCGGGGCGGCGCAGGCTGCGGCTCCGGCGCTGCGCGGTGCGGGGCGGGCGACTCTGAATATTGGGAGAGGGAGGGGGGGGTGTCGGGGTGGGGTGGGGTGTGTGTGGGGGGGGATATATCAAAAATGAAATGAAAAAAGAAATGAAAATCAAAAAGAATGAGAAATAAAAAGGAAAGAGAGGAGAACCCTTCTGGTCTTGACCCGTTTCAGGCCTTTCTAGGAGTCATTCGGCGCGCTCCGACACTTTTACAACGTAATTACCGCCGCGCAAATTGTTTGCCCAAACCTCATTGCGGATAAGGGTTTTTACAATCGGCAAACAGTTCCCAGCGGGAGGGCTGCGCCGCGCACCCGCTCCGGGCCGCTGCTGCCGGGCTGCGCGCACCGCCGCTTCGAGGGACGGGCGGCAGCAGCCCCTTCTTAGTTCCGACGGCCTTCTTTGGAGCTAAACTCGGACCTGGGGGCTTGCAGAACCCGCCGCCCCTCTCTCCGTCGAAAGCAACCCCCCCTAAAATAATACCAATTAAAAATAAAAGGGGGGTACGGCTGAACATACAGCGCAAAGGGGCCTCTAGAAGCCAGCTCAGCCCCAAAAGCCGCTTCGGGAGGTGCGATCAGCGCACATTCGCTTATCGGGCAACAAATGAGGCTTCTAATCGGGCCGAATTTCCCAGCTTCGGGAAAGAATTAGTCATACCTCGGAACAATAAAATGTTTTCTCGCCGCCTTCCCCGCTCTGCCGCTGCCTTCCTAGAAGGGATTTGCGGTGAGGGGGGAAATTAGCATCCGAGTGTGCTCTTTCTCCATTAATATTTAAATGTTAAAACCCAAATAAGAACGGGCAGAAGAGGCAAACGGGTGCGGAACCGCGGAAGAAAGCGTTCGGAAGGCAGCGGGGAGATAACCGAGGAATGCTGCAGATAAAGGCAGCGATACGCGCAGAGATACCCGAAAAGTCAGCGCCTGGTGAAACGGAGCGGGGGAAAACTGCTTAAAGACCTATTAAAGGGCAGGGGGGAAAAAAAAAAAAGAAAAAGAAAAACATCAACAACAAAAAAACAACAAAACAAAGGAACCCAAAAAACGCCTGGAGCTGGAGGTGAACTGCGGAGACCGTCGGCTTCTTGGGGGATAAGAGCTCCGGCCCGGCCCGAGCGCAGCCCCGGAGCGGAGAGCGGCGATAGGGGAGCAGGGAGCGGCCGCCGTCGGGTGCCGGCCCGGAGCTCGCCCCGAGAGCCGAGGCTCTTTTCTTCATTCAACGAAGGGCTTCGTAAAATATTCCCAATAAAATTTACGGTCGTCTTAAAACTTTCCAAACACCGCAATAAATTTTTAATAAAATTAAGTGGGAAATGAATTCCTGGCCGGGCGTTCCGCCGCTCGCCGTTCTCCGGCCGAGGAACGGGGCCGGATAGCACACAGCCCCGAACCTCCCGCTGCGGGTTTCGTCCCGCCGAACACCGGAGCCGAACGGCCGCGCACCGAGCCGGACCGCCTCTCCCGGGAGGGAGACCGAAGCCCGGCGTTACGCCGAGCCCCCCGCCGCCGCGGCGCTCGGATTCGGGTCCCGCGTGGTTTTGCGTTCACGGCCCCCCCGTGAAACGCACAAATTCATCTGCGCTCATTGCAGCTCTGGGGAAGCTGCCCGCGCTCCCCCCGCTGCTCCGTGCCCATAGCAGAACCCCTCGGGCCGCTGTGGTATCGCCGCACCTCTCCTCGAACGAGGAACGATCCCGGGTACAACTCCGTGGTTGTTAAAAAAAATAAAAAAAGAAAAAATAATTAAAAAAAAAAAAAAGAAAGAAAAGAAAACACACACAAAAAACCCCTCTGCTCGCCGCTTTGCACCCGAAGCATTGAGCTGCGTTGCCGTCTACTGGGCGATGGAGAAACTGCAGCCCGCTCTGCCCGCAAACTTTCTCGGGATACGGCACGTTTTGGGAGGGAGCTGAGAGCCGGAGCCGCCGAGTTTCTCGGAGGAAACAGCGGCAAAGAGACCCCGGGCAGCAGAGCCGTGGGCGAAACGAATACCGTTGTCAGCAGCGCCCGTGTGAAGAGAGAGCACAGAGCTGTGCCACGCTCGGTGCTTGCTGCGGGAGGGGGGGGGGGGCGGACGGTGCTCCCCGCGGGGCAGCGGACAGCGGAGGGGTGGGAGGGGGGGTTGGGGGAAGAAAGGGAGGAGGGCAGACAAAAAAAAAAAAAAAAAAAAAAAAAGGAAAGAAAAAGAAACAAAAAGATAATATTAAAAGGTAAAGATTTGCGCCCGCTTTCTAAACCCCTTCCTGAGGATTTTTTGGCCCGCAGCGGAGGGCTTCAGCCTGCTCGCGGGGTTCAGGGCGAAGCATAACGAGGAGGTGTTTTAGAATTATTTGTAAATGTAATGTTATTTTAAAAGCATTTTATGTGCGTGTGTGTGCGTGTGTGTGTGTGTAGCTCCGCTCTCGGTGCCGATACCGGAACCGTCCCGTTGCCCACCCGCGTACAGCCAACCCGTAAAGCCTGCGTGAGCCCGGGGATCTGTTAGCAGCGGCATCTGCCCCGCACCCCGCAACCTGCAGCCCCAACCGGGCTCAGCGAGGCTCCGGACAGAGCTTTCGGCCGCTCGCAGCCCGGCTCCTTTCTTCAGCCCTGGTGGGGAAGTTCAGCAGATGGGGACGTTACCCCGAAATATGCGATACCTCTCCCTGAGGCTCTGCCCGCTCCGCCGGCGCTGAGCCCCGCTCTGAGTCCGTCCCGGCAGCCCCGGGGCGACCCGCGACCCCCGAGCGCACAGAGCAGCGCTGAACGATGCCCGTGCCTTTCGGTGGGGAGAGTCGAACGAAGCGCGTTCCTCTTTTCAAGAACTTTCCAAGTATTCGCGAAATGCTTTTTGAGACGCAAATCGGCGAGGAACAAACTCGAAACCCGTTTGCAAACCGCAATTGGGGACCGGGATTTCGCGGCGCTTCGGCTGAACTGCGGGGTTCTGCCGCAGCCTCTCCACCTCTCCTAAACTAATTTCCGTCCCTATTATCCACGTATCTCTCCGTCCTATTACCCACGCTCTGCCTTGCCCGGCTCACGGCAGCATCGGGCACAGCGCGGCCGTCCTGCAGCGACAACGGGGGAAGCGAGGAACGCTTGCAGCCCGTTGAAGCTCACGGCCCAAGTGGGAAATCGGACTCAGGACGGCGATGGAGCAGCTCAGCGCTCTGCGGGGTGGGGGACGGCCCCTCTCGGTGCGGCTCCCTGTGCGGCTCCCTGTGCCGGTGCCCGGCTCCGCCGCCGCCACTCTTCGCATCCCCGGGTGCGTTATCACCGACTTTTGCATCACTGTATATATTGACTTTATTAAGCGGAGCCGCGGAGTTGTTGAAGCAGCCGTCCTCCGCAGCCGCAAACAATTCTCCCGGCGAGAAATTATAATTATAATAATAATAATAATAATTGGGGGAAAAGAAAGAAAGAAAGAAAGAGTTTCGAAATAGTTTAAATTTGCTCTCGCTGCCCTTTTTCGGAGCAGCGCGCGTTGTTATCAGCGCACATCGCTGTGCTCGGAGCGCTCTGCACTCGATTTTATGAGAGGGTGTGGGACAGCGGGGGACAGCCGGGCCGGATCGGGCTGCGGCGAGCGGTGGGGCTGTGCTGCAGGGCTGCCCGCATCGCTTTTGGCCGCCGAGGACGGCCGCGAGAAAAGCCACCTCGGATGCGCGTATGTGCACTAAGGAGCGCTTTATGCGCAACTTAGGAAACTCCTCTGCTTGTTGCACGTTTTACGAATCACCCCTGGAACGCTCCCGAAGCTGGGTGCTGGGACAGGGCAGCCCATCTCTGCCGTCCCCTCTCTGTCCCTTCGTTAACTTCGGCCCTGGGTCAACCTCGGGCAACATTTCCCGGAGGGGAAAGGAGAAAAGAAGAGAGGGACGGGATTAGGGGTCATTTTGGGGGCTTAATTAGAGTTTAGCAGCAGCTCTGCAACCAGGGGTGCCGAAGGGAAACACAGGTCAGAAGAACTTGTATTGGCGGTGCTCCCTTCCAGCTTACCCCGCCGAACACTTCTTACACCTCAAGCGTATTGGCTTCAGTTAAAAACTGTAACTGAGCTTTGAAGGTAGCATTCTCTTTCTGCGACCCTCAGCTGAGTCCCAGGAACAGGCAGAGACACACCCAGACACCCATCTCCCCACGCTCAGACAGGTTTCTTGTTCTGTTCTGCGTCTTTTTGTTTGTTTGTTTTTACACAAAACCAAAGAAACATCTACAGCAACCAGCTCAGCTCACTGCAACAGCAACGTTATTTCCACGCATCCTCGGGACGCTCCGTATTTTGGCTACGAGAGCTCTCAGCATGTTTTGAGGGGGACTATCCCACAATTCATCTTTTCAGTTCAAATTGCCAAAGATGTGTTCACTCTTCTCTCAGTGCTGCAGTGACCAAAGTCTTACTTTACTCCACCACACTTCTGGCTGCCACCAACCCCTTCCTTTTGCTGCACGTCACCACCAGATTTCTTTCTTTCTTTCTTTCCATACACACCACACCTCTCTGCTGATGAGGAGACCCTCATGGTTCCACTAGTGCCCGCTACATCAGCGCTGCCATTAGTGTTACATTTCTAGTTATTCTTGCTTTTTCCTTCAGCCTTTGAAGTCGTGTAGAGACAATTTGATTCATTAGTACCCCCGGCTCGCAGTAACCCTAGCTTCTGCTTTACTTTCTGTATTAGAAGCACATGTTGGAGCCTGTATGTGAGGGCAAAGCCCAACCGGCCGACTTTCCTACACACTAGTTCCAATCTTGCCTAAAATCCTCACCGGGCCTGGAGTGCTGCCTTTCCCTGCCTGGGAACGCCGCATCCCCTCCCTGCTGGGTGATGATCCTCTGTGAATGGCACATTTTCTCCTCCCGCTCTTCTCACGATGGAAGCTTTATGGCCCTGGCACATTCTCCACCAGAGGACCACTTGTCGCACCGGGCGCACGGTTTATTCCATTCCCTCTTTCCACTATCCAACGCTTTTCCTACAGCCTCCCCTACCTGCCTGGCGCTCTGTCTGGGAGCTGGGCCTGCCTGCCTCATGTTTTCCCTTGGACGGGTTCCTGTTCCTCGCAGAGGGTGCCCACTGCTGCACTTTGAAGTGGTGCTGCATGCTGGCTCTGGGGGCTCTTCCTGGCCGACGTCGCGCTGAGCCCCCCCTGGCTGCATCGCCTCCCCTCGCTTTGATCAGATGAAACCCATTCACAAGTGCTGGCGCAAAAGGCCAGCGGGTTCCCAGCCAAATCTGGCTGACATCAAAATATCCTGGTGCTGATTTCAGCTGGGTGCTGGGGCTGGCCAGGAACAGGCAGAGCCTGGAGAAACAACCACTTTGTTGCAGTTTACGAGCAAGTCCTATTTGTTTCAATCAAATGAATTGGTTGTCATTTTAAGCAGAAAAAATCTAAGATTGGTTTAAATCAAATTCAGTATTCATGCCCCCCCACCCATCTATTTTTAAAAGTTAATTTAATACTGTGCTCCAGACTACTTCGCTGCTTGGAAAACGCCTGTTTCCAAGGGCCAGTCCTGCACAGCTGGCTGGTGATGCAGGGAGCAGTTGGGTCACAGCAGTACTGGGGAACCGGGGATGCAGTGACCCAGCCCACATCCTTCAGGACCCAGGAAGCCTCGGCTGGGGGAACTGTCCCAGCAAGATGAAGCAGGTGAGCTCTGTGTTGAAAAAATGCATTTTTGCCACGATTATATTGTGATATTGACAAGTGATTGTCAGTAGGATGAAATATGAGGGGTCTCAACCCAAAAGTTTGCCGTCCACTTCACCAAGTTTTTATGAATTTGTGACTATCAGGGGCTTGGAAAAATCCTGTGCAGAAAGGCAGCAGCAGGGTGCCTGCAGCCAGGTGCAATATGCCTTTCCTTTAAAACTCCAAGTTGGCCACCAGGAGGACAGATCTGACCTCAGATTTCTGCTTGGCACCTCTGCACAGAACACTGTGCTCCACCCCCCCCAGCTACACGCAGACACCAGATGTGCACTGGTGCTCCACATCTGCCCCAGCTTTGGTTGAGCCCCTGCCTCCCTCCGTGAGCATCCTTCCTGCCCTACACTCTTGCCAGGCCAGCATCATCCCTCCTCACTCTGCTGAACTCCTCCAACTGCTGATCCTCTTGGCTTCTTATCAGTTAGCCAGCAATCTCGTTCTTTCCCCTCCTTTCCCTGTTATTCTCGCTGCCCCTCAATACTCTGGCCCCTCGCCAAGGATCCTTCCTCCACCACATTTAGCTTCTTACCCCCAGGAGGGGAGAGCTTGAATTTGTTTCAACATTTCCTTCTTTTTGTTTGTTTTCTTCTGTTCTGCCGAGCCTGTAATTTAGTTCTGCTGACACAAATGGTGAACCCCATAGTGGGAATCTACTTAGAAACCCTCTCTGAAGATAGCTGGCTATATTGCCGCAGCCTCTGGCTGTTTGTTCCCTTAAGGCCAACAGCAATGAGGGGTTATAAAATACCTCTGCACAGCATCACTTGGCCAAGAAGTGGATGCAGTGCTCTGCCATCTGAGTGAAGGTCTGGAACAGACAGAATTTGCATTCAGCCTCGCACGAGCCATCAGACCATCACCTGTTCCCCTGTATTTCCTCAACAAATGGTGTCTCATTCCCAGCTTGTTTTATGTCTGCACGGGGACGCGAAGGCAGAATTTACATGTGCTAGTATGCATTAACTCCTGTCCTGACCAGTGCTAATTACCGCTAATGATGTAGGCCAGTGTTAATTCTCTTAGCAACATTACTGCTGGCCATACGCTTCTGAAAGTGCCTTTGGGTGAGGTAGCTTACTTTGAAAAGATATTTATGTGGAGAGTAAATACAGAGCAGCTAATACACCATAAATCCCCCCTGCTGGATCGCAGGCTCCAACGGCTCCATAGCACCGAGGTCCCTGGGCACAAAGGCAAAAGAACCCTCCAATAAGAACCACTCAATAGAAAGGTGTTGGGATCACCCCACGTGATCCTGGGAAAGTAATTCTGATCTGGCACTTCTCTTCTCTGAAATTGGAAATACAATACGTCCCTCACCATCTCAGGGGCACCGTATTTCTTTTCCCTGCCTTGCCAATCATTCTCTTTGCTTTCAAACAACATCCTCCAAACCCTAATTGTTTTTATGCCTTTGCAGTATAAAACAGAAAAGCCGTAAACCCATCGTATTTTCCGAGGCAATGTTTTCCCCGTTGTGCCGTAGCGTTACCGCGCAGAGGCCTGGCGATTTGCTGGGAGAACAAATGAAGACATACCGAGCGCTTCGGCGCTTGGCCGGGCAGCACTGCAGGTCTGGAAGGTGTCACTGGGCTGTGCACACTGATTTCAGCAGCTCTACTCTGATTTATCATAGAATCATAGAATCACAGAATGGCCTGGGTTGAAAAGGACCACAATGCTCATCCAGTCTCAACCCCCCTGCTATGTGCAGGGTCACCAGCCACCAGACCAGGCTGCCCAGAGCCACATCCAGCCTGGCCTTGAATGCCTCCAGGGATGGGGCATCCACAGCCTCCTTGGGCAACCTGTTCCAGTGTGTCACCACCTTCTGTGTGAAATTTATGGGGCTGGATGCCCCAGAACTGCTGTCTGAACCTTCCTCCTCCCTGCTGCAGCTCTGGGCACGCCCAGCAGTTTGTGGTCATTAACAGCAGCTGTTGGAGCAGCGCTTGCCGAAGTTCCATGTCCTTTCAGAATCATCACAGGTTTCTGCTTTGCCTGGAAATATGCAGCAGTTTAGTTTGTATAAAGGCTGCATGAATAAAAATTTAATCTAAGGCTATCGCTGCTGTAACGGCAGTAATTTCTCTTAAAGACTGTATACAAAGCATACTAAATACTGCCTATAAATAAGACTGTATTTAATAGAGGAGAGAAGTGATTTAATGGCCTAACTGGCAAAACCTTCCCTGCCACTTCTGAGCCCAAATCTGGGTCTTTTCCCTGAGCAGAACTGATGTCCTGTGAGGAGAACTCAGACCCAGAAAACTCTGATTTTCAGGTGAAGTCATTCATACCAAACTTTTCTCTGAAAAAGGAAAGGAAAAACATTTTAAAGGAAATATGCGTTAAGCAGAGGACATCCCTTTCATAATAGAAGCTACAAGGGGATAAAAGTACATTCAAATTATAATAGTTCCCTAGTTATCTGCCTAACATCTCATCTTTCTGTCTAATCCCACTTTTAATTACACAGTGCCTTTTTTTTGCCTGTCACCAACTGAAGCACTCTATTTTCCTGACCGTAAATCCTTCTAAGTGGTGATATCAGAGGAGGAGTACTGCCACTGCCCACCAGGACGCATGCTGATGGCAGGGAACATCCAACCAGAGCTTGGGGTAGAGCACATGGATGCTCCCTTTTGGAACAGCCTGCCTGTAAGCCCTGTGGGTTTTCTTTTCTCAAAGAAATCCCTCTCTAAACCACACAGCTCTTTGAGCTGTACGAATTTTCCAGCACGTTGCTCAGTTTTCCAGATTCCTGCAACTTGGCCTGACTTCCAACCAATGCTCAATGGGGTCCCAGTGCTGGCTGGTGTCAGAATGAGACTTGGCCTTTGAACCACAGCAGTGTGCAGCTCGCAGAGAGGAAGCAATACAGTATCATTGAGCTACCTTATCATCAGGCATCTGCTCATCAAGATCTCACCCTGTGATTGTGGCTGGGGAGGAAGCACTGCTGAGGAGGAAGGAAACATGTGCGCAGGGTTCCCACTGCTGGCCTGCTGCTAGCTTCCTGCTCTGGTGAATCCCAGCCCTGTGCTTCCCCAGAGCAGGCACAAAATTGCCCTTTGGGGATGTTGTCGGGCTTAATGGATGCTTATAACTGGCTCTAGCAAAAGGTGTGATGTCGGTGAAAAATACTCTTCAAGGTGATTATTCGAAAGCTCATTAAAATGCATTTTGTTCCATCCTTTCCCATGGCTTGTGTGGGAGGAAACTGAAAGATTCAGGGCTTTGTGGGAAAGGGAGAGAGCTTGTTCTTCCCTTCGGGTTTGGGAGCAGGGTTAGGGTGTACCAAGGAGAGCCTTCTGGCACACAGGTGGGTTTGCACCAAGGCTCGGAGCCAGGTTGCAAGCTCCAACAGCCCCGCGGCTAGCATGCGTTCTCCGGAGCACAGAGCTACAGATTGATGGCACCTTCCCTGCACAGATCTGCATGTATCATTTACTTAGCCTTGCTCCTGATGGAGTTAGGTATCATCCTTTATTGAAAATTATTCCTAATGTGTATTTAAGCATTAAAAATGAATGCGGGTGTGTGATAAAACTTCGGGAATAATTTATAAACAGCTAACATAACGTGAGATATGGAGTACTTGGCTGCCCTGAAAATCTGTGTGAATGGCAGCAGAGAGAGCTTCTTCCTTTGTAGATGTCTTCTTGCGTCTTGCTGGCCCCTCCATGGTGGCTTGGTAGCACCCATCTGCTATGATGGGGCCCTGGGCAGACTGATTTTGTGGGGGGCAGCCAGCCTATGGCAGGGGGTTGGAACTGGCTGGCCACTGAGTCCCCTCCAACATAAGCCATTCTATGATTCTATGCTCATATGATTCTACAACTCCATGATTCTATGATTTGGGGCAAAAAGCTACTGCAAGTAATAATTATCATTGCTCCTTACTAAAATGCTCTTACTTGCTCCTATAGTTATTTCTAGAGGACAGGAGGGAGACGAATGCTTTGTGGTATGCAGTGGTCGCAAGGCTCATATTGCACAGTGTATTGCATAGTGTATTGCACAGCTGGGGGGAGCAGCATCACTCCCATCTTCTTTGCAAGGGCTGAGCCTCTGTGGTCTCTAACATCCCCGTATTGCTCAATCCATGCCCCCATGGTGCCCTAGAGCATGTTTGGTAGTGGGGTCCGTAGTGTGAGCTGCTATGGAGGTATTCCAGCATCAGCGCTTTTCTCCTGAATGCAGGGCTTGGATGTGACACAAATAAAGCTAACCGAATTTGGTCAACGTGGCAGAAAAGAACACCTTCTATAGATTAAAAATCAATCAAAATCCAAGCTGTGGGACTGAGCATACTCTGCAGGTCTTCTTGCCTGTCCCACAGAAATACTGCTCTGAAGAAAACTCTGCTTTTCTCCTCAAAGCTGCTGGTGGTGCAGCCACACAAAATACCATTTGACACTTCTCCTCTGGAGAGGAGGAAAATCCTGCCTGAGATTGGGGATGACAGCATGACTGCTTTCTCATCACTTTTATTGAAGACCATTCGAGTTCGCCCATGTACATTTCTAGCATTAAAGACCAAAGATATATTGGGGATGTGGTAAGGTTCATCCCATCTTCATCCTTCTTTTTCTTGTCATCTTCCTCCTGATCCTCCTCTTCTATGGAGCTGACATTTGCCAAAGAGAGGGGTCCGAATGTTAAGGCGGACTGTTAAGGACTGAACTTGGGCAACACCTAGCCAAATGCCTTGTGAGTGTGCTTTTCTCTCCCTCTGCTTTCACTCAAATATTGACTGGCCTCATCCGCTACTAAACGGATTGTTTAGTTTCATTTTTCAACACTTCATTTCTTAGCTCGTTCAAAGAGGCTCTGCTGGGTGGACCAGTGGTGAGACTGGCTGCTCTTTGGACAAATTTAGCTCTGTTAGTCAATTATTCTGGCAGGAAACTTTTTCAGCATGCTGAACCATCCTGTGCAGGCTGCTGAAGTCCAAGAAAGGGACATTGCCTACTGGTGAGGCCCCACATTCCTTGTGCATGCTGGAAGGACTCTGGCACATGGATTACCTACTGATAACTAAGCAAGAGAAACAACAAGCAGGAGATCTTCCTCTATCTTGCAAAGGTTTGTAAGAGCTGATGCAGGCTCTGCTCCCGAAAATAAGGCCCATGTGCAATGCTTGCTCTTGCATTACTTGCTCACCCGATGCAGCTCCATTGCACAAGAACAGGGAGGACGCAGCCCCTGGACACTTCCTTTTGTCCATATCCTCTCAAACCTTCCCTGCCAAGGCTCTCAGAGCTGTGTGAAGTCATTTCCCCATCTGAAAAACAACTGCTAGAGAGCAGCCTCCAGCTTGTTTGAGGCCTTGAGGAGAGAGATGGATTCCTTCACTGCCAAAAAGATATTCAGGCAGAAACGCTCTTGGCAGAAATGTATGGGTTTTCTGGCCCTATCTGTGCATTTGGATACATCCCGTTACACAGGGTGATGCAATCCTTGTCTATCACAATAGAAACTCAAGTTAAGATAGCCCTCATGTTTTTCTGATGGCCAGAAGTGCTCTGTAGCACTACAATTTACTGTATTGCACCCTTGTTGATACTACCACTCACTTCATATTGGAACAAAATGTAAAGAATCTATTAATAAGGAGAAATAAAGACCATTATTTCTGCTCTTTAACAAACAAATATTAACTTCTCTACTTATCAGCGTGTCTGGAAGCTGCTGAAGTCCCCTGTCTTGCAGAAATCACAGCAGAGCATTTCCTTCAGCAAGTCCCCATACCTAATCCTCTCTGGAACCACCTGGAAGCTTCAATGCACACAACAGACTCACATTAATTTTTCCATGACCTTCAAAAGTTTGTCATAAGTCTTGAGAATTTGCATGAAACCCAATGGCCATTGGCCATCCTGCAGCTTTCTGAGCAACTGCTCTCCTGGCAGGGTCCCACGTCTGGGCCCATGCATTGCATGCACACAGAGATGTTGCAGATGACTGTGCCCAGGGGCAGGGAGTGACATTTCTGCATAGAGTCACTCCTGCTTTGCTGAATTACTTGGAAGCTATGCTTGGCACAAGCAGATCTTATAGCTCTCTACAACGACCTGAAAGGAGATTGTGGCAAAGTGGGGGTCAGCCTCTCCTATGTAACTAGCAATAGGACAAGAGGGAATGGCCTGAAGTGGCACCAGGGGAGGTTCAGGTTAGATATTAGGAAATATTTCTTCTTCAAAAAAGTGGTAAGGCACTGGCACAGAGTGCCCAGGGAGGTGGTGGAGTCACCATCCCTGGTGGCATTCAAGAAACATTTAGGGGGAGATGGAGTTTAGTAGGGAAATATTGGTGATTGGTGAACAATTGGACTGGATGACCTTGGAGGTCTTTTCTGACCTTGGAGAGTCTATGATTCTGTGATTCTATAAGTTGCAAATTGTCAAGATTTGATAGGTTTTCAAGAAGGCCTTCCAAAATTAATTGTGTAGTGGAAAGCACTAACCTGATCTCCTCTGTCTTCCTACCTACGCTTCCCATTTTGCAGAAGACACTCTCTCCCACCTCTCAGTACAAATTGCTCATTATAGCTACCTTAGTAAACATAGGTAAACTTTCCTAGTGCCAGCCTTCCGTACCTCTCAGACATCGCTGCCATGGGCACGGCAGAAATATTATATGATGAGTCCCACTAATCTTTGCTGTCAGTCATTCCTCCTTCCTGCTGCGGCCCTTCCCACCCAAGGATCCTGAGGGCCTCCTCAGAAGCTGGCAAGGCATCACCGCGTGTGCAGTGCTCTGTACCTGGCGGGCTGCAGCGGTCAGAGGGAACTGTAGCGTGGCTCCCAGCACATGCCAGCGACTTGCTGGTGATACTAAACCCAGCAGCCCGCGCCAGGAGCAAAACACAAACAAAGCCTGCACTGGAATCAATTTTCAGGCTTTTTTGGATGGTTCCATTTCACTTCTTTCTCAAAATAAATCAGTGTCTGCAGAGCAGTGCTGGGCGCAGTGGTTTGGGCACGGGATACAGAGCTCAGCCTGCGGGCAGTGCTCCCACAGCTCCCCACGGCTTCAGCCACACTGCATTAACACACAACTGGGAACAAGGGCTCCCTCACCCTCCTGTTTATTGTTGGAGAAATGCTTCTGGGGATGGAAAATGCGCTCCGGTCACCCCGTGGGCTGGAAGCCCCATCTTTCTCACGCTGGCCCTGGCTCCAGCCCCCCTCAATAGCTCAGCTAATGCACCTATTTCTCATAGCACATCCCGCTGCCTTACAAAAAACCAATGAATTATTCTTGTTTTTAGTGCAACTGCTGAAGATATTTCAAAGTGAAAAGGAATTGACCCAACCTACTGTGCACATTATTTATTCAGAGGTAGTACAAAAACGAGTCCCTGATGTTACTAAAACAAATCCTAATAAGTACAGAGAGCATCAATTACAGGCTTCCCTTTATAGTCCTATATATCTCTTTCCCTTTCTAGAGATAGTATCACATGTGAGGGGGCACCGTGTTGGCTTTCAAACCCATTGAGCTTTCATAATTATAACCTCTGCTTTAACCTCTTTTATAGGACACACTATACCGCCTCACGTTATGTTCCTTGAATCCCCACCAACCCTCAGAGAACACGTCTTTAAAGCTCACCTCGTCTAAGACGAGCAGAAAACAGGAAGCATTAAGCATTCATAACGCCGTGCACACACTACATCAGGGTGCCCAAGCAAAATACACCTCAGGAACACGCTTGGAATCTCACTTGAAGCTCAGTAAATATTCAGCACGCACATACTCTGACATAATTAAACTAGGAAAGGATTAATTGCAGCAGAATAGATGGATTTCTATATATATATATTTTTTTTTTGTTCCAGTCTGTATGGAGTGTCCTTCTATTTAATCAAAAAGCTTGGAATGACTCCTAATCTATCATAAAATTTCTTAAGGACGTGATTAATTCCATTGTTTAAATTCTGTTTTATTGCCATAAGAAACTCTCATAAATGATCCTGCACCTTTCTCTGCGATCATTTCCTTCTAAAGTAATACACTAATTAATTTCAATTAAATATATGTAAAGGAAGATATATTTTGAAAAATGCTTCTCCCATGCCATTTGTTAATATATTGAAAAAGTGTAAACCTTGGAACATTTAGCATAGAAAATATTCATTTTTGGTAATTTCTCAAGGGGGCAATTTATTAAATGAAAGGCTTTTAACATTAGCTAAAAGCAGCCCTGTAAATCATGGGTGTCATCAAACTGCTTCATCACTTCATTAATTTAAAAGATTATTATATGCGTAACTGACATAATTTTGAACAATGTTACATGGTTAATTTATTAATGTAGAAAAGCAGAAATGACATGCTGAATTGATTTATTATTATAATTGTATAATTTTAGGACTTTTCTCTGTGACTTTCACCAACTGAGCAAATGATTCAGGGCAAAACTCTGCCATTGATTTTTTCCAAGCGTGGCTCCTCCTTGGTGTCAAGTGGGGACGGAGGCTTGGAGGAGCCAACCCAGCCTCCTGCTCTGCCTTCCAGCCCCAGCTGCAAGGCCTCCTTGACCACCTCGGTCACCTTGGCCCTGTGTTAATTTTGAAGTGCTTTTATTTGCCTCCCAGTGGCCGAATACATCTACAAGTTATTGTGGTTACGCTAGAAACCACCTCGAGTGATACGTTCTGTGCCAGGCTCTCACTGCAAGAAAGACACTTGGGGCTTTGAGGGGTCTGGAGCACAAGTGTGATGGGGAGAAGCTGAGGGAACTGGGGGTGTTCAGTCTGGAGAAGAGGCACAGGGGAGACATCACTGCTCTTTACAACTGCCTGAGAGGAGGTTGTGGTGTGGTAGGCGTTGCTCTCTCCTACCAGATAACTAGTGATGAAGGTGATGGCCTCAAGTTGCACCAGGAAAGATTCAGGTTAGGAAACATTTCCTCTCCAAAAAGAGTGGTGAGGAAGTGGTACAGGCTGCCCAGGGAAAGGTGGAATCTCTGTCCCTGGAGCTGCTCAAGAACCGTGGAGATGTGGCGCTGCGGGACGTGGTCAGTGGGCATGGTGGGGTTGGGTTGGGGTTGGACAGGATGATCTTAGTGCTCTTTTCCAGTTGTACTGATGCTATGATTCTATGACAAAAACCTGGTTCTGGGTGACTGTGTTTAAACGTGCTCGTACCATAGGCTCTCCCCATGCACAGAAATACATTGGTCGAGCTTGCTCTGCCCCACCAAGGAGCCTGGAGCCCCATGGCTCGTGCAGAGCAGCCCCCAGCACTTTTGGCCATAATTCTATTAGCCAGCAGTTAGTGCTGGCTTCCTGCCCGAGCTGAAAATGTGATGCAGCATCACTTCTTTGCTAGGCGCTGCTTGGAAGCACGGTTAAAGTTGGATTCAATAATACCACACCACATTTGGGATTATTTTTAGATGGAAATGATGCATGACTCTGAAACCCTGCAAAGTCAGTGGAGCATTCCTGTTCCAGCACAAGTGCGGGTGGGCGGGTGCACGGATTGCATTCAAGAAACCTTGCTCCAAAACCTGCAAAGGGACACAGCTTGGATTTAACCAAACAGGGCCCTAGTTCTGCTCTGCAGCCTTCTTTTTTTTTCAAGCCAAACTCTAGAAAAACAGCTCAAAGTGTTGTCTATATTTTGGCTGAGATTTCCATCCCCACAGCATAAGCTGCATTGCTCCAGTTGTGGTGGGACACAGTGGGGTGGATGCAGTCATTGCACAATGCTGCTGCAGCATGTTTGTGCCATATGAAGGAGTGAACGCTTTCAGCAGCACGGCTGTCTTACCCTGATGTCCCCAAGCTTCTCAGTTTTGTACATTTTGTTTATTCCAAGCTGTCTTTGCTTGACTGGACCCAATGGGCTCTAGGAGGGACATCTGAGATGCCAATAATGACACCAAAATCAAAGGACTGCACAGCGGATAAAATTTAAAATGCAAATTAAAGACTATAGTGTTTCAGAGCCGTCGTTTAGGATCCTGCATCAAAAAATGGTGTCACAAGAGCATTCTGGGCAATTACGGACAATTTTTAAGAGAGTATTTTTCTTTCCCTGTAATCTTACATAATGCCTTTCATATGTAATACCTTGAGCACATGCAGTATGCAAAACACTCTACCAACTGTATACATGCAGAAATCATTTCACTATTAAACACAGCCATGCCCAGGGTGCAGAATGGTGACCAGATGGGCTGAGTGAAGCACACAGCACAACTAAAGAGCAGGGAATGTTTTAGCCAGGGCCGCTGGGGCAAACCCAGGCTCCTAGGAGAGCACCACATGCTTGTCAATGCACACAGAGCAAAGGCAGGGCCCTGATTTTCAGGTACTGCCCCCCAAGATGTAAACAGTGCAGAAAAGCATCCTTCATGCCATTGCTCACGTATGTTATTCCAGTGCTCCCACCCTTGATAGGTTATATTATAAATATCCAATTGCCTCTGGCATGCGTGAGGTTGACTTTTATTTTTTATGATGATCAATTTTTATTTTTTTTTCTAAGGGTGTCACTAAGGACATAGGGAAACAATTTAGGAGATTAAAAAAAAGAGAGAGAGGAAAGATTCAAGCCAAATGCTTTCTTACAGGAAACATTTATTTGCACAAGAGCGTCTCATCTAACAAAGTTCCACCATATTCTCCCACAACAGACAGGAACTTGTCTGCATTAGCATTTTAAGAAACAAATCCTAAAGACCAGCAAGTGTCAATAAGCTGTCACAAGCAGGATTGATGGCTCTTCACAGGTCTCTTCTCACATGAGTGCAAATGACTGTCCCTCAGTTCATCACAGGCATTTTGGTCAAAACAAACTTTTCTGATTTTCACACAGCCTTTAAAATCCCGACTAAAACAAAACAGAGGGTCTGATCCTGTCCCGTTGCAATCAATAGCAATGCTCCTCTTTGCCCAACTGAATGCAAAATTAGAATCCCAGCACGAGCAAAAGGGCCATCACAATCTTCTGCAACCTCATCTTTCAGGTCATGTCATGAGGTGAGAGTGAAAGAGAACTAACTTGTCCCAAACAAAAACACACATCCTATGTGACCTGGAGTGTGTATGTACTGGGCAGGAAGAGCTGGGATTGATCTGACTTTTGTTTCATATTTAGTGCTGCAAACATCTGCTAGTCTTATTACAAATTGCACTTTGGTAGTCATAATTAGTAACTGCATGATTCTGTTCTACATGTGATGTTCTCAAAATCAGAAAAACATGGAACAGTGGAAGTACTCCATTAATGTACTTTCTGGATGTTCTACACAACTGCCATATGACTCCTAGCTCCCCATTTTCTCTTGATACAGAGAGATACCTTTCTTATAAAGGAAAATATTTTTCCCTACGTGACAGCTCAGTCACAGATCTCTTGGTGGTGAAAATCACCACTGCTGGTGTCTCTCAGTTTGCCCTGAGGAGTGCTGCCTCCAGAATGGAGGCAATCTGAAAGCCTCATTCACCTTGAAGCTTAGGTGAGCAAATCTGGAGATGTAGTAAGGACAGAAACAAAGCTCAGCTAAAGATATACAGCTGCACATTTCCTCGGTGTTGTTCTGTCCACACTTGACCCATAGAGCAGAAGTCTCCAAGATTACAATCACTGGCGGCTACTTAATTCAGATAATTGAACACCCATAAACGTCCCAGCACGAACCAATGTGAAGTCAAACGGAGTGCCCACATCATCTGCTGGAGGCAGGACCCCATCTCCTTAGGGCCGGCCTTTACAGATGTGTCTCCCACAGAGCTGCTCCAGACAGTTACTGAACAGTCTGCTCTAGAGCTTAACTATTTCTGATACAAATTTCTCTAGTGTCTAATCTCAATCTCCTTTGCTGCATATTAAACTGATTATTTCTATCCCTTCCCTCAACAGAAATGGATAAAAATCTGATTGCCCTCTACTTTCTACTTGCAGATAGTGGAAAGCTGGCAGCACTCTCTAGCTTAAAAGAATCTCATCCTATCAACCTTTTTGCTTGTTTCATCCTGACATTACAGAAAACTTAAGTCCTCTCCAGAGCAAGTCATGCTTTCTCTTCTTCTACAAGAGGCAACAGGGCAGGTTGAATTGTCTGTGAGAAAATGGCAGAGTCAATAAAGCAGGCAGTGCTCCCAGAGAAGATTTATGGACAAGGCACCAGGAGCTGTGCTGTCCGAGTGCTTCTCCTGGAAAGCTGTTGGGCACAGCCAGCCCATCCCTGCCCTTCCAGCAGCAGGCTGTGGTGTGGCCACCACTCTCTCATTGGGAATGAGGGCTATGTATGGGCAATTAGCATTTTTCAAGAGTGGTGCTGGAGCATGCTGGAGGGAGAAGTGAAAACAAACATAAAATAAAAGCCAGGCAAGAGGGTAATATTTCCATCATCAAAGTCGACATGTTGCACTGTAGTCCTTTGAGCAGCACAAACTTGGTGTGCAAACCTTTTGAAAGACAAATCTTTGTATGAGCATTTCTTTTAGGATAATTTTAAGCTTCAGCACTTCTTTTCACGGGGGCAATTTTAAATCTGGAACCATTCATGACATTTAAGGTCATGGAGTACAATTTCTTTTGGAACGGGGGCTGATTAATCTCTCCTACATACTCCTGTAAACATTTCTGCCAGGAAAACTGTGTTCACAAATAGAGGATTCCATAGTCAAACAATAGATATGTTTGGGAGGACAGGCCAGACTTCCACCAGGACAATCAACTCCGTGAACTGGTGGGCTGGCACCAGTGGAAGGGTGCTCTGAATGCTCCCTACCTCACTCTGTCCCATCCTCTTGGACAAAGCCACCAATGGTCACTCCTCCAGGTGACACCTGACTCGGTGACATCATCATGCAAACTCATTACTTGACACTTTACATGACTTGATAAACGTGTTATCAAAGTGAAAACCCTTTTCATGTACCAAGGGAATGGAACAAAGCAACACGCTTGAGCATTTTCATGCTTGAAAAGTGATGCTTCTAAAGGGGCATGTAAATGGTTAAGAATCATCATGGTCCATGTATGTGCTGATGAAAAAGAAGATATCACAGAACTCAAAACAAACTAGGAGGACAATAAAACCCAGCAAAAACCTTAATTCTGCCTCCCTCCCCCCAAGGTTAACAAAACCTCTCCAAATCAAGAGAGACCGCACCAGCAGACAACTATAGGAGGCTTTACATTGATGTTTTCTTTCTTTGAAAAGGCTTTAAATGCCTTTCTCGTGTTTTTACAAAAGCTCTTACATTTTTGAGGGGTTCTCTTTCTGTCTGAATGCCACCCCTAGCAAAGGAAAGGAAATTCTTCACGTCCTTTTGTTGAAGCTACAGCAAGGGCTTCATGAGAAAATTCCACACGCAAGGAGTCCCGCATGGGACTAGAAGGAGGAAAAAGCAACCATGGCACAGGAAACAAACAGATGTTTCATTGATGGCAGCATCAACAAATCAATATTGATCAATAGCAAGATCTGTCCATTACCCCCAGAGGTGGCTGCCTAGATGATTTTCCCAAGACCTGGCTAGGTTGAAATCCAAGGGAATTCACTCATTTGTACAAATGGGCACAAAAGCTCAGACCCAAATGGCAGCCAACCAAGCCAAGCACACTCCCACCAATCTGGGCATATGGCCTTGACCTGTAACTAGTAGAAGACCTAATTCTTAACCTTAGTGTTACATCTAGTTTGCAGAAAGCTAGCCATTACTCCTTGTTTTGGGTGCCCATCCCCAACACTTTTTTTATGATTATCAAACCTTCATGGGCCTTGCTGAAGGCATCGGCCAGAAGTCACTCAACCTACTCAACACTCCTGTTATATCTGAGCTGCACTTGAGGACAGCAGAGAAAAAGAGTGGACAAAAAGTCAGTAGTTGGAAAGAGAAAGGAAGGGACGGATTAAACAGAAAGCTCTGCCAAGATGCAGCCATTGGGAGCTAATTCACCGTGGGCACAGCAACTTGAAGGACTGAGTTTAAAGGGTCGGAGTGTAGGAGACAGCTGGGATTCAGCTGGGGATGCTGCTGGATTATGTTGCTCCAGCACAGCCAGTAAATGACACCAGGATGTGTTTTTTATACATATGTGTGTATGTATACTTACATATGTACCTATGTACATACATACATACACATGGATGTACATACATACATATTTTTAAGTGGCTCGTTCAGGAACTTTTTCCTCACTGCATATGAAAGCCGTTCCAATTCCCCAAAGTAAGAGACTTGGCAAGTCAATTACAAGGAAAGTAGAAGTGCTGAAGCATATGAACAAATTTTAACAACATGCAAGCGTAACTTTTATTGCCAACAGTAGATGTACGTTGGAATTTGAGGGAGGAAAAGAAATCCTGATGAAGTGGCAAAATGCAGTTGTTTTTCTTTATCTACAGAGAACACTGTGGTTTCATTTGCAGATGAATCACTTTGTTGTGATTTATTCCGTTTGTAAATGGATCTGATTTATTTTCCCAGGGGATCTGAGAGATTTTTAGTAAAGCAAGTTACTGAGCTGGCTAAAATGAGAGGAAGCATAATTGCACTGAAATGTTTGAAGAAGATCAAGTTAGGGTGTCACCTGCCAGAACGTTTTGGCAACAAAACAGAACAAAATCCAAGAATATAGGAACATAAACAAAAAAATGCAAAGAAACCCAAAATAAACTGATCCAAAATGAGGGAAAACTATGATCCAAGCTAACCAAACACAGACCTGCCAGTTGTTAGAAGACAGCCTTTAAAGGAATATCCTCCTTTGGCACACTCAGTTCTCGGGCACTGTAATGTCAACTTTGCCAAAGCAATTAAACTGCTTAATAATCAAACCTGGATCTCATTTATATGGCACGTGAACAGAGTAAAACAGAACGTATGGAAAGTGCGCTGTACCATGAGATGCGGTTTATTTCCTATCACAAGTGAGCTGGTAATGAGATAGTTCATATCACAGGAAAGACGTTAACAGCCAGCAGATTTATCAGCTTCAATAGCTTTCCTGCACCCCCAGCATTTGTTTGGTTATTTCATGTCCTGCTGAGAGCATGGAGGTCAAAGATTCTATCCAAATCTCAAGGGTGAGGGGAAAGATCCTTTGGTTAACTCAATGAAAGCGTATCTGAAACTTTCCACAGGTGACACTGTTATACTGAAACTTGCACACAGCATCTATCCATCTGGTAATATTTTTAAGCTGACTGTGGTGAGCCAGCTCCAGAGGCAAGCAGCTTTTCTCAGAAGCAAAACCCGTGTAAGCAAATGAAGGGAACACCTCACTGCCCTTTCTAAAACACCATAATTACAAAGAAGTTTGGGTTTGCATTGCAGAGGACCGGACTGATGCTTGACTTTTTGCCACTGCGGAATGTATTTGGGTAACTGGGCCACCTCCCCTGGCAGGAGGGCACTCCAAGTCTATTTCATCCAGCAGTGGAGCAGATACTGCTCCTGAAGCTTGTGTTCCTGAGGCAGGTTGGGAAGAGCTGACAATGGGCTTTGGTGCCTTTGCTCAGCCACGTTTCCTCTTCTGGGATTTGTTGGGAAGAGGGGGAGGGAGAAAAAGGAAGAGGTCCCAAACCCTTTGCCATCTCTTCTGAGCTTGTTGTCTTTTGTAAGCCACAAAGAACAGATTTTCTTTTGTAAATCCTTAGTAATTAAATGAGTACTTCAGTGGCTATATTCTTCAATGGTCTTGTTTCCTAGGTTTTGCCTTTGACAGTCATATTTTGCAAAGGCTGCTAAGATGACTAGGCACCTTACCCTACTTAACACTAAACCAATTGATGCCCGTGCACGCTGCATGAAGGAGGAAAAGTTTCATTAATGGCACTTCATTAAAGAACTGCACTGGAAAGCCCTAAATATGACCGAACCAACCGAAATCCAGAGCAAGCTGTCTATTAGGAGAGCAACAAAGACAGTTTCGGAAACTGAACTCTGGCTCCACTGCAGCGGATTAGGAAGAGTGATGGGATTAGTGTTTAATGACTTGGGGCAAGAGACAAAGGGAATTTCGACAAAGAGGCTTAGATATGGAAGAATTAACACTCTCTATCCCAGCCATGCCTCTGATGACTTCCAGCATTCTTTCTTGGCTCTGCTGATGTTTGGGAGGGGGGGGAACAAAACAAAAAAAGACTAGCGGGGCTTTAATACCTCCTTAGCCTTTTCTTATCACAACTCTTTCTCTTTGTAAAGAAAGAAAAGATCTTTTAATTTTTCCTAATGCAATAAGCAAAGTTGCTAAGGGCTCGTGCTTCAGCACACTGCAGACGATCACATTCCCAGCCATGCATGCATGGGCAATGCTCCACCATGCTACAGGAATTTCTATATGTGTGTATATGTATTTATACAGATAAGGCAGATGCTTTTAAAATGACTTCAAAGGGAGTAGAATTTTCTTGCTGTTGCATGGACTTGAGAAATCCTCCTTGATTTGGAGTTGTCATACAGCAGGGATCAGTGTGACACAGGATATGATCCACGTGCTCAGACCTTACACTTAAACACGGACCTTCCTCAAGTGACTCTGCTGAGGGCAGAACGTGTCCCAGTGACCACTGGTGCCCAGGATTTGGGGTGCAGAATGTAAAACTCCATTAAAGTAGCTCATGATTTCCCTCAGTGTTAGAGACAAAGAGAAGGGAGATTAAGCGGTAGATGTATAGCAATCTCCATTAATTAGTAATAATTTAAAAAAGAAAGAAAGCCCTGTATGGAAGCTTCTCAGCCAGAGTATGGAGATGCTAACCCATCTGAGCTCTAAGCAGCACCTCGAACCTTTGGGCACTCATATCAAGCAGACACTGCTTGAACAGATACGGAGCAAGCTCTACACACCTGTGGAGGACCTTAGGAGAACATCTGCTGGGAGGTGCTCCAGAACTGTCCTTGCACCATTTGGGGCTCCTGTTCCCCTGCAAAACCTGCTTGCTCTATAAACCAACGCAACGTGTATTTAATTTTTATTTTTTATTTATTTATTTTTTTTTCAAAAGCAATCCAAAACGATCCCAGAAAAGCTAGGTATTCATTTCACATGTTAGCCAATATGAAATGCTCCCAGAGCAGCTTTAGACTCCAAAGTATTATTTAACCAGTGTGGTTTAGTAGGACAATGGCAGCCCCCTGCCGTAATCCATTCAGGGGCAATACCATCAGTCAGTGTGAAATTAAATACATTACAGGGTAAGAGCTTAATGCGTTTTATAGGCAGTTGTTCATCCACATCAAACTTTAGCTTTTAAAATCCTAACATTTGATCCCACAACAGGAACCATGCCTTGAGAATGAGATTGGCACATTTGCGCTGCCAGCAGGGCAGAAAAAGCAGAGCGCAGCCTTTAGTGGGAAATGCAATTGCCTGAGAGAGAGAAACGTTTGCATCAAGGGAGCTCCGCAGAGCCACAGCCACTTGTAATACACGAGGCGGGGCTGGCAGCATAGGAAATGCAGAGCCAGGGCTGGTGGCAGGTTGATAGAACCAGAGCTTCCTACCGGGGTGCGTACAGATCCCACTTACCTATAAATACAATTATAATCTAATTTTGTACATTCATCCGTACAAGTGGTGGCTCTGCTCCTCCCAACCCTGCTGCTGGGTCCTGTCCAGATGTGATGCTTGCACAGGCTACAGAACCTAACTGCTCCAGCATCCCTCTGCCCCGGCAGCAGCCAGGGTTGTGCAAACGACTCAGTACATAAAAGAGACATAGGGGTGTGCTGAATGGAGGAGGCTTTAAATTCTGCTCTCGGTTACACTTGCTCAATGCAGGAGTAAATTCCATTTGCTTCAGCTGAGTTACTCCGGATATAAATAGGTGTAAGTGAGATCAGAACTCGGTCCTTGGAGAGCCTTCTGCCTTCTGTGATTCTGCTTCTTGAAATGAAGTGCTGATAAGCCCCAGTGGTAAAAAATTATTATTTAAAATATCTTCAGAGCTATCTGTTGCCCAAAATGGCTTTTAACTGTTGAAAGAGCATCAAACATTAAAAAATGCATAATCTGCTCTCAGCACCAACACGTGGTGCCAGGAATATCCGTCAGCCTTGTGTTTTTGGATCATATGTCACAGTGGATTATCTGACATCCATGAACATTGACTGCTTCCTCCAGTTGTGGCCACAAAACTTGTTCCCAGGCATGTCGCTGGGTGCTGCTACACCATACAGCAGTCCCTGCGTTCACAGCCAAGGCACTACATCTCTCTTCCCCTGAGGAATATCCTGATAATGCCTTCCCCTTTGAGCAGTCAAAAGCAATGAGTTTTCTTTAGTGATGAACATTTGGATAACTCTTTCGAATATTTCAGGGCTCCAAATGCTATTTATCCAGCGGCGTGGTTGGAGAGCCGTAAGCCCCACGCCTAAAGAAAGGCTTTATTGCCTGGGGTGAGTGGGTGGGAAACTCTTTAGGCTCAAATGGGGTCAGTGAAGCTATAGGCAAGCACTGCAGCTGACTTCAAACACAATGGGCAAAGGACACAAAAAGAGGATGCAGCAAAGTCAAAGGAAGAATTGAATTTATTTGTGGGCTTGTATTGTCTAGCAAAATGGGGACAAGAAAGGAGCCTCTTCTGCAAAACATTTTGATTAGCCAGAAATACCTGAAAAGGGACAAAAAAAAGTCGTCTTTTTAAAAATTTTACTTCCCCCTCCTGCTGCCCAAACCAGTCCTTTAAAAGATGCTCCTCCGGCCTCTTTTCTTCCTTCCACTTGACTGTGCATTATGTGTTTTTCTGGGACAAGCAGCAATCTGTCTGAAGAGAGAAGAGGAAAACCTCTCTTCCCTGATGACTCCTGCTCTACTCTCCTCTGTCCCTTCTCTCTGCCCATTCACAGAACACTGCAGGCACACTCCCTTCCCCATGCTGCAGCTCTGAAGCAAGGCAAACCACTCCAGACAGCACAGCAGCTCAGTCTCAAGCCCAGTCCATGCTGAAAGTGAGTGTCAGAACCAGGGTGTTCTCCCAGACATGCAATGATGGTGTTTACATTTGGTCTGGCTTTCTCCATCAGTCCTGTAGGGCTGCTCTGAAGTGCAAAGTAAGCTTGGAGACCTGGCTGTACTGCCTGCTCCCAGTGCTTAGCATGAGCCTCAAGATATTGGATATTTTCACGAACATTTCAGATCCAACCTCATCTCAACCCTCATCCCCAGTGAAAACAGAAGCTAGAGAGTCAGAAACAGGCTGACACACTAACCCAGTGTTTTTATCAGGCCATTGCAGCATGATGCTGGGAACTGGTTTTAGGCTCTGGCTTGCTATCATACCTTGTGTACACTTCACCCTGGAACAGCATCAGCAGCAATAAGTGCAGAGGAGACGTGTGGCTGTCAAGTACAGAAAATACAAATTTAGTCTGGTGCTCCACTGGTGAAACTGAGAAAGTGATGGAGCCCTGCATTAAAAGTGGATAAAATGCCTGAAGCTCCATTAACTTTTCTCCACTGTTTTCATCCTTAGATGTGCAACAAAAAGAAAACATAGGAAGTGAAGTTCCCCCATAGCCATGCACTTCTCCTCCTTGAAAAAATACTAGAAAGTATTTTCATTTTCAAAATGCTTCTGGCCAATTTTTGTATCTTCTTAAACTGAGATATCTCAGCTATGTGTCTCAACTATTGTTTCTTATATAAAAAAAAACTTGAAACTTGGAAATTTTAGGGCTCCAGATGCTGTTTATCCAGTGGTGTGGTTGGAGAGAAAATGCAGCTTCTTCTGTCCTTCACTTCTCCCAAGCCAGTGAGTTATTTGATTTCATCAAACCCAAACCTAGTCCATAACCAGTCCCCATGACCATCATATTTGGATGCTTTCTTCACATCAGACTGCTTTTGGCCAATGGATAGCATACCAGAAAGCTGACACATTAGCTTGCCAAAGTAAATATCTACCCTAAAAATACAGAACTGTATACAGCTTCCTTTAGGAGGGTTTCCAAAGCCAGAGTTGGGTTCAGCTGCTTTTAAACATCTCTCTGCCTCCTTGGTTCCCCAGCTGACTGAAGTGCCAAGGTAAGCCCATCTTACCTTACCTACCCAGAAAGAAAAGCAGACTCTTAGGGCACTGCTGTCAATGCCTTGAGATGGTCTCCCAAGCAAGAAGTCACCCAGTGATGGAGCTCTCCTGGAGCTGGGCATTCCCCTCTATTATCACGTTTGTCTCGACCCATAGTGGAATATTTGTGCACAGCTGCTGTCTTACGTGCAGGACAGCCCTATAGACCATGTGGAAAAGAGTTAGTTTTTTCTCTTTACGGATTGCTATCTTTGATCCATTTTTCACATGTTTCCCTGTGCAGGCGCGCAAAGACAAATATTCATTGTAATATTTATGAACGCAGCCCGATAGTTACTATGGTTTCAAAGAAAACAGGAAAAATGGATAGGAGAGTGGATGCGCTGCCCATTGGGCAGCCATAGGTACAGCACGTGTTGTAAATTCGGCTCAAACTGACTCACTTCTTTCGATGAGGTAAGTGTTGACGTTAGACAATTTGGTGGGGAGCATTTATTTCTGCATTTATTAAAACGTCAGTAACAGCAGGAGTAACACCTCCTAAAAGGCTTGCAGGTGCTTGTCTTCAAAAAAGGTCCAACGTTTGAAGAGGATAAAACGCACAAATTACATTTACAGTGATTCACCATTGGCTGAAAGAGAATAGATACGTTCGGTGCTTAATTAATACGTGTAATACATAATTAACACCACTCAAATCCAAGGGACTGGCCAAACTGCTGAATTGCACCACGTTGAGAACTCCCCGCAGAATCCAAGCAGGAAAGCAGCATTTGTGCCCATTGGACATGCTGATGAAACAACGTGCTTAATTTATTCAAGGGCAGTGCTTTATACATTCCCAAATGCAGGTGAACGCTACCTCTGAAATGCAAAGTGCTCAAGTGAAAGGGAAGGGAATGAAAAATATATTGGGGGAAAAGCATTCAATATGTATAGCTCTGCAGAAGTCAGGGCGTGAAGCAATGCATGATGCTTACAGCCAAAGCACTGAGCTGGTAGGACAGCACCAAGTTCTCTCATTCTCTCTGTCCCAAAAGGTTACAGAAGGGAGCTCATGTCCCCCTCTCCTTGGCTCGCTGGAGCCATTGGTAAGGCCAGAATGAGACATCGACTTGTTCACATCACAGGGAAATACAAACCGAGGTCAAGGAAACCACAACATCTGGAACGTGAGAAAAGGATTTACTGTTAAGGGCTTAATGAACTCTTAAAATAAAGTTCTCAACATTGCTAATTTGTTCGGGCTTCAAAGGGGAATAAAATGAGATGCTGGAAGAAGGTTTTATTGCTCTCCCGAAGAAATAAAAAGTGCATCAGAGCTAAAATTAGCAAAGCACGATGACAGTAGAGATAGCATCACTTATTTAGCTGATGCTAGGAGAAAATGCTAACTTGTGACTTCTAGGGATTTATGCACAAACTACTGTGGGAAAAGAATAATGCCAGGTTCTGGGGTTTGCAGCATCCCTGAGCTGATGGGGATGGCACTGGGCGGGACGTGCCAATGCTTGCAGGCAGCAAAGACTTGCCCAATTCCCTAGGGCCAGCTGGGTGGAAGGATATCTCTATCTCCTTGTTTTAGTTCAAATGGGAAATGCCTACAGCTGCAGTGCTTCGGTTCACACTGGGAACTATTTCTGCAGTGTCCAAAGGGAGACCGCTTAGATGCAAGGAAAGCTGGAAGACACATGTTTATGCATTCCAGGAACTGTCAGGCACTCAGATCATGGATCCAGAGGAAAGGTAATCCCAAGGAGACCCCTCCGTGGTGCATGCAGAGGCTGGGACAGGTCCCCAGCACTGACTGCTTTGCTCCTGTGTGCTAAAGCAAACCGCAGCACAGCTTAGCCGCTTGGGCAAGTCACTGTTAGTGTTCCCTCAGGCTATTTCTGAGCAGCCTCCTACAGGCACTGACCTTCTCTTTCACTGCTCTCTCACAACAGCTTCATCTGCCGTCAGGCTGGGGGCAATAAATGGGGTACGGGTACAGGTTGTTCCTTGGGCAGCTTCACTCCAGCCATGTGCCCAACAAATGAACAGTACAAAGGCCACCTGGGAACTCACACCTCCATCCCGCAGGATGCTGAGCACGATGGTGTTGTTCCCATAGAGCAGGAGAGCAAATGCTTCTCTGCAGAGGCACCACTGGCTCGATCCCTAGTTTTCTCACAGTGTAAAAGTCAGACACAATTCCACTTAAATCATGGGAGTTTCTGCTGTGCAGGGACTGGAAACGAGAGACTCGGGTCCTGGAGATCAGGATCTAATTAGGATTGCCATTCACTTCCCTGCTTTCAGCAAGGGGCTATGTATCGCCTGATAATTGAAGCTGCAATAATTTCCGATGCCCAGGCCAGGAGGTTAGTGGAACAGGAGCACGTGGAGCAGCAACCAGGCAATTTCCCTAACACAACTCTCTGTCAGGATTTCAGCAGCACTGATGACTTTCTTTTACCTTCAGCCATCAATACAGCTGCCTACAGCTTCCATGATCACACAGAAACACATCAGCTCTCCTGGATGTGAAAAGGGGCACTGGTACCCACACAACACCTTGTCCTGCTCTGTCTTGTCTGGCTGGGGACTGGCCTTGTGAGATCCTGATAACTGCACGTCCCTCGGATGCAGCATCTCAGAACAGCCACTCACAAAGCCACAGCACAGTCCTTGTCTACACTAGAAAAGACAGTATTTTCCCTACATCCATTGTGTTTTGGGCTTCCTGGCAGTCTGGAAAATACATGAAATTAACACAATAAAAAACAGCATTGCAGTGCACATCGGAAGTGTTGGTTTGAGGTATGGGTGCCCACCCTGCCACTGTACCACCACAGATGGCAGTTAATATCCTCCATCTCCGTGCTCACGCCTAAAAGGTGAATACCTCACTGCTACTGATTTACTCCTTCCCTCACATCCCGTTACAGCATCCTCTGGGCAAGAATCTTTAAGGATATCCCACCACCAAGCTAAGGCGCAGCAGCAACAAGAAGCATCAAAGCCAAATTTCACCCAAGCACGCTGGGGGCTGCCTATATAGCATCAGGCATGCAGGCCAGCCTCCTCCCATTTCACAATTATTAATTGTAAAATAATGATTTCCCCAAGAATGAAATGTAATTCTTCAAGTGTACTCACATCTGTTTGTAGTAAATATTTCAAAGTGACTTCGGGAAGGAAGAAAGAAAAAAAAAAAAAAAAAAAAAGCTTACATGAGTTTAACTATTTTCAAGAATAAGCTCATAAAATATTATTTGTGGAAGATTAATTGAAGTGCTGATTAACACACAGTGTTTGTTCACAATGCCAAGAATGTTACTGACGCTTCGGTTGGGTCCCTTTTGTCCCTGCCCTGAGGATGGCTGTGGCTATGGGCTTGTGGCCGAACAGGAGCAGGATCCCCTGCCTCCCTGCTCCTCCCCATGCAGAAAAATGGCAGAAATGGACCATTAGCCGGGGATTAGCTCATACATTAAATACCGCTGTAAAATATTTTTATGGCACTACTTCCAGTGGCTTTAAAGATGACTATTCAGGACATCTAAAGCTCGGGGTAAAACAGATATATGCACTTTTTTTTTTTTTATTATTTAACAGTAACATTATCTTTAAACAACGAAGATTACAACTGATTGCAGAGCGGCAGAGCACCGGCACGTACAGTGAAATCATTCTCTACCAAATACAAAATATTGTAAGTATGATCGCGTAATAATAATTACCTAATCCCTATTATTTTGCTTTTAGAATATTTACTTAGGCTTGGGTTACTAAAATTTCAAATCATACGGGCCCTGCTGTCATGGCTCTTTATCCATCTGAATCGTGGGCTCTTGTAAACAGTTCTGTGATCTGATTTCCATCGGGACAAGAGTTGTAAAAGGCTGGGGATTTGCGATGGATTTACACGTATACTGTTTCAGTTAAGTTACCAAGGTTGACTTAACAGCCCTTTTCCTCCGAGTCTTAAATACATTTGCCACCCAACCTCCTTCTGCAACGTTCAAGGAAATGGGCGCTGTGATTGCAGAGGATGTTTGAACTCCACTCCAAGCTCCCATTTACACTCTTTCAACCAAAGGTGAGATTTCATTTTGTTGTTTTTTTTAAAAAAAAAAAAACCAAGCTTTGTTGAATTGCTAGAAAGCTACTCTTGCTCATATGCACGTGCACAAAACGCAGGTTTCTTTACGTTTTTCAAAGGTCACGCTGCTTCCCAGTGTTCAGAAAGCCCCAGTGTGCCACGCTGGCTGCTAGGCTGTGCCACAGATATTAACACGGCCTTCTGAAGCCCATGGTTTGCTCTCAGGAGGAATGTATCGGGTTTCTGACCCGGTAATAGGCAGGTCTTGCTAAGAGCAGGGCTCCTCCAGACTAAACACAAAACAAACAAACATCGACGCCCTTCCATTACCTGGGACGTTCTTGGTAATGTTCCACCAGTTGGGCTTGCAGTGATTGTGCAGAAATGTACTGATAATAAAGGTAAATGAAACCCACAGCTAGTTCTCAGCTCTCAATGACTGGTTTGATTGTCCCGTTCGCTTGGCAAACAATTTCTTTTCTAAATGTTATTTCAGCCACAGATATAATTTCTCTAACACTGCAGAAAGAATCAGATTAAAATATGATACAGAAGCAGCACTTACCTTGGGCTGATTAATATGCTTAAGCTGTTACCATGCCACCATGCTTAAAAGCATAAAGATACGCTTTTCTACACCAGTCTATATATATTGATACCTCCTGCGTGCCAGGAAAACCTCTTTGATTAGTCACACTAAACCACTGCTTAAGTGGTATGAATTTCTCAGGCCTGCACTTTCCATAATCAAGTAATAAATTCTGGGACTAATCATACGCAGCGCTGTCTCTTCCCCGCGACGCGCAAAGAAATTCATCAGGAGTTTCTCTAACCGCAGGAAAGCCGCAACACCTAAGGAACTGAAGATGCAGATAATGGCTCAGAGCAAAACTCACTGTAACGCAGACTGAAGGCTGTGCGTTTTGGGAGGGATTTTGGTTTGGGCACCAACTTCCCTCTGGTCCTGTTTTCATCAGCCTGCGCTGCTTTTTCATGGGAGAAAAAAAAGATTTGGTAAAAACCAAAGTGTTTTTAAAATAAAGGCAGTGGGGATTTTCTTCTTCTCCTCCCAGCTCGTCTGCCCACAAGGCACAGACACCTGGTCTCATACAACCCAAATTTCCTTTCTCTGTGGACCGTCTTTCAGTGCTCCCAGTGGCAGCTTTGGACTAGCGTGATGTCCAGGCTGGGAGCTCGGGAGATTGTAGTGAATATCTGAAACCAGAGGGTCTGCAGAGTGCTCCTCAGCCCTCAATGACAACATTCTTTAAAACTGCGCGTGAAATTTAATCTAATTCTTTTGTACTCATGTTACCATACACTTGGCTTAAACGTTGCATTTTTAAGCCAAAATGCAAAGTTAATCTATCTTAATGCCCCTCCAGGTGAGATTTATTATAGACCACTTTCTAAAACCAGTGTGCTCAATGTGCATGTGCATACCATATTCATCTTATTATTATCCAGTTGAAAAATTCCCAGTGTGTGCAACGCCTCAGATATAATAGCAGGCATGCCAACAGAATATGACACTTATGCTAATCTGCACCCCGCTGTGGAAAAACATACACAAGGATTCCATTACCACATTCATTAGGCTGCAGTGCACTTCATCTTGAATAGGGATTATGAACTATAATAGAGTGAAAACAGTTGATTGAATCCACTTAGCCAAATCTCTATGACATCAGCCAAATATTTCAGCGTGAGGAAGAGGAGGAGTCGAACCTTTGCCTGGCTCCATCTCTCTCTGATGCTTTTTGGTTTGGGGGAGAGGGTTTGGGGACCGCCAAGGTCCCAATGACACTTGGCACTAACAGACATTGAGAGCTGCCCAGGAGTTAGGTGAGAACAATGTGATACGGCCATTGGGACTTAGCATACATGTGCACTGGGGCTGGTTTTGCATGGATTCTACCAAATTCTGCATGCACCTGTCATAAGCTTTCTTGGCACCAATGCAAAGGATTTCCAAGCCAACCATACGTGCAGCAAAAAATGCCAGTGACATCATTACACTGCTTAGATGGTAATCACAGTCAGATGAAAAAAGATGTTGTCCAGTTTCACGTTCAGGTTTCCCAAGTATGCTTTGAGTGGATATTCAATTTTTGCTCCTACACAGTGAGTGCTGCCTGACAGCCTGCCTTTCTTGGCAGAAAACTGGACTCAAACTATTTAAAATATTGTCAGAAATAATAAAGAATGGAATACAAGTTAGAGAAAAGATTTGGAACTTAGTCGTGTTCAGAAGAAAAAAAAAAAAGAAAAAAAAGAAAAGGAATGAAGCCATCCCCATGCACAGGATTCTGAATACGATAATAAAAACCTTCTGTGCTTAGCGTTCAGTCATTTCTGGGACTCTCTTGTTTATATACTTCATTTTCATGTAGCAACTAAACAGGAAGTTCCTGTTAGCAGCAGCGTAATGTAACCAAAGGGAGAAATCGCTGAGACTTGTGACAGACCCTGTTTGCTCCACTCCTTTTATTTTTTTCTTTCAGTTCAAAAAGAAAAAGAACAGAAAAACACAGAAAGAATCATCAAGCTACTAAATATATCCAGCATATCTAAACTTTGTTTTGCCTGCATGCACCTGACCTGCATTGCACAGTACTTATTGGAGGCCCTTGCTGAGCTCACATCCCCTAAGCATCCCTTGTACTTTTTATTCTGCCCCAATTGTGGCAGTTCTGGAGGTGGCTCTGGTGGAACGGATGAAGCCAGCATCATCCAGCAGCATTTTAGGGAGGAGACCAGCCCAGTGGGATGGAGCAGGTGGAGATAGCAGGGAAAGACCTGAGCCCTTCCCTCCCAGGAACATATGGAAGGGAGCTGAGGGATAAAGGGCACTTGGAGGTGCTGAAGAGGAGTGCAGATAACATTCTGAGCCATAAAAGCAGGAGATGGATGGAGCAGATGGGAGCGCTGTGTACAAGTAAAGTTTGGTGGCAGCAGTCCCGTGAAGGGCAAGGGGACAGAGATGAGATGGGGCTCAGGAGTGAGGCAGCTGTGAGGGACTGGCCAGTGGTGGTGTGGGATGAAGGACAAACCTGGTTGTGGAGTTTGGGAAGGAAAAATGAACTCCCGGACAAAAAGCAGCTTACAGAAAGGCAAGGCACCAAGAGCCAAACCCAGCTCATGTTGCTGCATGGCAGCTAATCATCCCTGGGCAGCAGTAAGGGCTGCAGGGTTCAAGGGGCCTGGGCTTAGTGCTGCTGCTATCATGCTGCTGAGTTTTGATTTGTAAGTTTTTAAAAGATACCTCATGTGTGGAATTGCTGAGCATCTCTGAGTTAGCAACACTGTCAGTGCAGATGGCTTCGGGTCCAGCCCACCGCCTCACAAACCCCTGCTGGACCCAGGGTTTGCCATTAACCCATGCAGGCTAAATCTGCTGCATGGTGTTACTTCCTATGCCTCCACAGCCACGCTCCAAGATAAAGCGCTGGGTTTCTGCACGCATACAGGTACATACTGGGGAAAAGGTGCCAAGTGCTATGTGAAAATACAGTTTCATGGAAGGTCAGTGTTTTACGGTGCCAAAACTTTCACCTATAAGTCTGGTCTTCCTGGAGGAAGGTTTCCCAGTGGCTTTGGAGGGAAGAGGTCTGTGGCCAGCAGCAAGCACCCCCAGAAAAATGAGCACTGTGTGAGCTCCCGAAGGAAACACAGCTCCCAGGGACAGCGCAAGAGAAGAAAAAGAAGCGTCACTAAATATCTAAAACACTTAATTTAGCAGAGAGAGGGAACGAACTCTGGGGAGGATCTTTTCTTTTCCTTTAGTTGAGGTCCAGCTTCTATTTTTCAACTTTGAAAGATAAGTGGAAGCATCAAACAGGTTGAACGAGGCACTGTTTTCTTGCTACAGGAACATGGCCCTTTGCACCGAGATTGTAATACAATCCATCCTCTCTGGGACTGCAAATGCTACAGTGCAAAACTGTGTTTGAAAACCTCTTTTATCATTCATCGTCTCCAGACTGAAATCATTTTTGACAACCTCTGCAGAAAACAAGCAGCTTTCTGGCTACTGGCGAGCCGATTAAAGGGAGGAAACACATGTTCACTGTCAGACAGAGCCCCTGGAGAAAGCATTGACAACCTTTTAACCTCCTTTCCCAGTGAAAGTGCCCAAATGTTTCTCTGGAACAAAACCCCAGCATTGTTTTAAGCATCTTTTCATTTAATGCACTGTATTTTTCAAGATACGTTAAAAGTCAGAGGAATTCCACTTTAATGGGGAGATTTCAAAATCTCTTCAATTCCCATGCAAATGGTAATGCAAGCAGTTATTAATGGGAAATATCTTTCTATAGACCAATTTTTTTCTCCTCTTTCTTCTTCCTTTTATTTCATGTTTTTTTTCCAATTCTTTTTTCCCCTTACTGTCTGACCACAGGTTAAATGCCAACACATTGAAAAGTTCACTAACCTCTGCAGTGATTTCTCAAAACAAGCCAAAAAACCACAGGAGTGAAATTTTCTGAACAGTAGGAAGGCTGACTAGCAGACATTATTAGCACTTTGAGCATTCAAATCTGGCCGTGGAAACTTCTGTGAGTTACAAGATGCTGGGGCAGGAAGCACCACACATTACCGATGTATTTGTTGTCGAGGGAGCTGGGTTCCACTGTATTTAATCATCAGCAAAAGGGGAAAATAAATTTGCTTTTCAGAAGTAGAACAAGGATTTTTTTATTATTATTTTCTTTTTCTTTTTTTCTTAAAAGGAAAAAAAAAAAAAGGCCTTCGGAGCAATTGGTCTGGCTCTTTGTAGTTACAAACATCCACTCAGAGGTTGTTTAACATTTAACCTTGCTATTTTTACCTTAATATCAGCAGCTGGAATAGTTCTGTCTGTTTTGATAAAAACGAGACTTTTTTCCATGTTGCATATTTGCTTTTACAGCTGAAAGGAACTGTTCCAGCTGAAGTAGGTAACTATAAAACTGCAGCGGTCTGAGCCGCCTGGGAGAGGAGGAGATTATTTGATTAAATGTTCCTGTAAGTAACTGCACACGGCACTGCCCAATATTTGCTAATGAAAGATAAAAGGCTGTGAGCTCCGCAGGTATGACGTCCCACAGGGGTTTGCTTCTCCCTTCCAAAAGCCCCTGCTCTAACCACACTCCACAGTACTGCTGCGATTTCACTCCTGGACTTGGCCAATGATGGGGGCAGTTTGCAATTTCCAGCATCACACCAAAAGGACTTGTTCTGTTCTGGCTTCTTGTTTCATTTTGATTTCTTCTAAAATAGCTTCACGCCAACAACCAGGCTTAAAGCTGTCCAAATAGCATCTCCCTCTGCTCTCAGCACCAGTCTCATTGGTGCATGGCTCTCCACCACAGGCCATACCAGGAAGTGGCTCACAGGGACGTGTGCCACGGATGTCCCTTGTTGTACCCTCTACTGGGTCAAACCTGCTTGAAGTGATCCAAGGAAGAGGAGGAGGAGGGGAGCCCAGCCTTGCAGTGTGTTCTGCACAAGACCAAGGCATTTAAACACCGTAAGAAAGGGCCACCCATGGAGGCGAGGCATGCTGCAGCTGAGCACCTTGCACTGGGCAGAAGGAAAACAATCCTAGCTTTCTTTTGTCCCACTCGTGTCTTGCCCCAGCAAACATTTCTATCTAATGCATCTCCGACAGTTACAGGAAGCAATCTCACTCCTATTTTAAGTAACGCAACAGCTTTAAAGGAGGAAATTTCCCTGAGAACAGAGTTGCCAAAGCAAAAGAAACAAAAGTTTCTCCTTTCTAGGAGATGCTTGCTGCACAGCTTGGACTATCCTCCCATAATCCAGAAAGCGCCAGCAACCATTACATAAACTGTTATATTCACCTTCTTGGATCCAAAAGGGGCTCTCCCTTCTAAACTGGAGTAGAAGCAATTGGTGGCAGGGCTGGGAAGGGGAAGCAGATCCCATCCCTCAGCTCCATGCCTCCCACAGCACGTAGGAGATCCCCTGCAGGTCAGGTCTGCAGGAAGCACTGCTTCACCCAGTCCAATTTTGTTGTAGGCCATGAAATGCCATGGTTGGAGTTATGCTTGTAGGAAACTGCTAATTCTGCTCAGTTACTTCTTTGGCTACAGGTACATTCAGAAATCCAGAGTTTACTCTCTTTTGGTTTAGGCATACATGGCTGACCCTTCTCTCTGTGAATAACTACAAGCAGGTGGACGTTATCTCTGTTCTATTTAGTTATTGTCCAAAGCTTATATTCTGAAAAATGGCCTTCCATTTGTTTCCATGCTTTGAAGAAGCCAAAACTCCCTATTTCTCATACTGACAGTTTGTCTGAGCAGTTATTTATTCCAGGCATGCTTACATTTGTCTCATTTCATCTTCCTGATACTGACTTTGCCTTGCATGATTTATCCACCAGATTCAACCAGTATGCATGGAGACTCCTTCCCTTGGTTCATCCCAACAAGCCACTTTTCAGCCTTCCTTTCCACAAAGCTAAGCAGGAGGTTCCTCACCCCTACCCCTGCAGGGCCTTCCTACACTGCTTGTTGCACTCTCACACAGGTCTTATAACCACCCACTGCTTTTTGGGGTCCAAGAACTCCACAAGGCAGCTCCATTCTGTTGGCATGAAAATACATTTGCAAATATCTTTTAATTGGTATAGACTAGCAAGAGGCTGAGCTCGACTCTTCCTCATCATTATTTACTGGTGTAAATACAGAAGTAATTCATTGTTATTACCTCATCATTATTTGCCAACATAAGTGTATAAATAATTCAGTGATATTCACATTACTATTATGTATAATACCATGAATTATAGGAATAAAAAAAATTCATAGTGGTTACCATTAAAAAGTCAACATTAATCAATGTTTGCCTCAAAGTTCCATACGAGATAGCACAGCCTGCTCAGCCCTCAGAATAGGAAATAAATGTGGTGCCTCAGATACCACAGTATGGGAACAGTTGGCAGATGCTGCTTCTAAAACGGTAACCACTGTAACTAGAAATTTAATTGGAAAGTGCATTGTATCATGCTTGCTAAATAACTGTGGCTTTCCACTTTTCTAAATGCTCACCTAAATTATCCAGCCGCAACATCTTCAGGGAAACTTGTCCACAGAAATTCCTCAAAGAGCAACCACATCCCACTGCTTGCACGGGATTCTGCAGGAACCATCTGTCCCCATGCAGTGCGACAGAAAGGGGGACTGTACCAACCCCATCCTGGGCTCTTCAATCAGGACCTGCCCTGTTGCTGCATTCAGTTGGTTCCCTACTGACTCCTCTTATTACTAAGCCCCACTTGAGGCTAACACATACCTGATGCAGCTTACGGTCACTCCTCACCAAAATTGTAAGACTGTAGGTGCATCGCTATAGATCTTACTGTCATCACACCAGAAATTAACGCTTACACACATTTATATGCAGATTTATATAAGCTCTTTACACAATATTTGGGTAGAAGAGGAGAAACACAAAATGCCCAGATGTTACAGAGACACTCTAATGGTTAACGGAGGAGTAAATACTCAGCAAAGTCCTGATCTTTTTCTCCTGCTCAGCTGTACTTTGATTCAAAATCCAGACTATATCAGCAAGAATATCACCCTGAAAATGACTTTGTGACATAAAGGAAGGCAAACAATGATGAGTGACGGTTGCCTAAATACTGTGAAGCTCACTAAGTTTCTTCAGCCTGTTTCTTTGTTATTTTATAGAAAGGAAAAAAAAGAATGAAAGAAGATTTTAAGCCTGCAGTGCCACAAGAAGGTCTGGGTTAAAAAAAGGGAAAAGCTGTTAAAATTTCACCAGCGAGTTAGCTAGGGATGCTCAAAGTCTAGATTGAAATTTCCATTAAGGGAGAAAACAATTCAGAATTCCTCATTAGAAAAACCAACACCCATCAGAGGCCATCAATGGATAAAGGAGATGATTCCAAGAAGAGTGGAGACAATTAGTAAATTCAGAAATGACTGAAAAGATTGGTTTCACAAGATGTAGAAATGCCTAAGACTTTTCTTCTACCAAATGGTTGAGTAGGAAGGAACAATTGGGAAAAAACTTATGTTAAACTCATGGAATGATCTTAAGACAAAAAAAAAAAAAAAAAAGAAAAAATAAGTATTATTCATCTGCTCAGCAACTCCTTTTCCACAGCCCATCCCTGCTTTTCTCATCATAGAGCATATGCATACAAACTCCTCTTCAGCTCTCAAAGTTGTCATGAAATAATTATTTCTACGACCATGGTAAAGTCTACAGGGATCAAGATCCAGAGTGAAAGAGTGATGATAGAACCCTTCCACTTCTTGAAGGTTCCTGAATACATGAGACATTACAAAGCCTTTCTTTGACATCCCATCCACATCTGCTCAAATGATGTTTTATGCTGTGAAAAGAGAACTGCAGCAAAAGCCATCCATGGCTTCAGAGTCCCTTCAAAATTTCTGTATTGTTGTGCAATGCGTACTGAAAACAACAGTCCTCACTTTCTTTGGTGCACTTCATCAAGGAAGATGCAACAGCTTCACATGGCATATTATTTATCAGATAAATCAACTATGTTTCCATATGCAAATCTCATGCTCTCTCTCATTTAGAGAGAGAGATTTCAGATATAAGCAGCACAGCTCAGGGCAGGGATGAACCAAAGTGCTGAAAAACATAAGTAATTGCATTTATTTCACTGGGTTGGGATCAAGACCTTTGTATACAAGCAACACACACACATGTTCATGCTACCCAGCTCTCACACTCATTTTTTGAAATACCCAAAGTCGGTATAGAAAAACACATCCTGCTGGGACAGCCATTTACAGAGTTCCATGGTCCTTGTGGAGACACTGAGCCACCTTACAGTTTTTCCTTGCATATAAATTAATATAAGGGAGTTGTCCAGTACCAAAAAATGTGAACTCAATGACTTTAGGGCTGTTTCTCACAGTCGATGCATACAGCCGTCTTGTTCTTCCCTAACCTGAAACTTGCAAAACAAGATGCAGAGCTCGGATTCTTCCTCAGGCTCTTACTGAGCTTTGATACCAGCCACTTCTCCCACACCCCAGTAAAACGTGTTTTTTAAAGTTTCGTACAAATATGCATCTTAAAAGAAACCGAACACTGACTGAAGTTTGCCTGATGAAACTGTCTGTCACAAGTCTTGATAACATTGACAATAGCAAGGAATTCATTTATTGCACTTTGGCTGATTAAACCGACCTACTTGGGAAAGCACAAAAGAGAAAAGAAAATTAAGCAAAAAACATCTTAAAGCTCAGGAAATCTTTTAGTGGCTTGGTAAAAAATCAGCCAGTGCCTTTTCGTATTTACACAGCTCCAACACTTCCTGGCTTTCACTGTCTTCCCTCCCTCAAGTTTCCATACACCACATACCCCACCGGTATCTAATTCACAAACAGGCCAGAAGCATCAAAAACCCCACAAGGAAGCCTGTCTGAGGGATTTCCAGATTTATCCAGCAGTCAGTAGAGATTCAGATTTTTGGGAGAAGCCCCAGAAATTAATTACCCCATTTTTTGAGGTTTACTTTCCAGTAAAGACTGAACAGGGAGATCAGTATGAGCAGTGATACGCAGATCACTGCATGGACAGGCTCCCTTTGGGCTTGAGGTCAACTGGATCCCATTAGACGTACTATCACACCTCGGAGCAGGGGGTGAGTGAAATACAGGCTGCTGGCCCTGGGCTGTAATTCACCTCGCTATAGCACGAGCCTTACCTGGAAGTGCTTTATGCCCTAATAATATATTTGTTACCGCTATGCTGTGCAACGCTTAATTAAAGTGATATTTTCTTTCACTTGAATAATCTCCGACTGTTTTATTGTCATTTGACATTAAATTGCAATTTGCCATGCCACGTACATTTCTGCACACGTTGTCAATATGATCATAAAGGCACCATTATTGACCAAGAACATAATACTTTCTGAGTGCCTTGAGAAAACACCGTGATTTTTAAAGTTCTGCTTTCTCTTTTCTGTTGTTAAACCTCAATCGCTTTGGTTTCTTTAAAGCTCTTTGCTGCCCAATAACTCCGAGTGCGAACAGAATTTAATATTCAGTTGTCACGCACGGCTCAGCTCTCACCCCGGCGCTCCGTGAACTGTGTGCAAGCCCAGGTCAGCCTTTCCCTGGTGTGCACCTTGTCACCATGTGTGCGTGGGATACCGGCGTCACCTCCATGCCACCTCTGCCCCTTCTGCAAGAGCCGGCAGAGGGAGAGCCAGCGCCAGGGCACCATCACTGGGCCCCCGCTCCCCTCTTGTTCTCACAGATTGAGTTCAGGCTCCCTCCTTCAGGCTACATGAATCACTTCTGCTGTGAACTTGTGACCCTGCGATGCAGCACGCTGCTCTAGCAGGACCATACGGCAGCTAATGTGCAGAGACTTTGCCCCATACAAGCCCCGACGGCCAGCAAGCTGCACCAAATTACTGCGAGGCAGCGCGTATCGCAGCAAGCTCAGCATGCACTGGGAATAAAACGCTTGGGTAGTGTTTCCTAAAGTCGGAGGAAAGAGCTAAATCCATGCGCTCTCCTATTTCACTCTGATTGAAGAGGTAAATAAAATAAAATGGGCTTACATGAAAATGTTGTCTGTATTAGTGCCATGTTATTTCTGCTTTACCAGCAAGCTGAAAAAAGTTGTTGTATATTTTCTTTGTATTTCCTGCCTTGGTCTTGAATATCTGGAACTGAGATGGTGTGTTTTCTTTGAAAAAAAAAAGTTTGAGTACTACATTCAGTTTGGGTTAAGTTCCTTTTCAGCTGGATTTTTCCAAGATTACCAGTCTTAAATACAGTATTGCTCAAGAAGAGTTCCTGACAAATAAATAAAATCTTAACTAATTTGGAATTAATGGGTTACCATTGCCCAGTGGCAAAGCCAGCTGCCATGGCAGATAAGCATCCCAGTGATGCACAGGAAAACTTCAGCAGCCTCATGGCCTGGTGTATCAGTTACAATAGGGTCACCGTGAGTCACTCTTCTAATGGCTCATCTCATTAAATACTAAGATATTGCCTTGCCATTAGGTATCATAAGCGGAAAAAATACTTAAGTTCAATTAGGGATGCATCTTTCACCGCAAAAGCTTTAATGAAGTTGCAGCATTACCACAAGTAACTCATCATGAATATGTCGTCTTCTTTTTTTTTTTTTTTTAATGACAAAATTGGGATTCTCATAGAAGTGGCTGGCATGTGTAATTCAATGAGCTCGCCTAAATAGTTCATCTGTGGATCAAAAAAGCAAATTATACTCACTCGAACAGTTCGACTGCGGATCAAAAAAGTAAATTATATAAGTGGATACTGCAAGGCAGAAACATGTGGATACAGCTGTAGTGTCATGTGTCACAGCTCTGCTCCCTGCCAGCTGGCATCGGCACAAAGGCAGGCCAAGCCAAACAATTCCTGTTATTCATAACAGCAAACGCGCATTCAAAATGCACAGTGCGGGCTCTATAAAATAACTTGGTATTCAAATGGATCCACACTGTGGGACTGTTTTTTAATCGCATGCTGCTGCACTATGCCTGTGCAACGAAGTGTCCTCGTGGTTCACAGGTTCCTGTCTGTCCCCAGAGCCGTGCGGATTGGGTCTGCCCATCCATGGGCTGCTTGTATTGGATCTGGCAGCTCCTCCTGCACTTGGTACATAGATGTACACCACCAGTGCATTCATGTAGCTTTCAATTTACAAGAGTGTCCAACATACACATCTATGGTGTATCAGAATCAGAACTTCCCCAGCACTGAAAATCACGTCGTAAAGAAGTGTAGGTATTGAGAAAGCAAGCAGTCAGGGCAGTTCCACAGACACACTCCTCCTAGGCTGCATTTATATTTAGAACTTCAGTACGAAATGCCAGAGGTATTCATGCACTCCTCTACAGGGGGACTTCTTCCAAGTATGCAAATGCGCTCCATGTATATAACCTCAATGGGGACTTCATGAAATACAGCCCTACTGATGGAGAGCAGAAAAAAAATATGGAAGAGAGAGTTTCATTCAGCTCTTTTCATTGCTTTTGAGACAAGGCTTACACGGAAATCTCCTTACCCACCTCCCTCAACCTCTTTCTCCATCCCAGATCAACCCAGAAAAGGAATGATGAACTATGTGAAGGCTCAGCCCCACATCGTGCAGCTCCTGGGGCAGGTGATGGGCACAGAAACCCACGGCTGGATGAGTCCAAGTAAGTAGCCTGTAGGGTTGCCCTCTTTGCACCTGGCCCAGGACCAGCCTGTGGCTTCTTCACATAGAATCATAGAATGGGTTGGATTGGAAGGGACCTTAAAGTTCCAGCTCCTCTGCCATGGGCTGGCTGCCCCCACCAGCTCAGGCTGCCCAGGGCCCATCCAACCTGGCCTTGGGCACCTCCAGGGATGGAGCACCCACAGCTCTCTGGGCAGCAGTGCCAGGGCCTCACCATCCTCATCATGAAAAATTGCCTCCTAACATCCTCCTAAAAACCAGGCTTTTATCTGCACCAAAAGCAAGACTTCTTTTTCCTAGGAAACATAAATAAAAGGCTGTGGATGGAGGCGACGGGAGGGGTGACACAGCTTCTATCACCTTGTTTACAGAAGCCACTCTTTAATGCCTGGTGCCTCGGGTTTGCCAAGCAGCATTCCATTTCTTCCCTCTGGAAATATAGACAAGGAAAATCGCACTAACACAACTTTTTCTTTCTTTCTTTTTTTTTTTAATGTGTGTGTGCACATCGTTTATAGCCTGTGCTCTCAAAAAACAGCCTCTTTCCCATCTTCAGGATAATTGGCACACGGGTAATAGGTACCAGACATCCCCTATCAGGCACTGTGGTTTCAATAGGCACATCATTAAGGTGGCTTACTTAGGCCATGTCTCCTGTTGAATTAGTGGTCTACGGGCCAGTGCCAGGGAAGGGCTTGGGGCCTGTAGGCTGGCTATTGAAACATCTAAACCTTGGCCCCAACCTCAAAAGGAAGTGTGAAATGCCTTGGAAGACGTCCCAGTGTTCAGGCTTTCCCTGAGGTTGAAAGCAAAGCTCCTGCAGGCTCCACAGAGCTGCTCCACCCTGAGCTGGAGCAGCATTCAAGGAGAGCTTTCAAGAGGACACCAGCATTTCAGTTTAACCCTTCTCATAACATCCCTTTTAAACTTGTATTACGCTCAGTAATAAAATTGAGTTCCATGTAAACCAGCAGATGTTTCAGCAAGAAGGGTTCAGGTTTTTTTCAGGCCAGACACAATTGCTCACAGATGTTACCTGCCACATCCGAGTGATTCTGTCAGGCTTGCTGTTTTGTACTAAACTTGGTGATGAGCACACTGAAAAGCAGACTGCAAGGCAGGATCATGTAGCTGCCCACAGCTGACCCATCAGATCCACTAAGCTGGACCCTCGTCCCACATAAGGAAACCAGAAGCAGACTTTTCAGACATACACTGCACATAAAGCCCTGGCTGAAACTCCTGCTGAGCCTGTTTATGACAGCATAATCCTCACCAAAAACAGGTAATAGAAAATGCTGTTCTTTATTTGACCATGATATAGTTATCCAACAGCATAATTGGGTTGACTGCACCGATAACAGTACCTGTTTAATGGGGTCGGGGGGGTCACACATTAAAAAAGGCAATGAAATCTTGAGAACTCCCCTTGACTCCTTTTTTCTCCATGTTCAACCGCAATAGATTTACTGAGCTGTGAAAAAAAGCATCTCTGGAATAGAGACATATTATTACAGCCTCTGACCTGGCAAACAAATGCTTATGCAGTGTGCCTAACGTGATGTAAAGAGCTGGCAGGGCTGGAGCCACAGCCCCGGGCTGGCCATGTGCCGGGACACGACTCGCAAGGCATCACAGCCCACGGACCTGGCTGCGCTGAGCAGCCCCAAACCCACTCCTGTTGTGGGGTGCGGAACACTGGGGAGGAGAGAGGAGAGAAGAAACCTTGGTTCCATCCCTCCCATAGGGGGCTTTTGCTTTCCTCCCTTGCCACATGAACAAGATGACCTGAGTGAAAGACCCATCATGACATCACCTTTGTGTCCCCTCTAAGAAAACGAGATACTTTATGCCCTGTTACTTTTTAAATTTTTTTTTGCTTAATTATTTCTGCTTATTTGTTTTCTGATTATATTAATAATAGCCTATTAATTTTCTGACTCTTTTTGAATTCACTCAGCCTGACACAGAGAAAACTTCCCCTGGAATAGGAAATGTGGCTTATTACCAAATGCACAACTTCCACAGGTAAGACAAAGCAGGAAGCCAAGTGAGCTACATATTGTTGGCCTCAAACGGTTGCAGAGATGCAAAGGCCCTGAACTTGGCTGACCCAGTGTCCCAAGGGAGAATGTTGTATGCAGTTTGGATTTGGACTCGGCAGCCCTGCACACGCAGGGAGCTAAGCTGGGAAAGGACTTGAGAAAATCGTTTTCTAATTGCATCATAGAATCATAGAACCCTTAGAATTGGAAGGGACCTTTTAAGGTCATCTCGGCCAACTCCCCTGCAATGAACATGGACATGCACAGCTAAATCAGGTTTCTCAGACTGATCCAGCCTTGCCTTGAAAGTCTCCAGGGACGGGGCATCAACCGCATCACTGGGAAACCTGTTCCAGTGCCTCACCACCCTCAGTGTAAAAGACTTTTTCCTTATGTCCAATATAAATCTACCCTCTTTGAGCTTGAAACCATTTCTCCTTGTTCTATCACCACAGATCCTGATAAACAGTCCTTCCCCCTCCTTCCTGTAGCTCCCCTTTAGACACTGACAGGCTGCTCTCAGATCTCCCTGGAGCCTTCACTTCTCCAGGCTGCACAGCCCCAGCTCTAAGCCTGTCCTCTTAGGAGATGTGTTCCATTCCTTGGATCATTTCTGTGGCCCTCTTCTGGATGCACTCCAACAGGTCTATGTTCCTCCTGTACTGAGGACTTCCCATCTGAATGCAGTGCTCCAGATGAGGTTTCACAGTGCAAAAAAGAGTGGCACAACCTGCTGGCCAAGCTGCTGACCAAGCTGGCCCTCCCTCGCCCTGCTGGCCAAGCTGCTTTTGGTGCAGTCCAGGATACATTTGGCTTTCTGGGCTGTGAGGGCACATTGCTGGCTCATGTCCAGTTTCCATCTACCAGTACCCCCAGGTCTTTTTCAACAGGGCTACACTCAATCATTTCATCCCCCAGCTTGTATATGTAGTGAGTATTGCCTCAGCCCAGGTGCAAAATCTTGCAAAACAAATCTTTGGATTTGTTATACCTCATGAGGTTCACCTGGGCCCATTGCTTCAAGCCTGTCTAGGATGGCATCCCATCCCTCTGGTGTGTCAAATGCACTCCTCAGATTGGTGTCATCAGGAAACTTGCTGAGGGTACCCTTGACCCCACTGACAATGTCACTGATGAAGATATTAAAGAGTATCAGTCCCAGCACCAACCCTTGCGGGACACCACTCATCACTGATCTTAATCCAGACATTTAGCTATTCACCACCACTCTCTGGACTCAGTCTTGCAAGCCAGTTCTTTGTCCATGGGACATTCACCCATCAAATCTGTATCTTTTCAATTTGGAGGGAAGGATGTCATATTTGAGAGGTTTCTGAAATTACAAGTACCTTGTCGGCTCACATCCCTCATCACTTATCCCAACATCACCTGTCTCCCTCTTTAGCTACCATCAGTGTAGATGAAGTGTCTAAAGAGCAGCATGTGAGGAAAACAAACAAACAAAACAACTAAAAAAGAAACAACAACAAAAAAAGAGAGAAATCCCAACAATTGGTATGAAAATCAATATCACAAAAGAAGAAAAATTCAACTTATTGCTTGGATCCATAGCGTTTGAACCTTCAACACCCTTCTCATTTGTCAGCCTTAGACGGGGCCTGGAGATGGTTGATGAGGCTGCACACAGCTTCAGATCACTAAAATTGGTCTGTTGTTTTCTCCTAAGCAGTAACACAAGATAAATCAAGGATATATTTATATAAAGCTATCTCTTTTTGCAGTTCATTCTGTCTTCCTTTGTTACAAAATATTCCCTTTTCTGCTCAGAATACTTCTAGGAGGAGGCTGAGCTCTTTTTCATAACTCAAAAATATGTTTTAATAAGACTGAAAAACGAAACAAAAAACTTGCTTAGCATTTTCTGAAGCTGCTAATAATCTGGGGCATCCAAGACAACACGTGTTGATTTTAACGAGGACTGATGCCCTGACGTTTTAGAAACAAGTTCACCTGATGCTGAGTACCTAAAAACTCTAGCCAAGAGTGAGCAGGATTTTGTTTTGGAGATGGCATCATGAAAGCCCTTACTCAAGCTGAGACGGCAATGGAAGCATCATCAATGAGAACCTTTCAGTAAGCAATGGAAAAAAACTGCAGGAAAATTAAGTTTGGAAGCAGAACATCACTAGAACTCCTCAAGCCCCATTGGCAGGTATACAACTTCAACCCAGCAGCTGCCTGCTTCTACAGAAGACACACCGCCCATGGAGTCCTCTGGATCATCCAAGTCTGTTCATTCCCGTTCTCTACTGAAGTGGTGCTGAGTGGGCTTCCCATCCCCATCCCCCATCCCCATCCCCATCCCATCCCCATCCCCATCCCAACTCATTCCATCCCCATCCCCATCCCCATCCCATTCCATTCCATCCCCATCTCCATTCCATCCCATCCCCATCCTGTCTCCATCCCATCACACACGCTGTTTCCCTGGGAGAAACTCAGGGTCCAACAGGCAGTGAGGTCACCCCCAGTCTCGCCAAGGCCTGTGTGCCATTACAATGAAGTAATAATGTATTTATAACACACCTAACCACTGATGGCTTCTATTCCAGTTGGGGCTTTTTTTTTTTTTTCCTCCCCCTGCATTTGCACAGATGTTTTTTGAGAACTGGCCTCCAGAAAGAGCCTTGCAGAAAACAAGCTATGTCTGTTGATTCTGGCTGGCTTTTATAACGATAGTTGTTAGCACGCAGGATTTATGTTTCAAATATCATTTTAATTTCTTGGGCTGCATTTTTAACCACAAAATGTTAATTCAATGGTGTACTATAAATGCTGCAGCTCCTTTATAAAAATGTAGGACAAGCTGTTTCTAAGGAAATATTCTGAGAGTCTGATTCATAGAAATACGACTCACATACATTTTCCATGGAATTTGCTCTGAAATATGTGTGGAATACATTCTACAATAAATTATGTACTTTTGTGATTCATTAAATCCTCTCTCCCTGCTCACAAGTAGCAAGCTCTTCATTATATACAAAAAAGTGCAATCAGCCAAAACCAGAGCTGTTCTCTTTCTTACACTCAGTGGATGCTCTTGTTTCTGATCTTCAGAAAAAAAAAAAAAATTAAAAGGAAAAAAATCTATAAAAGCATTTAGGGAAAGACAGCACATAACTTAAGCTGGCATCCAGCTCTAATTTACACGAAGGCAAATTAAGGATATCTACACACGTAATTACTTCCGTGTTCAATTTAAGGCGTTAGGGCTCAGAATGACTCTCATAAAAATCACAGTGATTATTAGGAATAGATGACTGCAGAAAAAGACATTTCCAGGAAGATTCACTCAAGTGTTATTTTTCCTTCTATCACTTTGTTCCAGCAACACTAATGCCCCTTTTTTCCTGCCTACAAGCTATGCTTACCTGTGATATGGTGCTAAAAGCATGAATCTTCATGAAAAGAAAGTTTTAAGGTGCTGTTTGTGATGTTCAAGTTCCACTTCAGGTCGCAGGTGATCACATTAGCAGCGCTCACCAATTAGGCAGCAGAAAATATAGCATGTGGCTTACTGGGCTGATGACATTTCAATAACTGGAGCCAACTGGCTGGTCTAGCAGCTACAACTCACACACCAACCTCACAGTCCCTTCAACAGTGTAACCTATCCTCTTTGCCCTTGGTAGCATTAAAGTTGTGATGAAAGCACAGATACTGCTGTATTCATACAGACTTCAGCTTTCAGCTGCCCCATGTCACCTGCCCAATAAAACAATTTCTCAAGAATCACCAGCATTTGATTTAATCAATGTTTCCTTCTGCTGGAGATAACACCTCCCAGACACAACCCGCCCACTGTCCACCTCTCCATGGGCAGCATGGGCAGCAGCCTTACAGTGAGTAGGGCTGGGCTTGGGACCCAGCACTGGTGTGCCCTGTGCATGTTTGCAGCTGTAAAATGAAGGGGACAGAGGGAGAGAAGGGTCAGCCCAACACCTAATTTGAAGCCAGACTCCAACTAGAGGTACCCCACGAGCACACATTTTGCAGTGAGAGCCATGACGTGTTCCTTCCACGCAAAGCAAAATAATAAATATACTTCCACCATTTTCTTTAAATGTCCTGTCCCAGCATATCAAACTCATCGCATCTTCAGGCCATCCCATCGTGCTCCATTAGCTACCAGAAGATGCGAGCCAGCGTTAGCACAACAAACTCCCAGTACAACCATAACATTTCGATTCTTCACACATTTTCTTCCCGCGCACACAATGCATTCCCTAGCTCCGTACAAGTCCCACTGCCACGGGCTACCAGGCTGAAACAAAGCTCGGTTTCAAAGCCCCAGCATAATGGCAAGGCAGGAGGGGACACATAAAAGACCTGGCCGTGGCCATGCTGTGCCTCCAGATCTCCAAGCTGAGCATGTGGTCTCAGCCCCGCTGCTGGGCAAGCAGCATTGAAGTGCCACCTCTTGAAGAGCAGCATGGTGAAGCGGGGCAGGCTGCCAGCCCAAAAAATGTCACCGTATAAAAACCCCAAGGCCCCTGCAGCCAACTTTGCTTTTGTCCCATATTTGCTTCTACTAAGGCAAGTTGGGAAACAGGCCAGCAAGGGGCCAGCTTTCGGGGCAGAGAGCGTCTCTGGGGGTGGTTGGGATCCTGGGTCGTGGCTGCCAAGCTTTGGGGCAACATTAACAGGAATAATACTGTTAGAGAGCAGCCCAAAACATGACATTTCTGGCAGGGGAAGAGGAAAGGGGCTAGGAGCATCCTCGCCAAATAATCCCTTGTGGTCCATGTGATGACTAGATGGGCAGGACTGGGGAGGTGGTGGCTGGACAGAGAAGTAGTTCAGAAGTCAGACTGTAAAAGTATCCACAGAGAGCTTTCCGACAGAAAGAGAAGTGCAGAAGGAGAAAGAGGGTAGCAGGAGGAACATTTTTCCCCTCTTGAGAGAATGTCGGTCCAAGTTGTGTTTCAGCCAGCACCACTTTCCCTGGTGAGTCTGGATCTGACTTCTCACTCGCTGCACCTTGCCTAGTCATTTGCAATTGTACAGAGCTGAGCCAGAAATAAATACAATCTTCTTCAAATTTGGCAGCATTTTGCACCTCTTCAGTTAATGCAAAACAGAGCTACGAGGTTGGCCAATTCTTTTCCTCTGGTGAGAAAAAACACGTATGGCACCAGTGTAACCATCTGTTGAGTATTCCACTTGGAAAAAAAAAAAAGGATGGCTACTGAGGAGCGGTGCTGTCCCAAAATGCCATTTAAAGGGGAATATGGTCCCAAAGCACAGGACGGAAGACAAGAAGGTGCTGTAGTGTGGCTGCAGGGCTGCTCCGCTTCTCCTGCTGCTCTCAGGATTCTGCATAATGAAACAAATTACACAACCGAAACACAACAAAGCCAAAACTTTTTTACGATGCTAAACTGAACAGACTGGTTTGAGTTCTTGCATCTCCCGAGCACTTACAGGCACCTGCAGAGGAACATAAGGACTGGCAGAACATGGAAGAAACTATCCCAAAGTAAATGCATCACAATAGAACAGATTTCAGTGGAGCAGCTTTCAAAAGCAATAACACAAAATCCCTACAAGGAGAAGTAACCAACCAGAAATCTAAAAGACAAAGAAGGTTTGAGGGCAAGGCTTTAGGAGAATCACAGACTCAGCAGAGGACTCCTGGAAAACAAAAATCTGAGAGGGAAGGAAGGGAAAAACTTTCTCCAATCAGCCTGACCCAGATTTAAGTGTTTATTTCTTGCAAAACCAAAACAAACACAAATTTGTTTGGCTTGTGAAGGAAATGTTCCATTAGACCTGAAACAAAACATTTTGTTACAGACACTTGTAAGCAAAGGACCTGGAGGCTTTTTCACACCACTGCCGCTGCTTTATTCTCTAGTTCCATGTGCAGTGATGCTGCTTAACCTTTCTTGGATATGAGGCCCATGTAACCTTTCACATATAACCAGGTAAAAGGAAAACCAATCTTTCTCACTCTTAGTTTTTTGGATTTATTTTCGTCCATTTGTTGTTTCTTTGTAGATTTAGATGTCTTTCTGTCATTATAGCCAATACTAATGAAAATACAGAGCTTTCAAAAAGGCCTGGAAGTGAGGTGCTTTATCACCTGAGCAAGTTACAAGCCCTGGGGGGAAGGAAAATCAATGCGCCTTGCCCCCTCCTTCTTTCCTTCCTGCCTTCCTTTTTTTTTTTTTTTTCCTAATGAAATGGACATCCTCATAGAAGAGATCAATGTTGACTTCTCTCTGTCCAAAGGAAACCGTCTGAGGGCTGAAGTAAGCATACATTCCAATACCACTAGGACTCTGCTACAACATGATCTTGATCCTAAAGTCTCCTGTATCTTTGCAAGTTATCTTAACCCACCAGGTCTAAAGCAGGGTTACCATCCATTTCTTCTGGTGAGTTTGTCGCTTTGTCACACGTAACTAAACATTCCTGAAGAGGCAGAGGGGAGAGATATGATTATGAGTGGGGTCATTCATCTGTTCCTCAAAGGGAACTGAAGGAGTGCTGAGAAGAAAAAAAAATAAAGTAGAATAGGTAACTTTTGGATGGATACAAAGAGAGACGAGAAGATGGAGAGCCCTACAGAAAGCCAATTGGGTGGGGAGGTTGGGCAGAGCAGGGCAAGAGTCTGTGTGGGTATATTGAGAGGCCAGGGAGCCAGCAGTGGAAATAAACAAGGTTTCATTGAGAGGAGAAGGCAGCATCCCACAGCGTCCATGGGGACCATGATCCATCAGCTCTACCATTAACCCTTCTGTGGGATGAAGTGACACGAGTACAACATAAAAACTCCATTTGCTAGATGTGCCACTACATGTACTTCATCACAGCCATGGGATGTTCAGGGAGAGCTGCTGTATTTTCTCCTGATACGAAGTTCTACCTACCGCTGAAGAATTCCCTTCAAGACATCAAAGAAAAAAAGTCAGTGGGAGAGTTGTGAAAGATGACATGCTACATTTTAGGAAAGTTGGCTGGGGAAATGGTAAGCACGGATCAATACTACAGCCTATCAAGGCACAAATGTCTTCATGTGGGTACAAACTTCACAATACTCACCATCTGAATAACAGGGTTGAAAATGCAATTAAAGAAAAAATAGAGATGGAAAGGATAGATTCCTCTGCTTTGTGACAGCAGGCACTGACCAGGAATGCTCAAGGTACTTGGATTTCAGCTGACAGACAGGGGCAGGATGGAAACCTCATGAAGGCACTCAAATGACAGATTACCGCGAAACACTGACATTACCTGAAACCTAGACTTTGCTAGCTTAATTTTAAAAAGGAAGGAGGACTGTTGCATGTAAGGAGAAAAGGAAAAGAAAAAGCTATTCTGAGATGCAGTGAGAAATTGCTCTGACTTCAGCTAGCGTTTTAATTTCCTAATGCAAACAGGGAACTGAGCAGTACTGTACTGATCTTGTGGATGTACAATATGTCCAACATCCCTGGAAGGAGAATTTTCTTGCGTGATGTTGAGCTGGGCTTTGGTGAACACGAATTTAGTGGGAAAAAGATGTCGTACTGTCAAAGAATTTTGCAGGCTAGACCTTCCTGGGTAATTAACTGAGCAGCTCAGGCTCATAGGCTTTCACCAGAACATAATCCTTCCCAGCTCTGTGGCTCCTCCTTGCTTCAGCTGATTTCTTCTCCCTGTACTGAAAACTTGAGAGCAACCAAATAAACACAAAGGAATAAAAAGGTACTTTTCACAGAATCACTACATCAAGATTGCACATCATCTCTTGCATTAAACAGAGGGGGGAGGAATGATGCACGGTGTGTCATAAGAGAACGCCATGTTTCGTGAAACAGTAAAGATTGCATGGTTACAAGTTGCAAAATGCAAAGATGGGATCCTTCAGGTTGTATGGCTCTACTGTTCCTTTTCTAAGTGTATAGTCAATAATTATCACTGCAAAATTCCCCGTGTTTTTCTTCATCAAGTTCTTCACCCAAACCACAGTCTGTATATGCTTTGAATCGTATGGAATTAAATTTTAATTTTTTGGCTTAATTAATTTATGCAACTGTTCCAATGATTGTACTTTGTACAAATGACTGCAAGCAGTTAAGAGATGTATGATGTGAGCCCAAGAAACACAAAATATTTTTCCACAGGACAGCACTCTTAAATACAACCCAAATGCTGAAAATAAAAGCCTATTTTCATCAGAAATCAGTTATTACGGTAAAAAATAATTATTAATAAAGAATGGGTCAACATCTTCTCAAAAGTTGAGCTCAAATTATTGTTCAATAATTCAGAATAAACTTTACCAAACTTTTCTTCAGTCTTCCTGCTAGTTTGCCTCACAGTTTCTGTGAAAGGCTTTGACTAAGCATAGGAGATGGCTGCTCCTGTGGCATTTCTTACTTTGTCAAGCTCATAAATAATTGAATCTCACCAAAATCTTTTGTTTTTTAAATCCAACCTGGTTTCTGGGGCTGGGACCTGCTGCCACGCCAGGCAATGGGTATGAGAAAGCCCTTTTTTTTTTCAATAACCCAATGCCCACAGACAAACTGCAGGCATTAGGTCGCGTGGGGTGAAACTGGGTGAAGATACACTTACACCACACTCCTCAGAGAGCCTGAATGCACCGCTGCCTGGTGCTCTGTGGGACTGCAGCTGCAAATCCCAGCTTGAACCATGGTAGGTGCTTTGGAGATCCCTCCACCCAACATACCAAACCATCACGGGATACTTCTAGCAGACACTCAGTGGAAGCACAGCTAGGGAATTGTAGAGCCCTGCCTGCACGTATCTATTTTTAAGATTCCTTCATTCCCAAAGGATATTTTTTCATGACAGCACTCACTCAATGAATCTATCCTGATATAGACATCGTACTCATCGCATTATAATAGCGGCAGAAACAATCTAGAAAGTGATTTTGCAGCATTCTTTTACACCATACGGCTGCAGAGTAAACAGCAAACACTGAAGTGCTGATTCTTCACCTGGAAGAAATCCCTGCGATGTCATAAAGCTGCTACAATTGCTTCCGATCGGGCCCCTAGGTTTCAAAACAAGAATTTTGTGAAGACTAAATACTGATCTGGAAAAACGTTATCGTAAAGAAGATAGCCTTTGTGTCAGTTTTTGGGCTCTGCATTTACTGCATGATATTCCGTTAGCACTTTGCAGCTGAAAGCAACCCAGCAGCATTGACACGTGCTGTGCCATTGGCCTTATTGGGGGTGAGAGCGACTACACAGCCTGCAGTTCAGTGCTTGCTGAATGCGTTTCCTATGTCTATAGATTTTGCTTAACTACCATTACTTTATCTCAAGTAGTTATAAGTAACATTTATTAATTAATGGGATGTTTGCCGAAGTTCATTTCCTTTCTTCTTTTCTTTTACTGAAAAAAGGCACAAGGGGACAAGCGGAGAAGAGCTGAAGACACGCGTATTCCATTTGAAATCCATGATTAAAAAGCTTAAAAATTCAAATCAACGTAAAAAACTGTTTTATTTTAATACCGTGGAAGGTTTCAGTGAACTCCATTATTTTCACTCACTATTTGCTTGAATAATTTAGGCAAGAAAGCTAAATTATACATAAAGTGTACAGTTAGAAGAAAAAGTTCATGCACAGCCTCGGGCTATAGCCATCCCCTAATGATGTCTGTAGTCAGTGGAAAAGAACTCGTTAGACTGAGAGTAATTTCTCAGGGTTTAAATTTTTTTCTTAAAGCAATAATGTTCTTATAAAAATCTGACAAATAATACGCTGAACCCGAAGCCACAAAATAAAGGCTGTTCTGAAAACAGCAGCCTCAACTTTTCATTTCATTTAAGCGCAAAGCTGGCTTTTCACACTCTGTATGTCCCACATCTTTAGTGATCCGATTGAGCTGATTACATGGAGGGAACGCACGCCTCGGTGCCGCACAGCTCTTACTTTGTTTAATCAGAGACTGAAAGTTTGCAAGGAGTTAAAATAGATGCCATGCAGCTCTCGGAGCGAAACTGGAGCCTGCTGTGAAAAAAGTTACTTTTACACTCAGCACACAGTCATTTTGCTAGTGGTTGGGGCTTGCTCCGCAATTGTGTTTAAGGAGCAACTCATACCATTAAACATTTACGGTCTGATTCGCATGCCTTTTCAACTTGACTAGAGAAAGCGTGCATGCCAAAATGGAGCATGTTGCCAAAACTCAGTGAATTCACCTCTGATGTCGTGTCTGTCCCCTTACCCCGGGCTCAGACACAGCAGAGGGGAGCTGCTGGGTGTGAGCAGTGCTGGGAGCAGGGAATCATTGTATGGAAATCAGCTGATACTAAGTTTGTTCATCAGACTTATCATCTTTTGATCAAAGTAGCTCAACCAGATCAGAGAAAGAGATGTGGAGTTTTATTCAAAGTATTCCTTGGAATCCTTTGCATGAAATGAATAACTTTCTATAGTATTAATGATTTTACATCACTTTATACTTGTATTATTCTGTCACATTAGTTTAACATTACTACCATGTACAGCGGTTTAGCATTAATGTGATCAGAAGAGAAATTACATGTGCACTTTCATATTGTTATATTGAAATCAAGGTCTTCTATGACACTAATACGCAGCACACCTCAATAAAATATATAATTTCTAACATAAAGACACTTTTACATTGCGTTGGAGCAAGCACATTTATTACTTCTGAATGGCCCTGGCAGCAAGCATCACAGTGTGCTGGGGAACACCCCTGTCAGCCCCATGGGGTGCAGGGTCACTGCTCCCCACTGACACCCACTCACCATGACCCTGTTCCATAAGGGTTGTGAGATGTCTTGTGCTACGAGTAAGACAGTGCCTCTTGGAGCAATCCACGGAGTTTATTGCATTCACCTTCCTATAGGCTGAGGGTGTTACAGATGGACAGAGCACAAGAGCAAGTGTGCTAATAAAACAACGTGGTGATTTCTAAGTCCCCAATCTTTTCCAGGCTCACCAGAATGCCCTTGTCAGCCCTGTTCCTGAAGCACACAAGGGTGGAGGGCTCTCTCTGTTGACACTTAACCTCATGCCATAAAAACAGGTAAAACCCATTGACTGCCAGAGAGCATCCACTGGAGGGTATGGTCAGTGCTGGCTCTCCAACCCCATCATGCAGCACAGCAACTTTCTCCTCTCCCAGACACTAACTGCCTTACTATGGAGGTGTTGGCCTGAACTTCACTGCACAGATGAGGTGAGAACCTCAATCCCACAGCGCTATCCTAAAACAATACTGTTGTTTTTGTGTTTCATCCTCTTAGGTAAAAAAGGAAAAAAACCCTCTTTACAGTTACAGCTGTATTTTATATTTCCCCTAGCCCTAATAAAGATGACACCAGCCTACAGTCAAAGCAGCTTCTCTGTTTGGGCTGATGTGATGCTCTTCCTTTTGCCTGCAGCTGCTTCAATTCTCCAAAGTGATTTGGGGTCAAGCTCTTTGTCAGTACTGTTGTTACAGATCCTAAGCAAACTTGAGTCCCTGACCATGCCCATCACCATTGCTGCCTGTCATTCAGGAACGTTTCCAACCCTTTTCCTCCTAACTGCTCCCCGTGCAACAACAGCACAAACCCTTGTTCCTCAAAGCCAGCCTTCTCTCTCACTAATGCAAAAATTAAACTAAAGAAATGGATTTTTTTTTTTTCCCTGGAAATGGTGTTTATTCCACGTACTGCTTTGAGTACGTGTACAGGAAGGGAATTTTATTCAAAATGAAATGTGAATGTATTAAGTTTTTAAACCTGCAGGGCTCTATTTTGGTATTCAAAAGCGTGACCAGATTTTCAGAGTGAGGGGAACTCTTGCTCCTGAGGACTCTTTGGAAATCCGGTTGCTGCCACACAGAAACCTTTACACTTTTCTCCTAAACTATGGCTGCTGAACACTCCAAAAGAAAACCAAACCAAATTCCATCTCTCCAGCTGAGGACCTCACAACAGAGACCATGGCTCATTCCCTTGCCAGCCCTTGGGACCCTGCTACGTTTTGGGTGAGAACAGATCCTGCTCCACCAAGCATTGCTCAGCCACCATTTGGGAACAGAGCTGCCTGCAGTGAGGTGCAAGGACAATGCCTCAATTCAGCTCTCTCATCTTTTTTTTTTTCTCCTCTGTTTGATTTTTTTTTTTTTTTTTACTTCCACTCACTCCTGTGGGAAGGCTGCTCCAGTCTCACCCTTCAGATGGTTGGGCATCTTTTTCTCATCCCCAGAGTAATGTATTCATGGCCAACGTCTAGCCATTTGTCCCCATTTCCAGCCATTTGTCCCCGTCCTGACACAGCGCTGCGGGCAGCATTTGCCAGCTCCCAGGGATGCCGAGGATGGGAATTCTCACAGTCGACTCCAGGGCTCTGCAATAAGGCACTGCAGCATGGGGCTGAGAGGAAGGGAAGGGATAATCTTCATGTAGAACGCAGAAATATGAGAATAATCATATTCAAGAAGCTACTTTAGCCTGATTTGTTTATACACTATCTGAGCATTTTATTTTATTATGCATTTTAATAATGCAAGGGCTTAAGAGCTGGAAATGAGCATGTTCCATGAGTTCAATATATTTCAGTTTGTACACCATCAATTGTTTTTCCTTGCGATTATGCAGTTTTATTTTATCATCCCTTTGATAACAATTTCTGCATAAAAACTGACTTTATATTTCATTTTTTCCCCGTCTGTTATCTTAGCAAAATATATCCAAAACATCCTTTGTACTGCTGCACTAATATAACAGATCAGGAGAAGCTGTGGCATAAGAAATCAAAACCATAATAATGTCTTTGGGTTTTGCATTTTAAATACTGCATTCATTGTTGCACTGAGGTTTGAGATCCCTTTTCAGACATTACTGAGATTACCTTTGGTAATGCCTATTTCATTGTACTTTGATATAAAATAATGTATGTCATAAATCATCTAAGTGACTGTCATCAGAGTGAAAAGCGCCTACTTAGGATACGTAACAATTTGCTTTTCTAATTTGAAGAGGATTGAGGTGTTTTAATTATATAAGGTCTAAAGCCCTTGTGGATGAAATTAGAATTCAATGTGAAATCACTTCCTTCGCAGAGCTTTAAGCTGGGAAATGATAGTGGCTGTACTCATCAATTCATGGTTTTGGGGTGGACCCAATGCAGGATCAAGCGGAAGCATTTCTAATGGCTGAAGTTTCATTCCAGCAGGAAAAACAACAGCGAAAACTCTTCTTGTTATCAACTTGAGTGGTTTTTAAAGAAATCTCTGACACAGGAGATGAATTTAGGCTAGATATTAGGAGGAAGTATTTCATACAGAAGGTGGTGACACACTGGAACAGGCTGCCCAAGGAGGTTGTGGATGCCCCATCTCTGGAGGCATTCCAGGCCAGGATGGATGTGGCTCTGGGCAGCCTGGTCTGCTGGTTGGCGACCCTGCACATAGCAGGGGGTTGGAACTAGGTGATCATTGTGGTCCTTTTCAACCCAGGCCATTCTATGATTCTGTGATTCTATGATTTGAGAAAAAAATAAATAAAAAGAATAAAAAATCACCTTTCCAAGTGAGCAGAAATTATTGTAATGTAAAGGAACGCTGAAATTTTGAGTTGTAGGAAAGTCATGGGAGTAAAGACAGGGTCAAACAGAGAGCTACTTAAAGTTATTGGTGTGCTTCACATTGTCAAGACCGCTCCCATTTGGGAGTGAAATGGGGGTTCGGAGCCTTCCCTGCACAGAGACACTTAAAATTATTGGAGCGCTTTGCTTCGAAGGTGATGGGGGCTCTGAACGTGTACATTGTAGAGAGATTTAAAATTATGAGAGCTCTTCAAATTGCTTAAAACATTGATTTTTTATAAAATTGATTTTTCCCCCCATTTTATTTCTTCAGTGGCTGAGTAATTACAGCAGAGCAGGAGCTGAGGTGCTCCTCTCCCTCCCTCTCTCCTCTCCCACTCTTTCTTAATAACTTTTCTGGTTTCCCTCACCGCTGGGACAGACACATCCCGCTTTGTTCTTGCTCGTAAATCTCTTTCTGCCCAAGGAACCAGGAAGCTCGTAGGGGTGAGCAGAAGGTCAGGTTGAAAACTCATTTGGATCAGCCCCGCTGTGGCCAAGGAGCGCCATGTCCATCTTGGCGAGTGAAACCATGAAACCACAGCTTGCCAGCCGCATGAATCACGCCTTTAATCAGCACCGTGTCTGGAGGAACCCTCTGGTGCATCTCCTAGCACAAGGTGCGGGGGCTCAGAGGGATTAAGGAGCAACCATTAGTTGGGATTTAGCTGCATGCGTTTATGGGCACACGCACGTGGCTTTTTCCGAAAGCCTTTTTACTCTTGCTGAACTCGAACAACAATACAGAAAGCCCCACAGGTTCATTAGGCAGATTTAGGTGTGTGCTGTTTAAAGAACATCGTTTTTCCCCAAAGATTTGAACTCAGGCATGGAGAGGATGAATACAACGTTTTCATCCTCTCTCATATTTATGGATTGATTTCTTTGTTGTTGTTGTTTTTTGGTTTTTTTTTTTTAAATAGAAATACAAATACTAAGCCTCCAGATTAAAGAGGGCTTCTGCTACAGACTGCGTATAGGATGACACGGATGTGATGGGGCAGAACAGGCTTATATCAACTATATCTTAGCTCCCGTAAATCAGCAAAGCTCCACAGGGACCAGTGCAGCCAGCAAGTTCTGCTCTGACACAGATTGCTTTGCACAGGTCAGTTTAAGTCCAACTACTTGACTTGCAATAATAAGTAATCACTCACACTGGTAATCCTAAGGCATCCATGTAACTTTGGAGTTTGCAATTTGTCATAGTTCTACTGTTCTTGGAGAAAGCAAACAACAACAACAAAAAAACCCACTTCATTGATGCTCCAGGAAGTGCACCATTGGGTATCAACAGAGAAGGGCTGAAGCATTAATTTAGGGGAATAATAAATAGACAACCTTCTAGGGAACTATTTCACAGATACATTTTTATCTAAATACAGAGACAAGTGCACATCTAAGATGACTGGTAATTTCTCCTAGTCCAGAGCATCTTCCATTTCCCTGTGTTTAAAATAAAACTGTTTTGCCAAGAGTTAAAGTAGAGCTTTACTTGTTTTGTAAAAGGCCATATCAAAGCAAAATGAACATATTACTGAATTTTTGTCAGCTTGAAATAACACCTGCCACACACAAGGTCTTTAGCCTTTCATGCACATCATAACTTCAGTCTAAATTTAAAGGAACAGGGAAAGCAATAGAGCAAAGCTACCCAGATGTTGTATGGTCTGTGCAATTGTAAATTTAAAAGTACCAGCTTTCCATCCAGATTTTAATGCACCAGAAACAATATGAAAATTCCAAGCCACACCAGATTATTGAAATGTCTGGCTATTTTGAAATGAATTTTGGAACAGATGTACAGAGGTAGGCAATAAAGCTGTGATAATAAGGAACATTTCTACATCATCTCACAAAAGTACTAATCTATAATGAGGACCAAAACTATTCATGGGAGAGGGTGTTTTTCATTATTTTTTCTCAGCTCCAGTTTGAGTATTCCAGTTCCTTCACTCAGTCGTTGGGTTTTGTTATTGTTGTAAAGCATTTGGTAGCTATCTGACATTATCACTTCTAACCCACAACAAAGGCAGGCGACTACATAACTTCATTTCTTCCTCTCCTTTATTGAAAGAAAATGGCACAGAAGGAAAGCAGCCTGGCTAATTTAATGTGCTTTGTCTTATTGTAATTTAATTACCAAACCTGCACCTTTCAAGAGTGGCTACCGACTTCAGATGTCTCTTTTTGGGGTTCTCAATTCCAGACATCACAAGAGGCTTTAATTTAAAGACAATCCTGCATACATGCAGTGCATCCCAAACCTCCAAACCCCAGATGCCTGGGGATTTTGGGGGCTAACACAGAAAAATATCCGACAGGAAATAAACAACCATAGTTATGTTTGGATAAGACAGCCATGCAGGTGGAAAGGTTGGAAAAAGCACAGAAGCCCTAAGCTCTGAACAGCTTCTGCAGGTCAGCTGAGAGCAGAGGTGCTGCCTGCATTCTGTTTGGCTCCCAGGTGACCTGCAAAAGGGCTAATGTGCCTGAATGCTTGTCTAATGTTCCTAATAGAGCCCGATAAATTACTTTGTCGAGTAAAAGATATCATCGCTTCCAACAACCCTCATCACGGTGACACAAAGCAGATTAGTCAGGCAAGTTGGGTGCTGTGCTGGATTAGGCTGCATACCAAAGGCTTGAGTTTACACATATTACTCACTGCATTTTTCAGGCTATCTGTTCAGTTCATCCAGTTATGAAGAAAAAAAAAAAAAAAAAAAGGCACAGACTCATTAAATCAGGTCACTTCTAATTTCAAGGTTGCTAAGATTAAGTACTTTTTTCTTGTCAGGGACATGAAATTTCAGTCTGGATCTCAATGTCCCTGAGCTGCACAGTGGTTCAGAGTCATCTCCCTTTCCCATAGCCTCAAAGTCTGCCAAATCCTGACAGCTTGAGAGCAATTCTCAGGCTGTTTAGGCAAAGCCGACAGCTTCCAAATCACTGCTTCCCACCCAAAGAAGTCGCTTTTCCTTGGAAATTTCCCATCCTAGCACTAGCTGGGCCCAAACCTACAAATAACTTATGAAACAGGACAGGAACGCAACCCAAGGTAATTTTGCTTTGGTATGCACCTGCTCATTTACTCCAACCCCACCCAACAACAGGGGTTTTAGATGTTTTCTCGGCTTTGTTTTTGCTTCAGGTGTGTGTGTAACACTCCCTGTGTGGATCACAGAGGGTGGGAGAATGTCACAGAACGAGTTTGCTGGTTTTTTAACCCAAAGAAAGGCTTCACTCTGCATGCTTTTTCACACCCACGTACATCTTCAAGCACACTTCTACTTGGACAAGTATTTTAGTCATACTGAGAGGATGGAAAGGTTAAAAGATCACGTCAAAGAAAGATTGCCAAGCAGAAATCTTCATCTGACTTGTGCAGATAAATGAGCAGAGGAAGAGGAGAGGATATGCCAAAGAAGTCTGCTGCTATCCCAGTCACCCTGGCTGGAACTCCAGTGTCCCATCACGGCACTGTAGCCAGAAGTACAGATGCTATGGCATGATTAAGTACAACACAGCAGTTTGGAAAAGTAGCAGCTATTCCTACCTGAACTTGTAACTGGAAAGCCGGACAACACATCATGAGGTTCATCCATGTTTTGCCACTGTTTGCATTTTTTATTTTTTTTTTATTTATGGACAGGCTCTATTCTCTACGATTCAGCTCCCACTCTGTAAAATAAATGCTCTTCTCCTTCACGTTGCTTCTTGAACTACATGCATTTACTGGATCAAAATCCACAGAGTTCGACCTTAAGCAGAACTTTGAAAAATTATATAAAAAACCCCACTATCATTACTTAGACACACAGAGACACATGAGCAAGCACAATGAACCGCTCAGTGACTGCTCCAAACTCACCCACTATTCCCAGAACACAGAAGAATACTCTCATCTAGAGGGTCTTCTCAACCAGCACAATGTTTTCCCATTCATTAGACACAAAAATCAAGACAATTTTTGAGTAGGTAAACAGAGTCTTTCCAAGGATGGTGAAAGTTTGGGCTATTTACTAGTTTGTAAGATGTTTTAAATGTGATGTGTTAAATGAAGGAAAATAAATTACAATTTTATTTATAACAGCTGTGAACCATATGCTTTTCCCAGCCTTTTCTTTCCAAACACTACATTGCATTTCCTGGGTGTGCACCAATGCAGAGATCTGACTGGAATTGTGGTTTGTGTCAGAGGGGAACGATCTAACTGTGGAGCTCTCTGCTCAGCCTAGACAGCCTTTGGGTTGTATGCGGAGACAGCAGCAGCAGAAGGGAAGCAATGAGGGAACAAGAGGCTCTGAAATAGGACCATAACTGTGCTTGACACGGCAGTCACTATATCTTTGGCCATTACCTTTTTTCCATACAGTAAAATACATAATAATAATAATACTGCAAGCATCATACAAACAACGACCCCTCAATATCCTGAAACATCAAACTGAATGCACAGCATGCAAATTCACATTTCCAGCTCCTTGGCCATATTATCTAAAGCTGTATATCTTCCAGGAGAGTACCAATCCCACCCAGCACAAGGAGCATACATTTATACATAGGAATGTTATTTCAGTCAGACCATCATGAAGTATGAGAATACTTTGCTCAACAGATACTAAAATAAAGCTTTTTGATTGAAACTGTTTACCAAATCAACGTAGATTTGAAACAAAGTAAAAAAAGGTTTTGACAAGAGAAAATACTGCCAAGTTCTAGTCCAAAGTCCTCTTTTCAGCTTAATAATATAATTGGCAACAAAGCTTCACAGAAAACAGTGCTGTGTCTGGAAATCAGGTTTTGTCAAAAGAGCAAGTTATACAAGAATACTATTATAGTTTGTCCCAAGCATAATTTACAACAGGAACCAGAGTCCACTCAGCTTGTGGATTTTACTAGCTTCTAAATAAAATGAGCACAGTGGCTACCAACAGAGCTGATGTCCCTGGATGTGTCCCTAGATGTACTCCCACACTTCTGCAAAAGGCTGAAGGATCTGGCTGAACACCAGCAATGCCATTCATGCTTACCTGGAGGGATGAAGGATTCAGGTGCCAAACCAGAGGCTCAGGTCTCCTGCAAGGGCCTGTGTCACATCTACAAACCTTGTCTGGTTTTCTCATGTGCCAATAGGATTCAAAATGGGACTCTGCATTTGTGTGTGCACGCCCAAAGTGCCCCAATCCTCGCTAGTCAACAGGAGCCTAGAAATATTAGAACTGAAGCAATTCAAAGCAATGACTGCAGCAGTAGCATAAGCATCAACTTGGGCAACTGCTGCCTCTGGGTATTACTCCAGGCATTGCACTGATTGCTCTCAAATGATGAGACTGAAAAACCTCCCCTAGCCAGCCAGCAAGACAGTAGTGATTCCATTCATTTCATTATGACAAATATTCCTTGAACCTGTTCCTCCTGAAGGCCAATAACAGAAATCTCACAGCTTCACCAGGGAATCTATTCTAGTTCATTGCTACCAGGACATCTGGAGTCCTTTTTCAAGCATCTCACCTGGAAATACCCTGCTACGATTGTGGCCCCTGATGCAAACTTGTACACAGGTCATCAATTCTCTCAAAAGTTTCCAGTGTATTGGAAGTTATCTAGGTATGACACCAGATAGCATCTCCTCAAATTGAGCTCTATTTTGTCAGATTCCTCCCCACGAGCCACGCTTTGCAGACTTGACTATTCTCAGTGTTATCCCCCAAACTTTTTTCCAGCTGACCCACATTCTTTAAAAACCAAGAATAAAACTAACAGAGAGCTTATCGCTGCTGAATGGCATATACAGTGTCTCAAGAAGCAAATCCACAATAAATTTCAAGGGCTGCCTTTCTTTACAATACTATCACCCTTTAGTTGTTCCATTTGCATTCAGCTTGTGATCAGCTGTAATTTACCAAAACTTCTCTTAAGTGCTACTACCTGCCCATTAGTTACACGTTCCATGTTCATGAAGTTGGTTACTTCTGAGGTTAGCCCCCTGTCTTTTTCCCAGTTTTATTTCATTGGGACTTTTCTGTCTGGGTTGTGTTTTTGTTGCATTTCTTTTTTTTACCCATTCCTCCATTTGCATATGCCCTTCTAAATTCCTGATCCTGTCCTCCAGTATATTTGCAGTCCCTTCCAGCTTTGCGTTGCCTGCAAATTTAATAAGCATGCTCTCTACTGCACTGTGCAAGTCATTAATGAGAGCACTGAACAAAGCTGGAAGCAGGACAGATAGCAGTGGAATATTACACATCACATCCTTCCAGTTGGATAGGGGAACGCTGATAACAACACTCTGGATACAATTAACCATCTAGTTTTGCACTCATAGGAGTCTCATCTGGTTTAATCTCTTTTCCTTTCTCCACTTAAAGTACACATATTCCACTTACCCTTTTCTACCCCACTCTCAGTGGATTCTCAAAAAAGTTAATGGCTCAGGGATGGCTTCAAGACCTACAATTCAGACTCTACTAGGAAATGCCTGTTCTATCTAGGACTTTTTCTATCCCTACTGCAGGTTGAGATCTAACGTATTCACAAATGCTACATTTAATTTAGTCATTAAATTTTACTTTGAATATGTGCAAATTTTCAGAAACATCAGAGAATTTAGTTGTGCATCCAGCTCTTAAGCCCTGCATTGTAAGACAAAACTTGAGACCCCACTTGTACCTCATGGCCTGACTTGAAACTAGAACCCCTATTGATAAAACCAAAGGTCAGATGTACCTCAAATCCAAGCCCTGCCTCCAAGAACAACTTCAAGAATGCCGTTTCATGGCCAGAATGGGCAACAATCCAGGTTAGGTATACTCAGAAGTTCTTTGTCCTCAGTCCTGATGCCTAAGCTCAAACTATGGGGTGTTACAGAAGTACTGTATTTTTTTCACATGCAATGGCTTCCCAGAAATCACTAGTGTGAGTTACCATGAGAGCTAAGCACTTCTGTCTCTCTGGAGACAGCCAAGAAAGGTAATCCAAATTAATTTTAAAGCAGGATTAGTTAAGTCAGCTAATTAGCTAATCACATCTCCATGAGGAAACATTTACCAAGAGCTAGGGTGGATTGAATCAAAGCCCAGCAAAATTCAGACAACTTTTGTTCTGCACAAGGGTGTCTACACAGCTTGTACTCTGTAAATTTGCACCTAATTCAGATGAACTTCCTGAGTGTCCCTCTGGGGAAAAACTAATGCAGAAAGGAGCAAGCATCACAGATTTTATTTTATTTTTTTAAATATGAATAGCTCGATGATTCAGACTTGGACTGAAATCTATTTCCTATGTATTACTTAATCAGATAGTTTCATTTGGGCAAGCGGGGAGCCAAAAATAGAGCTGTGCAAAGTGCTGGGACTGCAGATAGAGTGGAGCTTCAGCTCTTCTTCCAGCCTGGGAGGACTACAGAACTCTATGAGGTTTTAGGGCAACATGATGATGCTGGCAAACCCTGCCTGAAACATGGCTTTGCACTCAAATCTGGCATCAAGTAAGGCAAGAAAGAAAGAGCCAAGCAACTTCTATGGCACTTGCACAGCACAGCAAAAAGAGAGCGGTTGGGTTTAAATGTTTGCTATGAGAAATGCAAAGGACAACTCACCACTAATTCTTCCCCCATCCCTGCAGCATTTTGTATAAGTGGCAAAGAGGAACTGACCTTTTGGAAGTAGTTAGAGGAAGTTATTTTTGAACTTATTTCTAAAAACAGATTCAGTTTAAACAGGCAAAGATGGAGCTGCCTTATCCACCAAGCTAGACAGATAGGTTTTTTTGCAACCAAAAAAGGAATTTTTTGATGTTTTTATGGCCCTCAGTGCAATGCAAAAGTTTGTACCAAATTCTCTGGCATCTAGTTGCACGTCAAGGATCATTTACAAATGACACTGGAAAACTGCCACTTCATACAGGATATGTAGGGAGTGGAAAGCCTGCATTTCCCCATAGATTCTTCACGCCCTTTTCTCAAACAAAACCCAATTTTATGGGCAACTTTTGCACAGAAACAGAAGACTTTCTGCCAACCTCTCTGGATGACCACAAATCCTAGCACTTTCAATAGGCGGCATTCTGTGTTGCCATGGCTCATTCCCAGGCAGGCTCAGACAAGCTCTGCTCTAGAGAAACTCTAAGAGCTGCACATCCCAAGGCGAGATGGTCCGAGGCCCATTGATAGGTTGCACAGGCATCTCCTCACCTTCCCACAGTGGGAGGTGCTCTGGCAATCTCCTCAGATAGATATACACGCTGCTCCTTGGGACTGAGCGATACTCATCGCAGCCAACCCGTTCCATCTGACCCAGGAGGGAAAGCAATAGCTTGACAAAACCAGAAGTCATGTCCTGACCTTGTAGAGATTAAAGTCCATCTAACAACATCTCCAGGCAAGTGAAAAACATTTCATAAGGTTGCGAATGTCTTCATCACTCACTGACATTACTGAAATCTGGGGACGTGCAGACCACTTCCAGCATTCTGTAGAACTGTCTACTGCATGAACTTAAAAGAGCATCCCAATCTAACACCAGATAGGAAAGCTGCTATGCAGAAAGGCCACTGGAAAGGAGATCTCAAGGAAGCATTTTTAGGGTCTTGAAGTTCCTGGACGTATGGAATGGGGACTTAGGGAATCTGACTTCATTTTTCTGTATTAGCCCCAAAAGTGAAAATGATCTGTCAAGCACGCAGAACATTTTTTTTTGTTATTTTTATAATTCCTTAAATGAATGCACATGTCTTTTGTAAGAGTTATTTTTCCCAGGCATTTAGAAATATTATTTTTAAAATTTATTTTTTCTTCTTGAGAAGACAGTAGAGCAACGCATGAAATGTTACACATGGATATACAAGGAGATGGTTCTGGAGGAATCACCTGATGGAAATGCTGACTCTTTGCTCTGCTCGTATGGGTGTTTATCATTTGATCAAACCATGGGGATGTCAGTAACTGCTCCTTCCTGATGGAGACACTTCTGCGTAGCAGAGAGGTGCGATTATCTTGTGACACATCTCTGTTCAACAGCCCTCCCACTGAATCAGCTTTCTTAGCGCTACTGAAGCATTTGGATGGTTTTGCTTTTTGCTTTCTCGTGTCTCGGTACAGCAGAACAGCTCTGTGAATAACTTAAGAATGAGGAGTGCTATTTATCCAAATGAGTCCTCTGGTGCCTTCTTGCACCTTGTTTGTATTATTTCACTTCATTTAATTCATAAAAATACAGAATTTACTCCTTGGCCAACAATTCAAGGAACCAGTTGCAAATAAAATATGCCTTCATTTGAGAGATGCTTTCATGCAGAAACTCTTTAGAAGTGCACATACATGCAGAACTCCTGGGAAACCCCTTCTCTTTCCACTGAGGAGTCTCCCTGCAGCCAACACTTCGACAATCCCAGCCAAAACAAGAAGGCACACACAGGTGGGGTGCTTGCTTTGTCAGGGGGTAAATCCCAAACCGCCCTCAAATGTGGCTTCAGGAACACCACTTCTGTGCTTCCCTGGGTCATGAGACCTCACCTACACACCAAGCCTGCTAGCAGCACATTACCATGCCTCATGTCTGCCTCATGTCTCGCACTGCTGCTGCCTGATGTCGAGGTGACAGAGACATAAGCACCAAGCACAATGTCTAGAAGCACTCCCAGAAGGTCAGCAACAAGAATGGGGATGAGATACCTGGAATGGTGGTGGCGTGGTGCTCAGAAGGGACTTAACCTCACTAATAGGGGGTGCAACTCCCTCTGACTCTAAGCCTATGCTCCTCGTAACAGACATCAACCATCACAGGGGTTTCTAGCATGTTCTCAGGAGCAATAGCATAGCTGCACCAACTTCACAAATTGAAGCAAAAATTGTAAAAAGCGCAGAAGGCTTCATCAGACTTGAAAGCTGCTCACCAGTGTAGAATCATAGAATGATTTAGGTTGGAAGGGACCAAGATGATGTAGTTCCAACCTCCCTGCTATAGGCAGGGACACCTCCCTCTAGACCAGTTTGCTCACAGCCCCATCTGTGCATCTGGAAGCATCTTTAAATGCTCCCAGGGAGGGGTCATCCTCAGCCTTGCTGTGCAACCAATTCCAGTGTCTCACCACCCTCATAGTAAAGAATTTATTCTTAGTATCTAGGGTGAATCTACCCTCTTCAAGGATGAGTCTGGACATGCTGTTTTACAAGGAAGCCCACTCACCAGATACTACGTGGAATGGCAAAAAGATGCCTGAATGTAGAGAAAACCAGCTGAAAATTAACAAACAGCGTGAGCCGAGGAACAAGTGGCTTCAGGGAGCTGACGTGGGCATGGTCTCCAACCACTGAGTACACGTGTCAGAGCACCGGCTGTTATTCTGTCCTCAGTAGCGCTCATTTATCCAAGAACGAATATGAGATTTCTAAGCTGGATTTGTGAATTCCTGCCGAGGCTTTGATTCAGCCCCCGACATGCTGCGGGGCGGCATAACTGGAGTCAAGGGCTGCATGCCACGCTCAGAGCTTAATCTGCTCTGAAAAACGCTACGAAAATGAGAGACCTTTCACACACAAAAAGCATGCAAAAGGGTGAGAGCAGCAGAAGACACCTAAGTGTACCTTTTTGGGTGTGGGGGAGACTTCTCTGCGTCAGAGACAGCACTGGTGGGAGCCCTCGTTTATGCACACAGCTAATTACCCGGGGTCCTCTTATCAAGCAAATGGACTGGGATGATACGCCAATAATGGGAGGAAGGATCTAATTGAGGCATACCAGGGGGTAACACCGATCTTCTTGTTAAACTAAATTTGTTAATCTAGTGTATATGAGAAAAGGGCAAATGGGAGGGAGAATTCCTCCTTGTTAAACATTTACCAAATGTTGGGTTATTTGAGCCCTGGGGAGAAGTAAATGTATTCACTACTTAAAGGCTGGAGCATTTGGTCTTCTCAGTTGGAATTTATCCCCGATTTGAAAAGAACATTTTTTCCCACTTGGAAAGGTTAGCAGCCTTTGTCTGTGCAAGTGATTTAATATAATGGACCATGATTATTGTTGGATTATTATAATGGCACATTGGCACAGTCATAGTTAAAGTTTTGGCAGAGTTTGTCTCATAAACTGCTATTTTACAACTCGGCTGTAAAAGTTTACTTCGGTCTGAAACTTGAGATACAAGATCTCAGTCCAGAAGGAGTCTTTTTTACTTTTTCAAGCCAAATTAAAAGAAAAAAAATGCTTAAAAATTCTCCTGGCTAATGCTGGAGTTATGCAAGTATTAAATACAAATTGAAATCTACTGGCTGAAGACACTTGACAGCGTTCGCTTGCTCCTGAATGTCTTTGAGTTAAATCAAAATATTTCGGCCTCTTATGGAGAAACATGGCTTTCTCACTTTTGGTACTTTCAAGAAAAATGTGGAATAGTAAAACAGCTGGGATATTAAATGTTGAAAAATGAAGAGAGGGAATGCCACAAGCACTTTCTTCAATAGGATTACTAGTGTGTATTTGTTATTAAGCTCATAATTGTGGGTTTTTTGTGTTTTTTTTTTTTTTTTAATTTTGCATATGTAAATACATTTGTTTTAAATCAGTATCACAAAGATTTTTGTAATATACTGGTATATTGAGCAAAAATTCATCTTGTTTTAAAAGCCCCTCTGGCCATCATAGAGGAAGATTATAGGACGAATCAAGTCCAACACATTATCATCTGCACAAAGCCACCGAGTTCTGTCCAGATTCCTTGACTCTTAAAGACACAGTAGCCAAATGACCATATCATTTCTCACTTCTGCTTCCCTGAAGAGCACTAAAGGAACTCAAAAAGCAGACTACCAAACAACAACCGCTTACTGGTACTGTAATCCGTCCACTTGGTGCCAAAGCCATTGCAGATGGCAAATGCAGCACAAATCCTAGAAAAAAAGGACTGCGGGAAATACAGGGCAGGAAGAAATTTCTGGACCAAAGCTGTAGAAACTATAATAAAGAAGAGAGTTATTCAGGATGAGGATAAACACGATAAGCTAAGGAAGAGTCATCTTAAGTTTTGAAAAGGAATGTCATGGCTCCCAAATCTGTTGGAGTGCTCTGAAGGAGTCTGTGTAGGTAAAGGTGATACAAGGAACACAGAGCACTTGGATTCCCCAGAACTCCATAGAATCATAGTATCATTTGAGTTGGAAGGGACCCTTGAAGGCCATCTGATCCAACTACCCTGCACTGAACAGGGACACCTACAGCTCCATCAGTGCTCAGAGCCCCATCCAGCCTGACCTTGAAAGTCTCCAAGGACAGGGCACCCACCATCCCTCTGGGCAACCTGTGCCAGTGCCCCACTTCTTCCTTATAGCCAGTCTAAATCTTCCCCCCTTCTAGTTTGAAACTTCTCAAAGTCCCTCAGCAAACGCTCCTATAGAAGCAATGCTGGTGTGCAAGAAGTTTTAAAGTAGTTACATAGGTAGAAACAAAACAGCAAGGGAAGGAAGTTTTGAAAGCCATCTCCAATAAACACTGCTTTTTAATATATTCATTAGTGGCCCAGGAAAGGGGATAAACAGTTTCACCACTTCAATAATTTCATATCAGCAGCCAATCAGAAGGTAACAGCAAATAGCTGTGGAAGGACTCTCTGCAATGAGCTGCTCAATGATGAAACGACAAATGAAATTCAGTGTCAACAAACGCACTGGGAAAAATAACTCGAGCCATAAATAGCCAGGGATAGGCTTTAAGTTTGGTATAACTATGCAGGAAAGAGGGCCGGGGGTCTAAGTGGACAGTTTTAGAGAGGAGAGCTCAGTGGGGGTTAGAAGGGAAGAGGAGAGTTAGGCATTTTTAGGGAAGGAACTACAGCTGAAGGGAAGACCTGGTCATTTCCCATATCCTACCTAGCGTAGGATGTAATTCTCTATTTCTCTGTTGAGTCACCATCCCTGGATGTGTTTAAGAGCCATTTGGATGTGGTGCTTGGAGATATGATTTAGCAGAGGGTTGTTAGAGTTAGGGTACTATGGTTAGGCTGCGGTTGGACTTGACGATCCTTGAGGTCCCTTCCAACCTGAGTAATTCTATGATTCTATTTCAAAAAAGCATACACACAAGCTACAAGGGAAGAGGGTCAAGAGGGATATGTGCCATTTGAGACAAACCGCATGGGTAAGGACCTTTGGTTTTAGGGTAGAGATCCAGGGAGCACTACAGGCAGAGCTCTGCAAAGCCAGAAGAAGCACAGAGGAAGGGTATAATAAAGATTAACTCTTCATCACTGCCCACTGGGCAAGAACTGGGGCAGGTGAAGAACCAGAGGAAACCCCTGTCTCATCCTTCAAAGCAAAGGAGCAATACCACAGGAACCAGGTGCACAAATGATTTCTAAAAGGGATAATGAAATACACAGAGGAAAGTCTGTTGCTGGGTCAGACAACTCAGCTGTTGCCCTCAAATCAGCCCAGACTGCTGCTTTACAGGTAGGATTCTCCCACTTCACTTCTGCCTCCCCAGAACGTCTGACTGCTCACCCCCTCCCTCCTGCCCATTGCTTTCTCCCTCCTCACTTCTTTACCCCAAGCAGACAACGCTGCCTGTTGGAGCATCCCTGCCTGCATTACTTCTGCCATCAGCCCCTGTCCCCTGCAGAAATACCAGCTCTGAGCATGGATCTACTAAAACACTTTCCTAGAGCATCCACCACCACAGAATGTTACTGTTCTGGCGCAGGTTCAAGTTTCCAGACTCGTAACATGTAGACTGTTTCTGCCTGATGCTTTGAGGTTAACCTCCCTGTTTTTCTCAAAGCCACTCTTGCAATATTGAGACGTTTATACAGCATGGAGCCGATGCAAACAGATGTGGCTCAGAAGATCTGGAATCAGGGATCTGTGGGCACCTCCTGAGAGTTCTTGGAGCTGTGGAATTATTTCCCCTGTTGCTGCACGGTGAGGAAAATGCTGGCTGCTCACTGGTGAGAACTTACCCATCCAGCTAGGCAGGCAGCAATGTGTTCCCTTAAGAAACAGATTTTACAGAGAAGTCTGAACCCTGCAGCCCACACTCCTGTTGCACAGAAGAGTGGGTGAAAGTCTCCTCGCTCTGCTTAACCCCTTCTTTCCTGCGATACATTTGATAAGAGCACGTGTAAGAGGAGCAGCACATTGCTGGTGTCATCCAGAAGCAACCAACAAGGCAATGGCCAAGAGTGTGCTGGCCACTGGGACACAGCCCTCTGTGCACACATTGCAACAAAGCACCGAAAATTGGGACAAGCTCCAAACGAAGGCAAATCTGCTATCTACCATGAGACAGTTAGCATTTTTCATAGGATAAAAGGCATTAACGGCAGCCTATAACTTCTAATATTGAGTCAAATTAATTTTTCATTTTTTAATCCTGCTCGCAGCTCAGTTTGTAACATTCCAAGTCATATTTATCTTTTGTGTATTAAAATACTATGCCCTTCTATAAATAGCTACAGGTTTCTTGGCAATGGTGCTGCGACGGTGGATTAATTAAACTGGAAAGCAGAGAGTATGAGGACTAGATTTATATAATGAAAACAATATATCTGCTAACATAGGAGAAATGCTGACACTGTAATAATGCTGATATTAATATTTAGTGCAGAAATCTCAGAGCGCATTACTAAGAAAATGTGGTGGGCTGAGGAATTATCAGAAAGCAGAAGCCGCCAGAACAAAATAGAACTGTTGCATCACTGCTAAAGCCATGTGTGTTACTCCCACTCAGAAAGATTCATGGGTATCTTGCACATAGGTTGATCTGAAAGAAATGCCTCCTATTTATTTCCAAGGAAACTGTAATCGACATAAAAAGCACAATAATGCTGTTTGATAGAGCAAGTTCTCAGTTACAAAACACTGCTTTTCAGCACAGTCTCCATCATGAGCTGTGCATTTTCAACAGTGATGAACAAGAGCCTGCATGCTGCACTCATAAAAACTCAGAGGAGGTGACCCACTCTCACCAATGCTGAAACGTACCACCCTTTGCCTCACCTTGCTCACATGCACTGTTTGGTGTCCATAAACATCCAGCAAGCAATGATGAATGTCAATGGGTGCCATTGTTTCCACACAGAATAGTTCAGTTCCACACCTTTTCTTCACACAAGCTTCTGTGTCAGACTCCACTGTGTCAGATTGCCCCTCTGCTGCTATCTGTCACACAGCATCAAGTGTAACAGAATATGGGTGGGAAGGTTCAGCCTTTACTGTCACACCACCCTCATCTGCCTCCGACATTGCTGGCCAACATAGTGAATTGGGAGGCATTATTTTCAGAGCAGCCCTCATATTTTAAGACCCAGCACCTGCAAAGAACTTGTCCACTGATGTCCATGTAAACCTCACAGCTGCTGCAGGAAGATTTGGATGTTTGCTGGATTGCATCCCTAGACAAAACCACACCATGCTGGGGTCAAATGTGGGCTAGAGAAAAATAATGAGAAAAAAAAATAAATCGAAATGATCCTCTCTTTCGTTAGACCAGGTAACTCATATGGATGTGTTATATGGTTGCACAGTAGCATAACCCTACTGGCTGCAAAATTATGGCTACAGTGTGGAGAACAAACAACCAAACGCTACGCCGTGCAACTTGCTTTGACCTTTCGGATCTCTTCCAGGATTTTGTAAAAAAAAAAAAAAAAAAAAAAAAAAAAAAAAGTCTCAGGTTGAAAATTGTCTTCAAAGATCATACTAAAACCAGCTAAACAAGGAAGAACCAGAGAAAACAGCAAAATGGAAAACAACTCTTCATAGCACCAAGACATCCCAGGACATTTAAAGACAAGAACATTGGAACTCACTCAAACTTCACTATATTTGAAAAATGAAAGGCACTGAATAACTTCCACTTCACACCTTTTGCATTTTAAGTTCTGCCTCATCCCATGGTATTGCACATGATGGGAACAAACAGGAAAAAAAAACACCAAACAAGTTATTTATTAAAATTATAGAATAAAGAGTAAGAGCAAAGATATATATGCATGTCAGTGGTCCAAATAAATTAGGGTCATTTGCCTTAGTAGATGTTGACAATTTTTACATTTATTATAATATTTTCCATATAACTATTCTATCCTGTGACATTTGTGCTCATATATTAAACGTATGTGACAGTATGCAATATATTGCTAAATATCTGACCATTGCTAAATGTTGCAGTGGTTTGAATACATTTACAAACTGTCAAATATTTTAGACTTTCAAGTGATGTATTTTAGAACTGAATAAAATGAAGATAACTTACAGAGGAAGGGAAAGATTCTCTTCTTGGCTGCTAATAAGCATGCCCAGTCTCCCTGCAGGTCTGGGAATAGCAGAGCACATCTTTAGCCCCCTTGGAGTTAGGACTAACAGAGGTGTTAGATATCTATAGGATCTGCTCTGTCTGTTAAAATCAGTGCAGAGCTTTTGAGAGTGTTATAACAGTTCTCAGCTGAGACCCCAGCCAAATATCTTAAATCCCAGCTCATGTAGCGTATGTGTTGACATGGGAAGAAGGACATGATATAAGGCAGTGACATTTGAGCTTTCAAGGCAATCTTTTTTCTGGCACTTGGTGTTATTATTTGTTTTTCTTTTAAATAAACAGGTTTAACCTGGAATTAGCACAGATTAAATTTATAGCAAGAACAGCAGAAGAAAGTGCTCAGAAGACAGACTCTCTCCAGTTCCAACTGCTTCAACCCAAGTCTTGTCCCTCTTCTCCTCCCCAGCCCTCACCCTTCCAGACCAGCATCCCTTAAACCACAATCACTACAACAACCAAGCTCCAGCCTCATCTCCCAGCCTCAATCCTTCATTCCCAGGCTTTCTGCCCAGAGCCCAGGCTCCTCACCAAGCCCTCTCCAGGGCTCACTGCCTCTCTGCTCCTTCTCTCCCACCTTCTCTTGAGCTCAGAAACCTTGGGTTTGGAGGGAAAGCGCCCAGCTGTTCTCCACCATCCAAATCTGATGTTGGGGCATTTTATTTTTGCATCCAGCAACTTTGAGGGCTACAGAAAAGCACAGGCTTCCTGGTGTGAGATTACACCTCTACAAGCCCCGAGGAAAGGGGCAGCACGAAGCCCAGTTTCCACCCCTTCCACCCCACAGCTCTTTCTCCAGGGAAGAGGCAGAGGCTCTTCAGGCAGACAGCCTCACCCGCTGCTAAAACCCAACTCCTTCCTGCTGAATATGCATGAACTAAGTTTGTTAAAAGCCTGACAGCTTTGCAAATGTGGGTGGATTCTGACAGAAACTGCAAAAGGCCTAGCCTTGAAACAAAAGGCCAATTCTCTGCCAGCTTTCATGCCTCTGCTGCAAAGCATGGGAGTGCCATGCAGTCATAAAGAAAAGATCACCAGAATGTTGGGGGGGTTTTTTGGTTGTTTTTGGTGTTTTTTTTTTGCATGTATTTCATTATTATTTTTATTTTACTATTGCAAAACACTGTTCCAGCCTCCCCCACAGCCCGATTTTGTGGGATTGCTTTGGCTGAGATCTCGCAGCCTGAAGCGGCCAACCTGGTGCAAAAAGCACATCATCAAATTGGTTAAACTTCAGTGAAGAAGCATGCATCTGTAAACTTGGGTCTCCTGAAGGTTCCCTGCTTACAAAGTGCACATCCAGCCCTAATTTCCTCAGAGCTCAGATCACACAGCATATGCTGTTTTTCATTCCAGTTCGGGATACTGCTGTCTGCAGGGTTAATCCCAGCAATGGAATGGAGACATTTAGGGGAGGCACAGGTTTGTGCCAGCATGGCAAGGTGCTATGCTGTTCTGTGGGGAAAGGTTTTTAATTAAAAACCAATTCCAGAGAAAGAGATGAACTGAAACACAAAACCATTGCATCTAGCGTTAGTTAATGGCTTATTCTAAACATTTGTCAGGTGCTTTGAGTCCAGGCTAGGTTCCAGGAACACTGAATAAACATAAATAAATATTCTCCCCTCCCTGCCTTGAATGGGCTATAAGCAAAGCCCTACAAGCTGCCTGCAGAGTTTAAGGAAGGAAACAGATGTAGGAAATTTTACAGGCATTCCCTCAGATTCGCTGCAAACACGGGACAAGCATTCAGAAAGCAAAGTGAGCTGTCAGGTGTGCAAAGCTTCTGTTCAGAGCCAAGATCTGGCCCAGCCTCCACGCCGCTGGAGATGCCATCCTGGTCCTTACATCCTCCCGGAGCAGACAGCACCTGTTTGAGGGCACTGTGCGTCCCAGAAGGCAGCACAGCCAGCACAGCTCATCCATTTGTCATGAGCATCAGGAGCTCCAGCTCCTGTCAAACCCAGCAGTGGCTGCAGCTGACAGGCCCTTGCGCTGCTCCATGCCATCCTTTCCTCTCCTCAACCACTACATGCGCAGAAGCTGGACGCAGAAGCCCAGCTGGCTCTCATTGCAGTGCTGAACATACCCACAGGACACGTGAGCACCCCTCAGTTCAGTTTTCTGCTTGTGAGCTGGAATTCTCAGCTTGTTCCAGGCAGCCAGTGCTGCTTCTCAGTCAACACCAGGCTTTGTTGGGTGGTTCCAGATGAGAGAAATATGGTTTGGGCATTACAAAGTAGCTCAAATGACGCAAACAATTCTTGTTACAGTATATCACAGAGCTCCGCGTATGGAAACAAACAGGCTGCAAGGTCTCCGTCCATTGCCACCAAAGGCTGTCACTGCCACACTCTACTCCAGTTTCGGAGGTTCTGGGCTCTATGCTAAGCTCCCTAGAAAGTGCTCATCTCCATTGTGCTGAAAGAAGGCATCCGTGTTTCTAAAAACCCTAAGGAACGCTTTGGTCTCCAGGCTCCACACTGAGGCTTGGGGCCATTTGGACACACATCTGTTCCAGCATCCCACACAGGTTCTTCCTTGGAAAGCACATGCAGCCCCAGGCTGGACACTTAGTCTGTCACTTACTTCCCTCTGACAAAGCCCTTGCAGGGGATGCACATTAATTAAATCCCTTCTTTCAGGGAATGGTTTACATTAGGACACCCAGAATCAAGGCTTTTGCTTCAGGCTCAGCCCTGATGGATGTTAAACACTTCTTTCTCGCCCAATGAACAGCCCCAGCTGAAAGCCCCCAAAGCCAAAATCCCATTGCTACCTATGCAAGGTGATTTCATCCACAAACCACTGCAGGTCAGACTAGTCTCACTAACAGAAAAGCTGCACCAGAGGGGCATTTCCTGGCGGTAAGAAACGATCCTGTTATTCAAGAATCAACAGATAAGCATCCCTCTCTTTTTTTGATATTGACTCACTATTACAGAAAGGAAGGCTTCCTTTACACCCGTCTGGTTCAATTCTCCTTCCAACAAACATATGCACGCACACACCCCATCCTAGGAAGAGGAATGGTAATTATTTCCCCAGAGAACAATAATTTTGCAATAAATTTCAGAAGCAGCATGATTTGGCAAATTAAGCTGAGAGCCAAGGATACTAAATACAGTTGATTTCTTTGAAGCCTGTGGTATCAAAATTATTTCCTAAATCCCCTTAAACACTTTCACTTTGGAAGGATAAACACAGAGATCTTCATATAGCTCATAGCTTGTGCTTTCCAAAGAGCAAGAACATAAAGCTGACTTGACAGCAGTGTCCTCCCAGCTGCTAAGTCACACGTGCACAGCTCTGCCTGCCACGTGCTGCAATTCCATTTCATCCCGATGAGCCATTGCTCATCAATAGGCTGATAATAGAAGCACTACTGATAGCAAGCTCTGGCTCAAAGCAGCGGTATTTCTACTGTCATCATTCACATTTGGCCTCTTTCACTAGAGAAACAGCCTTTTTCAGATCTTCCTATTACTTAGCTGAAAGCAGAGATGCCATACTCCTACCAAAAAAAATATATATTAAAAAAAAAATGGCTAAAAGCACAGTTTTCCTTACAAAAACAGCAGTGTCCTGCCAACACACAGCCTGTAGGGAAGTTACAACTGTTGGAGCATTTCTGTGTGGCTGGGGGGTTCTGCACAAATGCTTTTACTCATTTATTTTCCCTATGGCTCCTAAAAAGATCCATCCCTCCATAAGTTGTTCCTTCTCTCTTCGCTAGGATAAATGCCATCTCAAAGACATCGATACCCATAAACGTGGCGGATTTATAGTGCACTTCCAACAATAACATTAAACATATCCTTTAAACTTCTTTTTGGAAGGCTATAGATTCCCCCCTCCCCCCTTTCAGAATCATTTAAGAGATGTTAAGTCACCTTCAAAGAATTTGCAACTCCTTTGAAGTACAGTACAAAAAAAAAAAAAAAAAAGAGACTTCAACATCTTCCGAACAGTTGCAGGTAACGTGTGATAATTTCTGAAAGCAGACACAGAAAGAGCTGTTTAATGCCAAGTTCCTACCTCCTACCCTGAAAACGTACTCTTGCCGAAGTCAATTTTACAAGCATGCTTTTGTTAAGCTCCCTCCTTACACTCCAATGGCATTGAACATGAACGACAAGGATTTTCCCCCCCCTCCTCATTTTTAAGAGAGAAGATGCTTCTACAATCAGCCAATCCCTTTGCAGCAGCACTTTGGTTTGCAGCAGAGCCTTGCTTTCCCTGCACAGAGCCAACACATATCTCCACTGCCTCATTTCTTACTTACAGATCCGCTTTGGTGTTGTTAAGAGGGAAGGCATCTTCATACTTGTCAAAGATTTTCCATTTTGTGATGGTGTTGCCAGGGATTGTCAGTAGTAAGTCTCCAGGAACAAAATGTTCCTGAGCAGAATATATCACTCACTCTTGGTCAATTAATGAAGTCTTTAAAAACGTCTCTTAAAAGATTTCAAATTTTAGCTCGCTCCCAACTCCCTTCACATGCATGCAGCAGATTGATGCTATTGCCCAACCACCTGAAAAAAATTATTTCTAGCAAATGAGAAAACATTTCTGTTCTTTAAAGTTCAGAGTGCAGAAGTTTTGCATAATTAAAATGTTTTCTGATTCTTACTAGCAGTCCAAAGGTTAAATACTTCTCCTTGCTAGTATACACCACATAATTGAGAGGAAGCAAGTGAGTTTATTCTCTGAAAGGCCATGAAAAAAAGAAAAAAAACAGAAGTTTATTTGTGCTTGCAAATCCTTTCAGGTCTAAAGAACCAGCGAGATAATAAATTGTTTTTGTTGAAAACAGGAAGTTTGGCAAAGATGCAAAAGGACAGCTAAACTTTGGCTAGACAACCCAAAACACTGTGTTCTACTTTGAAAGCATTTCCAACAACAAAAAAGAGTGAAGTGCCTTGAATCCATAGAAAGCTAAAGGAACAGCAAAGGCATCTGGCAGCAGGAATTTGTTGCCAAACTTGTGGTTGTGTTGTGCTGGCTTACGGGCTGGTTTGCCAGTTTTCAGTAACTTGCATCAAGCGCAGCTGAAACCCACATTTCTGAAGCCTCAGATGGTGTCAGAGCTAGAGAAGCCTCAAGGAGTCTCCCTTCCTCTTCTCATCTGGTCAGTACCAAAGGGATAAATAAATAAGCATCACCACAGCAGTCTGACTCTGAAAGGGAGACGAGCAACCCTTGACAATGTGGCCACAAAGTCTGATGCTGCCCAGCCTCACGCAGTGCCTTGCGGTGCCATCGGGGTGGTGAAGCATCCTTCCTGCCCCACCATCAGACCACCAGGACCCTCTCCTGGGGGAAGGCATCATGATTTACAGGACACCTATCTTACATGTAAAATCATTTGACTTTGAAAAGGATGTATGCTCGTAATACAAGTGCTCCTGACACCACTGGAAACGTTAAGATGATTCAGCCTTTCCAAAGGATTTCAGATGGGTTATAGGATTAATGCGGCTGCTACAGTCTGGGAAGAAGCCTGTAATTATGCTTACAGAAGGCTCCAGCCCTTCTCACTCTGTGGCACAATTTTGGCCTGGGTGAATGAGCTGCATCCCAGCAGTCACACAAGGCTCTGGTGCTGCCACAGCCTAGGGCTCATCCCAGGAAGCTGCTCACACATTGCTGCCTTGTTTCAAGGGGAAAGATTTCAAACCACATGGATACAAGCTGCACCACAGTGCCTGTCCAAAGGAATAGAGAACAAATCCCCAAGCACTTCACTAATACAAACCAAGGAAATGAAGCAAAAGGTCCCTTCCCATACTACATCAGCTGCATTAACATAAAGAAAAAATAGATATAAATTAGAAAATTAGATATAAAGTAGATGAACTCTACTTTACTGGATAGAATTGTCCACAATTAATTCAAGAGCCTCCTCTCCCAAACCACTCTTTTTTTTTTTTTTTTTTAATCTCCCTCCCCACCTTTATTATGAAAATGCACATCTTCAAACCACTTATTGCAGAATTCCACTGGACTCCTCAGGCTAACCAAAGCATGAACCTGCCTTTCCTTTACAGTGCCCACTCTGGGACAGCTGAAAAACATCAAGCTCATAGAAACCTGGAAGCGTGATGCTCCCAGCCCCCTGAAAACCAAAGTGTGGTATTTCATATTTAGCACCCAGATCCTCAACGTTTGCTCCTGGAGAGCAACAACGATGACAATAGCAGTATCCACACCTTGCAACATAACAATTATCTGTTGAAAACAAAGCACTTCACAAGGGAGGCGAAACATCAGCATTCCTGTTTTAGGAACTGGGCAACCAGAGGATAAAAAATGAGGTCACCTACCAGGCCTGTTGAGGTGAAGCAGGAGCAGAGCCAGAGTCCCTGTGCAGATCTCCAATATAAGTCTTTATGCACTGGGCCACACCTTGAGCTTCAGTAAAGCAGGTAACATCACGCTTGGCTCTCTCACAAAGTTGGGTTGAGTTGTAGTTAGGATCAGAAAGCACTTCAAAAGCTGTGGGGAAAAAAAAAAAAGAGAAAAAGCCATATAAATGCAAAGCGTAATTATTATTCAACAGATATTGGAAAAATTACTGCAGTTTGTATTTGTTTTTCTGTATTTGTGGGATTTATGTTGTTTCAACACTCAAACAGATTTTGATAATGACACCATCTGTTAATTCTCACCCCTCACTAAATAAGAACAAGCAGTAGAATTGTTAGATTGCAGCTTTACAGATCCCAGCTTAATAAATGGGAGCCCAGGGTCAGCATGAGAGATTACCAGCTGTGGGATGCAGCACCCAGCCAGGCACCACTTCCAACTACAGCTCAGGGAAGAGCAGGGGATCAGTGGGAGCAACACAACTCTCACAGAACCCTCTGGAAAAGATCCTTGGTAAGTGATGTCCTCTGCACTGTCCCCACCAGGCCAAGTTCACTAGCTTTGGAGCTGCTCAAACCAGTAGCCAGCAGCAGGTGAGTATTTCAGATTCAATTTATCTGCATGATGGGATGGACACCTGGGTGCAAGTTAAAGGCTCGCTGGTTACAACCAGCTTCAGGTGTGTCTGCATGAGGACCCATTAGGTCCCCCTAACTAGATGACTCCTTAAATCAACAGTGCTAGATTAGGGTGCAAGATGGTGTAAGTTATGACAATTTTATACCCAGAACACATGAATTGCCTGTAAAAAAAAATGCCTGTTGAGCAAGAGGACCACAAACATGTATTAGTAATACATATTTAATTAAAATATAGCTTACAATCAGTCTGTAGGTTTTTCCCTCCTATTTGCCATAAATATTGATATCTCTATTCTGCTCTTAAAATATGTTCTTCCTTGCTTTCTGTGAAGGTTATACAAGTTTATATATTTTTTTAAACACATGCAAAAGGGTGATTTTGCCACACGCAGAACACATTCTGAAAATAGATGGCCCCTGGTCTCTGGATAACTTTTTGTATAGGCTGTTGGACATCCCTTAGTTTTTGTGAGAACCATTTAACCCTCTCTTCCTAAATTCATCTTGAACACGCCATTCTTTTCTTGGGTAGTGAATCAAATTTGATTCAATTGAAATCTATTTCATATAGCCATTTTATTAAAAGAATGAACTTCTACCAGAACCTGTAATACAAGGATACCTCACTATACAAGTCAACACAGAATCTATGTATGTTATTTATGAATGTTTGGGACACATCTTCCAAATCTCAGTCCTCCACGCTGCTGATTATGCAAGTCAGGCATAGTACTGCTTCTTATACACTTACTTGTCTACCAATACCCTTGGTGGAGCTCGCCATATTAAACTTGTTTGATATTCATCATCACTGTAACACCTAATTACCTTATGTCCAGGAATGAAATAGGTTTCCTACCTGCCATTAACACAATTTCACATTGCCTTATGAGGGCTTCCAAGAAAGTGGATGTAATGCAGGAAAATGGGCTCCTTTCCTCTTTACAGACAGGAATTTAAATGTATATCTCAGGATATGTTTACATTAAGAAGACGACCCAGTGAAGCACAGGGACAATTTGTCTGTCCTAAAGTCATACAAAACATCAGTGGTAGGCTTATACAAAAGTCTTTAGATTTTCCAAATTCTATTTCCATGTCTGGAAGTCAACCCTTCCAACCAGAATTTCCTCCAGCAGAAAAAGTGTGAGCTCTCACAGTATCACAGAACTTTAAGCCTTGCAAAAGACCACTGGAGATCATCTAGTCCAACTTCCCTGCTGAAGCAGTACAGTAGGTTAGAGGATCATGAAATTATTTGAGTTGGAAGGGACCCTTAAAGGTCATCTTGTACAACCTCCCTGCAAAGAACAAGGGCACCGACAGCTCAAACAGGTCCTTATAGCTTGTCCAGCCTGACTCTCAATGTCTCTAGGGACAGGGCATCCACCTTCTCTCTGGGCAAGCTGTGCCAGTGCCTCATCACTCTTACAGTAAAAACTTTCTTTATATCCAATCTAAATCTCTCCTGGACCTACTGCTCAGCCTGCCTATGTGTCTCTGAATGGCAGTCTGCCCCTTAGGTGTGTCGACCACACCACACAGCTTGGTGTGGTCTACAAACTTGCTGAGGATGCACTTTATCTCACTGTCAGTGTCACTGATGAAGATGTTAAAGAGCACTGGTCCCAGCGCTGACCCCGAGGGACACCGCTCACCACTGATCTCCATCCAGACATTGAATTGACACACTGACCACCACTTTCTGGGTATGATTTCACAATCAGTTCCTTGTCCATCAAACAGTGCACCCATCAAATCCACATCTTTCCAATCTGGAGAGAAGGATGTTACAGGGGACAGTGTCAATGATTGTTCTGAAGTCCAGATAGATGACTTCAGTGGCTCTTCCCTTGTCCAATGACACGCTTATGCCATCACAGAAAGCCACTCAGTTGGTCAAGCAGGACCTAATCTTGGTGAAGCTGTGCTGGTTGTCTCATATCACCTCCCTGTCTTTCATGTGCCATAGCATAACGTCCAGGAGGATCTGCTCCATGATCTTCCCTGGCACCGAGGTGAGGCTGACAGGTTGGTTGTTCCCTGGAACATCCTTTCTATCCTTTAAAATGGGTGTGACGTTACCTTTTTATCCAGTCATCAGAGACTTCATCTGAGTGTCGTGACTTTTCAAACATCATTGAGAGTGGCTTGACAACTACATCAGCCAATTCCCTCGGGACTCCTGGATGCACCTTATTGGGACCAATAGACTGATGGATTTTCAAAAATCCCATATTTGCTGACAGTGGGAGGAGTATTATTCCCCCAGTTCTCTCCCTCCGAACCATCTGCTCTAGGGGTGTGTGAAGAGCAGTTGCCAGTCAAGATTGAGGCAAAAAAAAGTTAAGTATCTCAGCTTTCTCCTTGTCCACTGTCATCAACACGCTTATATCGTTCACACTGACTGTGACTATTTGAAGCATATTGCAGTTAGCTCAGAGTGCACCCTAAGTGACATCAAGACACTTGCTGCTGTTATTGAGGGGCAATTATTCCTAAAAAGGAAGAAGGAGGCATTTACTAGGCATTATGGGCACGTGGTTGACATCACTGGAAGCCAATCAGGGTCCCTGAATTCAGGCCAGCTTTCTAAAGACTGTTATGTCACTGCTGTACAAAAGGTATTTGATACCATTGCTGCGTTCTCAGATATGATCTCATCCTTGACCCTGTTTGGCACTCTTAGGAATAGCTCCCTCAGGTTTAGTTTTATCAGGTCATAAAGGACATCATATTCCCTTGCCTATGAGATGTGCTAAAACTTCCATTTGTAACTGGAAATCCTGTAAAGCTGCCTGACATTTTTAGTTGACAAAAATCTGAAGTCAAAGTTGGAATGGACAAGGAGGAAGCTTCCAGGATTACAAAAGGGTGTGTTTGGTAGAGGAAACTCAAATCTGGAGCACTATTCCCTAAATACTGTAAGGGCCAAGATTTTGTGTAGTAACAGCAGGGCTGTGTCCCTTCTTGGAGTAATAAACACACGGTCCCTCACTGCCCTGTCTCAATAAAATTACAAATACATGTTATGTATGATATTAAATATTTTCAGTCTTTCCCAGCTCTACCCTAAGTGAACGTATTTTACAACAATTGCTGCAATTTTCAACCGAGCTTTCTGTGAGGAACCAGAGCAGTGCACAGACACCTCACAGTGACCTGGGGGCTTGTGGAGTTACCCTTTATTTTGCAGAGATGTGAACTAAGTATGTGGAATTAAATGGTTTGCCTGGCATCACAGAGCGGTCAGATTTTCGGGGCAGAATATAAGCAATGCACTTACCAGCAGTGTGAATCTCAACAAGCGGACAGGTTGGGGGATGGCACCAAGGGGCCAGGAAGGCTCAAGTCACAGCTGGCACAGGCCAGCATGCAAGATGAGGGGCAGGGAATAAGCTGAGGCTAAATTTACTCCAAGTCCTTGTAGACTCTGTGCTGGCGGTGGGCCAGCCTGCTGCAGCAATAGCCAGGGTAGGTTTGAAGCACTCTCCCCTGCCAGCTAGTCAGCTCTGCTTTAAACTAACCCAGCTGATTTTATACTGAAACAGATGATGGGTCCCCGTAAAACCAATTACACAAGCAGACATGAGCGGGGAAGGCTCTAGATGAAGTGCGGTGCTTTACAAATATCTCGAACCTTCACCATCTTCCCAGCAGTGGCTGTTGACAGTGACCTAAATTCTTAAATCCATCAGAAAGACAAAGTTTCTGGTTAACCTAATTTACATCACTTCCAGGGGGCTTTGTCTAAGAGCACTATACAGATGATGAAAAGAGGCTTTCTGAGACCATTCCTCCATTTGATGTCTACGTATAACAATGAATTCACTCAAGAAGTTCCTGTGGATTGCTTTTCTGTTAGAGTCATCCATTTCTCTGGGCTCCTTTTATTACAGTCTCTGATCTTTCCAACTAAAAGAAACCACAATACTGCTTTACTGGAGTCTTGTTTAAGTCCTGATATAAAATGGTGTTCACATATACCGTTAACAATTCCACTACAATCCAACCACTTAGTATTAAATCAGTTTAGATAAAATAAAACCCCAGTGTCTGTAAAAGTATGTGTATTTGCATGGATATAAATATACTTCGACTGCTAAATTTACATGCTGAGCCTACATTTTCTGCAATAAAATATTTAAGTGGTTTCAACTCTACAGTGAGATTTAGAAAAAAAAATACACATAAAAGCTCATAAGATTGAACGAGACATCAGCATAGGACAGTATTGACTGGACACAATCAATCACCTGTATGAGTACAAAATAAATATCTTCACCGTGGACTACCAAGAGCTAATACAGATTTTAAGTGACAAATGGCTTCAATAATACCACCTAATGCAAGAGTAAACTAGGACTAAGCTTTCATTTTAATGCCTAGCACTTAAATATCTGGAAAGTCTGATAAAGAATTGCCCGAGGCTGAGCCAAAACAGAGTGAAATGTGGAGCTGTGGTCCAGCCCCATCACACAACTGAAGCTGGTGCAGGCCTAGGAGAGCAGTTGGCTGCTATCATGGAGTCCAGTAATAGCTAAATACTTGGTTTCCCTTCCCAGTTCATTTTTCCCTATGCTTTGGAAACTGGCCTTTCCTGAAAAGCCACCTTTGTGGTAGCTCAGTCATTACTGAGGCTGGACTGGTGGCAGGACTTGCTTGAGCTGAGTCCTGGTAGTTCAAGTGGAAGCTCTCCCACTTGTCATCACAGAATATATGACCTTATTACTCCTCCCTCGGTTCTGGCACTGACTGCTAACACTGTTTGCAGCCAGTGAAGTTTCCTCAGCGCTCTCTGCTGTCGTCTCTCCCAGCTCCTTCTGCTTTTGTTTTCCGATTGCAGCAAAAATATGTGAATCCCATTTTCTGCCAATGCCAAGATGAACGAACTCCAGAAAACAACATGAAAGATAGCAAAGCAGGAAGAAACGTGATCGGGTTATGCTTCTGGCAAAGGACACATTCAAAGCTGCAGGAATGTATTGGTGTATGGATAAGATGATGCCACTTGCTGCTGCAGTGTGTGGACAGATTAATGAACCGTGACCCTCAGCAGCTCGGATTTATCTTGGATTTTGCTGGCTGGGAGCACAGAGTTAGAGAAGCCACAGGCAAGCCCATGATCATGGAGAAAGTCAGCAGCAGACTGAGACCTGCTGGCTCACTGCCCTGGGCTCTGAGCTTCCTGCAAGTTTCCAGCAAGCTTCTTGCTAGCAAGGGGCATTTCAGAGAGCTGGGGACCCAGGTGGTCTGGGGCAAGGCAGCTCCTTTTCCACTGGCTGTGAGAAGGTGGCCAGCTTGGACGGGGAGATGGCAGCCCAGCAGATCCTCAGTGGCTCACATCAGTCCCTCTGTCTGAGCGAGCTCCCCTTGCACAGCCCTATCCAACAGGCATTGTCTGGAAGCAATTAGAAAGATTTTTATTTTTTTTCCATCGTTGCCTGACAACTTCAGCAGACGCACATGTAGTCATCCCCCTCCGCTTCTAAAGAACTTTGCTTACTATTAACTATTTAAATGTTGAAAGTATTAAAGCTAATTGAACTCATTGCTCAGAGAACTGAGTCTGAGGTCAACTGTCGTCTACAGTAACACTGTTTGGGTAAAAGGACTTGGGGGTAGTTTAGAAATCTTTAGAAAAGTGTTCGTGCCTGCCCTTATACTTGTGAGTCCTACTTGTCGTTACTGGTGGGATTTTTGGTCAGGCAAACAGATGGTACTGCTGTCAGAACTCCTCCATGAACAATTGAAAGAACCAGCTACAGAGTCAGCTCTGAAAGTGGTGACACGAGATGCTCCTAGGCTAAATGTAAGCATCTTGCTTCAGGTGCTTCACTTGGGACAGTCATTCTCTATGGTCCCTGGTGGGGAAGATAACTCCTTCCATAGGGCAATTCTGATTCATATTTAGATGCCTTCTGGAGGGACTGTTGTGACACTTTTTCTTTGTCTGCTGTATGGGAAATCTAGAGAAATCATCCTCCAGCTGTAGATACTGAGAATATCCCCTTGGAGGGTCATACTGAGAAAGGTTCCCAGACGGCAAATGAGAAAAGCTGTCTTGACTTCAAAGGTGTTATTGTTGACTTACATCCTGCTGAGGATTCAGCCCAGTGTTTTTAAAATGCTAATGCTCCCCAGCCTGTGGTGAACAAATTTATTCTGATTGTCATACATTCCGGGAGAAAAAAAGGAAAGGAGGGAGGAGAATTTGGTGGGTGTTAATGGAGCAGCAGAGGATTCACCCCAAAAGGTGGCAGATCACTGCTTGCTGTAAAACCAGAGTGACACCAGGACCAGATCTTAGAGCAAAGCTGTTCCTCCAGTGCTGTGAAAGCATTTCACAGAATCATGGAATCATAGAATGGCTTAGGTTGGAGTGGACCTTAAAGATCACCTACTTCCAGCCCCAGCACCTCACCACCCTCCAAGTAAAAAATTTCCTCCTAACATCTAACCTAAATCTCAACTCTTACCATTTCAAGCCATTCATCCTTGTCCTATTATTATCAGACCATGTAGAAAGTCAATTTCTCTTCTGTTTGTAAGTTCCCTACAAGTACTGGAATGCTGCAATGTGGTCTCCCCAGAGCCTTCTCTTCTCCAGGCTGAACAAGCCCAGCTCCATCAACCAGTCTTCATAGGAGAGGTGCTCCAGCCTTCTGAGCATCTTCATGGCCCTCCTCTGGACTCACTCAAACAGTTCCACGTGCCTCCTGTGCGAGGGGTCCCAGGTCTGGAGGCAGTGCTCCAGAAGGGGCCTCACAAGGGCAGAGATCATCAAAATTGGAAACTTTGAGGGACGAGGTCTTCTGCTGTTGTCTGGAAAAGGCAACCTGCTAGAAATAAATAGCAGGTATAGTTGGTTTTTAGAAGCATGGGTTGTCTTTAAGGTATGCTGAGCAATGCGAATATCCCACACATCCAGAAACTTCTCACAGTGAAAGACTGAAAGAAAAGAAAATGAGAAAAGAGACCCCGACAAGGAAGGTTCATGCTTTCCCATCTCTCACAACTGGCCAGGTCTGAGGTGAGTAGCCTGGAGTTCCTTTTCTGTAGGAGGATGTGAAGCCTGCTGGAAGCACGATCCTGGAAGGTTACAAGAAGATGTCCTGCTGTTTAAAGAACAAGTTTAAAAGATGACTGGAGTTATGGTAAGTCCATGCTGTCTTCTCATCAATCATATAGTCAATCTCCTGGGAGATGACGAGAAACCTCCCATATCCCCTCACATCTCTAAATGTGGCCTTTCACAAACTTTGGAAAGAACAACATCTGAGCTTCTACCAGGCCTTGAACTAGGGTGAGAGGCTTAGATCTCCAACAGCACAGGGAATGGTCACGAATGACTCGCTCTTTACTTAGTATGTCATCAACCAACCTTTGTAACGTGCAGAGAAATAATGAATTACTACCAGTGAGATATGAACTGTCCACAGCAACTGCAGGGCTCTTCTCAATGAAAGCGAAGGCCTTGTGTTTGTCCTCCACATATCACAATGGGAATAACCTGATGACCTAAGCAGTGGAGTCATTTTTAATACCTGTTCCTTTCTCCCAGTACCTGGAGGGGTAGTCTTGCATGCCTCATCTCACTGGTTATCATTATTATGTCATCCAGATCAATCATTTTAATCTCATTGGGTTGTAAATGCAGCTTTGATCATTCGTTACACTTTGTTAGTATTTATCAGAGCCAGGACTCTGCTAATTTGAAACAGCAGCACTCAAAAAGCAAGGAAACCTGGGCTCCATGAGTGCTTGCTTGGAGGAGTGGTGTTTTGTTTGCTTTCTAAATTATCCACTTCCAAAATTTTGCAGACTGCTGCAGGACACAGCTGTGAAAGGCAGGAGGAAATCTTCCCTTCATCAAGATGGAGCCTGTGAGAGTAAAGATCTGAGCACGTGATGGTTGCTGGAAGCTCATCACTGCTTGAGAGGGTCAGAAATAGGCACAGGAGAGAGAGTCCTCCCCTGGCAAAGCCTCTCTTAGCTCAAACTGTGTGTAAGGCTGATCTAATGTGTACTGAAGTCACTGAAATCAATAGGTCTACTCTTGAAGTGCTCAGGAGCAGGTCTTTTGCCTGTTTTAATCCCTTGTATGCATCGCCTACAGTTTACATTTCATTTAGGACAAAACAAAAGCATTGGATTTTAATCCCAAACCCAGGAAGCGAAAGGAGGACTGCACTCCACATGCTCTGCTTAGCGACGACAAGCAAAAATTCTTTAGCACCATCTAGCTAACGTCGAAGGTAACCCACACTGACACTTCCTACAAATCTCTGCCACCGACAGCACTCCACGGCTTTAGCATGCAGACTTCAAAAGCCGAGAGATAGTCGCTGCATGCTGATGAGCACCCAGAAGCAGGGTGTGCGTTTCACATGCAGCCAGACGGGGCACCTACTATTGGCCATGCGAAGTACAAGTGCAAGTTCCTTACAATGGTTTGCATCATATCTTGTTCACCAGCTGCAAAAACACAACAGCGGGGACATGGGAAAGGATGAGAATACCTTTGTTTCCCAAAACGTCACTGAGAATGACAAATGCTGTGGAAGCAAAACTTAAGGCAGGAAGGTTTGGTAAAGCTGAATAAAGAGGTATGCAGTTAATGGAGATGGATGGAAAAGCTTTGGAGAGAATAGATGGAGGAAATCACGATCAAAATGCTTCACAAATTCAAGAAGTATTTGCTGAAATCTTCTTGTAGGAATAAAAAAAAAAAACAACAATAAAGGGGACAGATCATAGTAGCCAATTAATTTCAAATGAAAGAGCTAGAATTTTCCTTTATTTCTTAAGATTTTATAATATGTTATTGTATAAAATGTAAAAACTGTAAAAACAAAACCCCAGAAAATCAAGTTAGCAATCTACAATGATTTTTTTTCTAAAACAAACATTTCTAAGTCCCCTTCTCAGACCCATTTTGAGGGGAAAAAAAAAATTGAAACTGATGGATATCGTGTTTCAGAATAAAGCCAAACATTAACAACCCAGAGTGCTTCATGACAAAGGACTTTTTTTCCTCTAGAAGTTTTATGAAAAAAAAAGTCTTCTTTTTATCTTTAAGTTCTGATAACGAATCAGTGACACTGCTGCTGACGCTGCCTGATGGATAAAGCACAGTCCTCCAAAGTGTGAGATTTGGGAGCTCTTTTTTCTGACAAATTACCCATGAGCAGTAAAGTACGAGTTTACCAAACTTCTTGTTTCACGTAAGGCTGAGTCTTCATCTGAGAAGAGGACATCTTCACGTGGCTTTATCAAGGAAAAAGCCTTACAACACAGAAGAATGGGAAGCATTCTAATGAGGCACTGGCCCCATTACCTGTTTACATGTGGGTCTTTGGAAAAATCATCAGCTGAATTTTAATTTCTCCCCCAACACTGCATTCCATTTTGGTACTGATCTTTCAACCTAGGTTATTCAGAAACATTTGCCAGACATTCTTGTGCCCCCTCCACCTATTATTTTCTTTAATTTAATGACCCCAAACAATAACATGCCACTTTTACACAGGCAAGGACTTGGGCTTGTACAGAATTCCCTGTCAAAATGCATGTGTTGGAATTGCCTCTGAGACTCTGTGTGTATGCTATTCCCACATCTTCTCACTCCCTGCGTCAGGCTTTCTATTCTACTACAATTCAGACTAAGGAATCAGTCCTTGCTTCCTTAAAATCACGCACAACCCTACGTTTAGCATTTTGCTGCTGCTTTTTTTCTTTACCTGTTAAGAACCCTTTCCCCTCCCCAAACTGCTTTTGTAAACTGGCTGAATTCGGACGTCACGATTTCTTCACTAAGTCATGCTCTATATTTCCTACTGAAATTAGCTCTTGAAATCGCTGCGTCTCTGCGTGGACCACTGTGGCAAATCCAGAACTGCATTCACATTTGCAAGATGTTTATGGCATGGATTGTTCATCCTCTTATCCAATATTTCCAAATTTCAGATGAACGTTTCGACGCCCAATGCCAGCTTACAGGGCTTTATGCCTGCAGAAGACAGATGAATACTTCCAGTGCTTCCAAGTAAGCAAGTCCCTTGTATCTCCTCATGCAGAACTCATGTAAGCAATTAGGAGTCTCAACCTCACTGAAAACTAATGAAAATAAACTAAAATTGAGATTTTTTACCTGAGTCACACAGACAATTTGCAGTATTTTACAGTCTTTATCTGAAATAAAAAGTGCCACATCAGACACCTCAGCCTGAATTTATGGCAACTTCGAAAAGCCCGTAAGAAGAAAGGAGTCATTCAATAGCAGTGGCTCAGGAGAAGCCACTTTTAGTAACTTGGAACAATCAGAAATGTAATGTTCATGCAGGAATACGATCCAAGCACCTCTGCAGGCAGCACGCATCCCATTTATTGCGAGAGGCATTTGATCAGGCTTATATTGACTGATGGGAGGACGGAAACTGACTCGTTTGGCCTCAAAAAAGCAAATGTCTTTTTTTCTGAATAATTATTATTATCATTCTAACAAAATGTATATTTTCTCAGCTTTTTATTTACAATATAAAGTGCTTTCCCCAGTAAATCAACAAATATGAGTATTCATGTCACCAAGTGCTGATGATTAAAAATAATTACTTTAATGGTAGCTGGCCTGATGCCAAACATGATTAGCTTTCGCATTTCAAGCATGATAGTGGATAATTTACATCTCCTTTCACACCAATACCAAACTACTCCTAATGGATTCTATTTTAGTTTTTATGAATTAATAGAAATTTAGTGTCCAATTCGCTATATTATAGCCCCCATTTGCTTTCAAAACCAAAGAATTGTTTCAAAAAAGGGCACTGACTATCCGAATCACGTGGACTCTGTAGCATCCATATCAAAAAACCCAGCTTCCACACTGACAGTGTCTTCAGCTATGCTCTTAGAGGTGTAGGAGGCAGAAGAAAACTTTCTCAAATAGGGCAGGGAATCCTGTTCATAAGAGTAAAAACCCCAGGAAGGTATGCAAGGACATGTGCAGGTTGGGGTCCCACTTCCATGAAGTGAAAGGCAATCCTCCCACTCACTTCAGAGGACAGGGTTTTACTCTGGATATAGTGAAGGAAATTGGAATTTGCCTTTTAAAAACATGAGAAGCCGTTCAAGGACCTGGTGGGTAAAAACAAAAAATATGTTTACATTCCTCCCAAGTAGCTTTAAAACCATTTCCCTTTTACCTCCCCATTCGGTCTGAGCCCACAGCCCTGCACTTATCCCAAGGGAACAAACACTGATCTGCGCACATGGGATCACACTTGCACTGCAGGGTGAAAAGCATCCAAATGCTCTTTGAGGGAGGAAAAGGAAGAGCCAACATTTTCCATTCCGCTTGGTTTTAAAGACTCTGCACAGAGACCATGCGGAAATCAAAAACATAAGAAAGTAGTTTCATGGACAAATGGGAAGGTCAGAAGAAGAAGCTTAGCTTGAAAATATGCGGATGGATGCAGCTTGGATCCTGCTTCTTAGCTGGACACTAATCAAGGGAACGACTCCTTGAGGATGTGAGGTGATAAGGGAAAGCCAGGTAATGCTGCATAGCCAGCAGGCAGGGAAAGGACAAGCGAGGTTGAAGCTCTGCAAGTGCAAACCTCTGCAATTGGGTTTCCTCTTCACCCCGGATTTGTGCCTGACAGGTCCGGTGAGGATGCAACTTGTGCCTGTCTGCCATCAGGCCCTGATCCAAAAGGTTGAGCTGCTTTGGGTTGCCACAGGAAACTGGCAATGTTTCCAAAGAAAAAGTCTAGGAAAAGTATCCAAAAAAAGCATCGCTAAAAAGAACCACCAAGAATCACCTCCAGTTCATCCAGCTTTCTTCATGCTACATGACAATTTCTGCTGTCTGTGATGCCCTAGGACTGTGATAAGGGGCTATAATAATGAGCCCCAAACGGGCAAATATGTTTCACAGGACCTATAAACATTTTGTTTCAGTGTTCATTTTCTTTTGCTGGTCATCAATGAAAAGAAAATATATTTATCACGTGTAAGTCTTCACCTTTCAACCTACTGCTGACGTAGAATATAAACACTCTTATGAAACCCTTCCAATTTACATTTCAGTTGACCACAACTCTCATATATACTGACAGACTAAAATTTCCAGTCTGGCAACCTCAGAAGAAGCACAGAGCAGATGGATGTGGTGTTAGCTTCCCCGTGCTTCTTCCCAGCTTTATTCTTGACCTTCTATAGGTTCCTGTAGGGGCTGATGGGAACCCATATCATCCCATCAGGTCAGCGTTCGGTTGAGCACATCCACCCAGCAGCAATTAGTGCTGCTGCAATGCTGCTGTGATGCTGGGTTTTAATGGGCGGACAGCTGGTGCAATTTTCAACAAAGGTCGCTTGCATCACTTCCCAGAGGGTGTACAGCAAATATTTGGAGGAGGGAAGGTGGAGGGAAGAGCAGAAAGAAGTGGTGGTCCCCACCAGTTGGAGCAAGTCTGGAATTGCTTACTTAGAGATAAAAACCCAGTATCACAACAGGAAATCCCGCGGCCCAGCCCAGTCCCTCAGATTAAATGCTGTTGGTCTGGCAGCACAGCCCTGTCACTGAGCCATCTCCTCTTGCTAGAAGGCTCCTAGCACCCCCTCCACCCCCCCGCCTCTCACTTTGGCAGAAATCCAAGCGTGTCCTCCACGCCCCGATTTAAAGCAAACCGCCATGTCATCGCTCCGGCACAAAAACACACAAATACCCTCCCACCTTCGTAAAGAAGAAAGACATTAAGCTTTATGGGTACAACAACTATTATAAAAAAAAGCCCGACTATTTAATGCAATGTTGTGGTTGAGAATTTAACCACACAAAAGGCTGAAAATTCAAACGTACAATTCCCACAGAAACCATAACTTGGCCACGTTTCTCATACACGTCAAAGCAGAAACTTTAACAGTGCATTCCCCCATCTGAACTATTGCATCTACAGCAGAGGTACCACTCTCCTCCTCCCACCTTCGCTTTTTCTGCCTCGTTTTTTATTCCTATCCATGTCCCTACTGGTGATATTTACAAACATCTAGGAGAGAGGACGCCAGGAGGAAGGGTGAGAAGAAGAACATAGTGGGTACACATATGGAGGTGGTCTCCATGCAGAGGTCAGCCTGCAAATTGCTTCCAGCTTAAGCTGTTCACATCCAGGCTCCCAAGACCAAACCTCCTTTGGGGTAAATGCCAAAATCTGCATTCTATTTCATGGCTGCATGATACAGCACCTCGCAACAACTAACTCTGGATGGTACTGCCTAAGGGACAATCCTAAGAACCTCATCTCTCTCCTTGCTCCTTCGGTGTAGGCTGGAAACCTACCAAGATTCCACCTGAGCATATTCAGCCCCAGGTGTGCCAGTTTCATGGAGCAGCTGCACAAGGAGATAAGATGGTTTGCAGCTTGCCCATTTCATCCCATAGTGTGAATGAGTATTTCTCATTACAAGCCAGGATGAGTGAGGTAAGCCTTTTGTATAAGTCTGGAGCGAAGATGAAAGTCACTTCATGACTACAAACTAGACAGGTCCAGTTCTATAGAAAAAGACAAACTTCAAGCTTATCTGCCCTGCTTTTAGAACAGTATGCTCATGGTGATGTACACACAGGCAGTCAAACTTTCCTTCATTCCCCAGCCTCACTGCTTAGCCCGTTTCTGCCAACTCCAGGGAATGAGGTCTAACAGGTAACCAGCTTCTTTCTTCCTGAATTCCCAGCCTCAAGATTGAGGCTGGACTAACTTTCCTGAACTGTCTTTATTCACACAAGAAAATGGGCATTTGTGCCTGGAGGGAAGCTGTGGATCCAGCTATTAATCTGGACCGCATGCTCACTTGGCCTGGAGCAGTAACAGCAATCCGAATCGAGTATGTTATACTTAATGTGCCACACCACATCTGGGATGGCTCTGAACAGTTTGTCCTGAGTGGTCTGAGCGATCTGAAATCTGAATTTTTTGGCACTAGCAAATTTCAGCTTTTAGAGGGGAAAAAGATACAGTAATTTCTCTGTTCTTTGTACAAAAATTAAGAACATAAAAATAGAAAAGCCATTCTGAGCCACCAAAGGCCCATCTAAGCCAGCATACCATTTCCCCAGTAGTCAATGGTGGGTGATTCAGAAGCAAATATAAGAAGCATAGCAATTACAGCGATCCCTCTTCTGGTATAACCTCTCAGATTCCAGCAATCAGCAGTTTTGGGACTTCCCGAGCCAGAGGTTGCATCTGGACCCTCGTGTTTAATAGTTCCCAGTAGACTTCTCCTCCGTGAATTTGTGTAATCCCTTCTTGAACCCATTTATACTGTTGGCTTTCTCAACATCCTGCGACAAGGAGTTTCACACTATAATCCTGCACTGCGGGTGTTGGGGAAGCAGGCGGGAAGAAAATCTCTTTTACACAGATTTGAACTTGCTGCCTGATTATTTCAGGGAGCGCCCTCCGGTTTTAGCAGTATGAAGAGCAGAGAAAAGCTGTTTCCTAGGAACTCCAAAGCATTCAGACCTTTATCAGGCTCATTTTTTGCACCACTTTATCTTCACTTTTACAGGCTAATCACTATCTCACTGCCTATTTACTGTCTCTCGTAACAAAGTCATTCCATGTATTGGACACCTTTCTCTGTGCTTTTCTGTTTTACCCTTCTGATAAAGGCAGTTTTTCTTTGGCAAAGGACACTTCTAACAACTAATCAGTTGTTAGAAAAGCTTAGTTGGAAAAGCTTAGAAATAAAATCATTTACCTTAAAAATCCAGACATACTTATAGAAAAAGAAAAGTTGATTTTGCACTTTGATGGCTTCGTTGACTTCAACTGTGTAACTGAGCTTTAAGCAAATCTTCATCCAGCTCCCATACATACCTTCGTATAATAATACAATGATATATTGTTATACTATAATATGTTATTAATTACTCAAAAATCACTATAATTGAATTATGTGATCAGATATAATTATATAATAAAATGCTATGGCAATATAATACATAACAGACAAATGCATGTAACATATGCTCATTACACATATGCATGTGTGCATATTAAATTTAAACATAACAAGTATTTAATACAACCTGTCTATGCATAACTTCCTTCAGCTAACTACCCCATTTCACCCCAAACAGTGATCACTCGCTCATTAGGAGAGCTGATGGAGCACAGAGCATGGCACAGTAAAGTGAACTGGGGATACTGGTCATCAGAGACAGCAAACAAAAGGCCCACAGCTTCAGCTTTGCCTGGGCACTGAGTACAAGTCCAGAAAGACCTAGCAGAGTTGTGAGATGTATCAGACATAAATTTAGTCAAATTCAAGCACAGCAAAACATGTAGGAAAATGCATGCTGCTACAATGAAGCTTTCAGAGCATGCATACTTTTAGGATCTGCAAAGCACCATTACAAGTTTCCTTGAGCTCGTGAGTGAGCCAGGAGGGAGTTTCATTATCCATCCCTCCTCCTCTGCTTTTTTAAGTTGAATGCATCCCATCTGGGCAAGTCTTACTGATCTATGTCCCTTCCGGGGACAGTGTGAAGGTTAGAACGGAAAGAGAGTAATCTATGGGAAGGGAGAAAGATGACCAGAAATTAGGAGTAAGGGACAAATAGTGTGAGCTGAAGCACTTGGGATGGAGCTCACTAGTTGCTACCTTCCCTCGCCCAGCACCACAGCAAAGAGGTATGGCTGACAGTGACCATTTGGATCCTGACCCAAACAAACAAGAAGGCAGGACTCCGACAACACCATCATCTTTACAGGTTTTGGGGTCACTCGGCCACAGCCTCACACCACTCCCTCCCCTCTGCTAACCACCTTCTGCTTCCCCCTGACTTCTGCTGTCCTTATGCAGAAGTATTCCCAGTGCCAGGTGAGACTTCATCTTTTGTCAGGTGTCCGTGACCACAAACAGTACAAGGAGTGACAAACAGCATCACCAGTGGCTGGTTGCAGCTGTCAGGTCATGGGGCAGCAGGCAGGAAGGACTGCAGCCAGCAGCAATCACAGCAACAGCTTCTGTCTCTGGTGCTGACCATGCCCTAGGCTCAGCCTCCCCCTTCCCTGTCTGCTTTGCCTTCGCAGAGAAAGGCTTGAGCTGCAAGAGCAGAAAAAGCAACTCCAGCCCAGCTCAGCTCACTTCATTTCCTTCATCTCCCAATGAACATTCATCCTATTTATTTAAAGTCATTTAAAAGACTTGCAAGCTAAAAGGGAGTTAATAAAAATCCCCCGCAGCGACTAGGAAAGGAAATCATATTAAAATGAAAGCAGTGCTTTATATTTACCACTTCTAGTGCTTTAACTAATTTTCTTTCTTTCCTCCATTCATATTTTTTTAGCAGAAGATTGCTGTGCTGGGCTGCAACCTGCATCCAGCCCCTGAAGGTTGTCCAAGAGTTGAACACAAACATCCTGGCAGGGCCAACTGCACCCCTTTGGCTCAGGCACTATTGGTTCTGTCTAAACAAGCACAGGTGTTCCATGTGCACAGGACCCCATTCCTCCATGCTCTGCTGGCAGCAATGTGGGGGTTTGCTGGAGGAAGGTGTATGCTACATGCAGACATGTGCAGAGCCTTCAACACAGCTTTCACAAAGGAGAGAAGCAAAAGGACATTTTGAAGTCCATGTTATGCATCTTCACTCAGCAAAGAATACGAGGAGTAACAGTTTCATATTGGCTAACAGAACTTTTGAGAACCAGTTTCTGCTTGCCAGCAATTAAAATGTTTGAAGATAAGAAGTCACACTTAATCAAATGCCCCCATCAAACGCACTACACACATCCATGTTACTGCAGAGTTACCTGTGTACAAGGGTGGAAATAAGCATCTGAGAGCAATTAAAGGTCTGATCCCTAGAATTAAATAAATGAGATTTGCTACACTACTTACTGAACTTACATAAGTTCTGGCCTAAACTTATGGAGTGTGATGCCAAGCTTCTTGGCTTCTCTGTAACCTTCCATTCCCTCACTTTTTTCCTTCTATCTTAGGGAAAGATATATGCATATGAACATCTCCAAATGTATTTATGAGTGTATATACCAAATACAAACATGAACTTGCTCTGAAGGGATCTTATGAGGTCTGTAAATCATAAAGAAGACTGAAGGGCACTCGGCATAGGTACTGCATCACTCTTATTACACCAAACAGAGGTTTGCCTAACCTGCTCCTAAAGCTGAGCATGGACAGACGCTGGACTTCCTGGGCAATCAGGTGAGTGTTCCACTAATCTGCACCATTAAGGAAGTGCATCGTATTGTTCAGCCCCATTTTTTTCTTATTGAAGGGTGAAAAAATAAGAGCAAGCAGGCTACCAGCCTTCCTTAGCAGATATATTCTTTATTGCTGTCTTCTTGTTGACCTTGTCTACTAAAGCATACTGAGAGCTAATAATAATAATAATAATTAGCACTTATGTAGCACTTAATCCTCAAAGCACTTTACAAACATTAGCTAATTAACTGAAAGGCAGACTATATATGTGTCTGTACATATAAATAAATAAACAAATAAATAAAACAGATCTGGGAAGTCTGCCATGTTCATTCTTGCAGAAGTAGGGCCTTGCAGACCATCTGCACAAAGAAAAACTTCCTGCTTTCAATAACACCTCATGCCAACTGAGTTCAAGCCCTCACTGTAGATTATGAGTGTGCTCTCTGTCATCTATGTAGACCCATGGAATAGGGAAATATCCTTAGGACAGCCCTGAGATAGTATTAATTAAGCAGTCTGAGTTAATTTAATATTCAGTAGGCTTATTTTCCAACACGAGGAGTTGCTAATGACTGTAAATACTTGTGTTATCATTGCTAGCCACTTTAAATAATTGCTAGATACCAATTATACTAGTAGAAAAAGAAACAAGGTCACAGGAACAGCGGCATTTTCCATCTTTTACCATCTTACACAAAACTCATGTATTTTCTTTTCGTCCCAAATCCCATGCAATTGTATGGGCAAACTCATATTGGGGAAGGTTACTGCTCAGCCTGAGCTACGCACTGTGGTCACTTTTGTCACCTCCTTGAAAACCACAGCACACACAAAGATCTCGAGCTGTGTGGGTGACATGGGCCCAGAGAGACTGGGACCAGCCACAGAGACAAGAAGCCTGGCAACAGTGAGCAACGCCCTCCTTGTTTGCCATTTCGGCTGCTCTCATCTATCTCACAGATAGCATGAGCATCCAGATGGGGTATGCATGACCTCTCGTGCTTGCTCTTCCTTTCCTTTCACCTCTCCCTCTCTTCTTTCTTCTAATAATATAACCCAATTCAACATTCGGATTCATTCCAGACTGGTAGCCTACAGCAGTGGACTCCGCAGATGAGGTTCCATTAAGATTTAAAAAAAAAAAAAACAGTAAATAATGAAAACATATGAAATAGAGAAGCCGCCTTGCTGACTAATTGTGGGCAAGGTGGTTGTGATACAGTGCTATGAAATCCATGTCTCGTGTGCCTCCCTCAAAGGACAAAAAAGAAAAAAAAGAAACGATTCTCTATAAAAATCAAATTAAAAATACCGTTCTTGTACTTGGTGTATGTGAAATGTGACTTGGCTGCAAATGTTGGCTGTGAGATCCCTCCCTGGTCTCAGCTTTCCGCTCCCACTGGAACACGGACACACGTGAACACAGAATGGACACAAGGTTCTGCATGTACCAAAACCCTCATCAAAGCAAGAATAAGATTTCAAGCTCTGTGAAAGCAAAAGTGGAGCCCCAACTCTTCTTGAGGCCTCTCTTGATTCTGTGGTGGAGCAGTATGGGACAGGACTGGTTTTGCTACAGAAAGCAAGACCTTTGAAGCAGTGTAACTTCTCTTAACTGCTCTTCCCAGAGCCCTTCCTCAGGCAGATCTCTGCCTTGCCATCCAGTTCTTACTGTGCATTCTCTCCAACACTCTACCAAAAAATTAACGTGTGTAAGAAAAATTGATGGGCAAAAGCTGAACATGTTCTTATCTGCACCAAGATAAGTATTACACACGGTTACACCACTGCAAATCCATACTGCCACCCCCAGATTCATATCATGACACCTGACAGCAGTAATAGGACTCGTTAAATTGCAGGGGGAACAAGATCCTGCTTCTAACTGCTCAGGTGTAACACCCACAGAAGGCAATGGGAATTGTATCAGGCAGCTGAGAAGAGAACTTAAAGCTTTATATTTTAATTTATTCTCTTTTAAGAAAGGAATCAGACTTGAATATGAGCCTGAGGTGCGCTTGCCAAAGACCTTGAGTATTCCTACCACCAAAACAAAAGCAGCACTTGTGTCATTTTCTATTTTATTGTATTTATTTCTCCGAGTTGCAGTAGAGTTCCTCCCCTCTCTGGATACAGATGGACCATCTCTGCCAGAGGACATCCCTGGGGCTCAGAAAAACACTTCTGAAGAGCTTTTTTTTCCTCCTTTTGCATTCAGAATGCAGTAGATTATATCAAGTGTCAGATATTTTCAAAACACTTCCCAAGGGACAGTCCTTCTATAAATTCTTCACACATACACCGCCTCCCTTTACACACGCTGAGCGCTGTGCTGCCCACAGCCCCGCTGGTGTTACTGCGGGAATCAGAAGGACGAAGGTTTGCGCTTGCTGCAAATTGGAGCAGTGGCTCCCAGTACATTTCAGGGCTATGCACAAGAGAAAATAAGGTGTATTTAAATATATGAATCCATGGGATAGCAATTCTTTCAGTTCTGTGGGTTTATAACCTAAGGTATTTTTATAGTTGCTGAAATCACTAATTTAGCTGCCATCAGGTCTTTCTAAATACAAAAAGCATTACTATTTTTATTTTGGTGTGGAATTAATGGAGGATAATTTTCAGGTCTACACGTTTCCCGTGAATTAACATGCTCAATAGAGGCCTAGAAAGAAAAAAAATTAGTTCACAAATATGCACACCTTATAAAAAGTGCAGTAATATCAGATGACTAAATCCACCTGTATGTCCTCATTCTTCTGATGTAGACACATATTTTAGAACACCTTAAAATGTATGCTCTAAACCATTTCGTAAAACCCTATAGAGGCTGGCTGGTATGTCCCAAGGTCTTGAGATGCATTGTTTGCTATTCAGAGAGACCTAGACAGGTTGAGCAGCAGGCCTAGGCGAACATCATGAGGTTCAACAAAGCCAAGTGCAAGATCTTGCACCAAGGTTGCGGCAACCTCCACTGTCATTACAGTCTTGGAGATGTACGGATGGAGGACAGCCCTGCTAAGAAGAACCTGGAGGAACTGGTGGATGGCAGCTGGACATGAGCCAGCACTGTGCCCTCGCAACTCAGAGAGCCAACTGCATCCTAGGCTGCATCCAAAGCAGCGCGGCCAGCAGGGAGAGGGACAGGATCTGCCCGTCTGTGCGAGAGGATGAGAGCTGGGGTTGTTCAGCCCAGAGAAGAGAAGCCTCTGAGGAGATCTGATAGAGGCATTTCAGTATCTAAAGGGGGCTGTAAGAAGGAAGGGAACAAACTCTTTAGCAGAATCTGTGGTGATAGGACAAGGGGAAATGGTTTCATGCTGAAAGAGATTTAGGTAAGAAAGAAGTTTTTACAGTAATGATAGTGAGGCACTGGCACAGGTTGCCGAGGGAGGTGGTGGTGCCCCATCCCTGGAGACATTCAGGGTCAGGTTGGACAGGGCTCTGAGCTCCTGATGATGATGTAGGTGTCTCTGTTCAGTGCAGGAGACTAAGACTAGATGGACTTTAAAGGTCTCTTCCAACTGAAACAATTCTATGATTCTATCCCGAGAGCTTATGGAATGAAATTTGCAGATGCAGAGGTCTTTGTAGGAGGAGAAGGAGGCTAAAGGAGGAGACAAAGTATTTGAAGATGCTTCACCAACATGCCAACACCACGTTCTTCAGGTTACTTCCACCACATCTTTTGGAGGGCTCGGTCAGTCCCCTTCCCCAGGGCAACACCAGGATGGGCACGGATGTGGGTGCAGACTCCTGTACTGCGTGTTGCTACAAGCTGAGGACACTCCTCCTACCCCTGACAGGGAGGTGCTGTGTGGGGTGATAAATACTTACCCTGCCCACAGGCCTCCCAGCACTCACGGGCTCCTGGTTCAGCCCACACCTAATCCTTCCTTTCTGTAATTCCCCTGAAATCTGGCATTAACTAACTTTCTTTCCACCTGCCTCAATTCCCCAGTAAATCCCAGGCTGAAGTCACCCCACCCAACCACCCCTTGCATGAAAAGGTTGCTAACAGATGGCCGCCTAACCAGAAGCAACGCCAAGAAATCATTTGGAAACAGAACTTAGCAACAGACATGCGCAGAAGAACCTTTCCCAAAAGGTATGAGTCCTCTCTTTGCTACCTGCTACCCTATGAAACCAATGTGCTATTTATGTAGAAAAATGAAAAGCAATTACTGAAAAAAAAAGCTGTTTTGTGCTGCTCAGCAAGCAATAGCACACCTACATACCCAGTGCTTTGGAGTAAGGGTCTTTGCACACTGGTCTAACATTTCTTTGACTCTGACAAAATGAAATAAAATCTATTTCAAATATATTATTTGATGAAAGCAGATGTCAGCAGATACTGCCTATGTAATTGATATTTGATTTATTCAAGATTTATGCATGCTGTGCCTTAGATTTATTAATGATAATCCCCTGCTCTTGTGTTTAATATAGTGGAACCAAAACATAATTTGCTGGGATCAGTCAGAAATGCATCAAAGTGATTAACTCTACATGCAAACCATTATCCAGTGACATCCCTACTGTGCATAGTGCAAAAGGAGGCAATAATACAGTAATTGGCTTCACTTAAGCAAGTCAGATATTTGCTGTGATTGCTGGTAAAATTTGGTCCCTTTAATCTCAATGGTGCTACTTCCTTACATCCTTCATCTTCCCTTGATGCATCCCTTTTCTCAAAAGTCAGAAAGTTAAAAATAAAATAAAATTTAAAAATTGACACAATCAAACCCTCCAACAACCTAGCAATTTACTATGAGGAACTCATCAGGATCACATTAAGCAAAGCAACAAAACACAGCTCTGTTCTTGAAAGCAGCTAAGAGGGTCTGTCCCCCTTTGATGACCACAGTATTTGTAGGTTGGTTGTGGCGTCCATCTCATTGCAGGGATGCCAATATGCAGGTGGGCTCTACAGCCAGCAGGACAGTCTATGTGTCCAGGAGCGAGGAGAAGATCCCCATCTTCCCTGCAGACCCCGTGGCCTGCGCCAGGAGGGGACGCATGTCATGAGGAAAGGCAGGCAGGGAGCTGGGTGGAGAGCAACACGGTAAGAAGAGCTGGAAGAGAATTCAAAAAGGGGATTAAGTTCAATGGGGAGGGGAGGCTGTGACTCTCAGAGCAGTCACATATCTCCTCCCCATGGTTGGGCTGCAGATTCTTGATCCAAGCAAGGAGTCTCTGCTCCTTAGGAGCAAAAGAGCCAGTCTCATTGGGCAGGATGACCAACACGGTTATGAAAAGAGGCATGATAGCCAAAGACTCAATTTGATCTAATTAATTTCTTCTACTCTTTAAAAATACAAATTCAGTTACACGTCTTGTGAGTTGGTACATTTTTGGGCAGGTTCACTGTCATTGCAGAAGCAGCCATGTTTCCATGTTGAGGGAATGAAGCTTTTAGCACACAGACCAGCACGGTAACCCTGATGACTTGCTGACCAACAGGACAAGCCAGATTCTCTCCTGCAAAACCGCAAAACCACCTTCCCCCTGAGTCACTTAAGCAGTGTATCACCAAGCACCGCCCAAGATCAGGTCCCAGAAGTTAAGTCTGCTAATCCTAGGAGCAGGGTGAATAAACAGACCTTGAATCAAATTCAAATTTTTATGAATGCTCTTTCACCCTCACCAGTACAAAGCAACTCTACGTGAGTCCAGATGATTTGGAACTTGTAGCTCATCCACTCTTGGGTTTGCAATAACCACAAAGTTCTTTGTGGGTTGCATCCAAATAAAGCTTTGGCCAAAAAGAATGATCAGAGCATGCAACTCAGCCCTCTAGGTTCAGAGAGATGCAGCTTTAGCAAAGTGACTCTGATATTATAAAAAAGGGAGAGGAGAGGAGAGGAGAGGAGAGGAGAGGAGAGGAGAGGAGAGGAGAGGAGAGGAGAGGAGAGGAGAGGAGAGGAGAGGAGAGGAGAAGAGAGGAGAGGAGAGGAGAGGAGAGGAGAGGAGAGGAGAGGAGAGGAGAGGAGAGGAGAGGAGAGGAGAGGAGAGGAGAGGAGAGGAGAGGAGAGGAGAGGAGAGGAGAGGAGAGGAGAGGAGAGGAGAGGAGAGGAGAGGAGAGGAGAGGAGAGGAGAGGAGAGGAGAGGAGAGGAGAGGAGAGGGATCAAAATAAAACAAATCAAAACAAAACCTTCCAGAACTCCTTATTTCTATAAACACCATTTCTGTCTGCCCTGAGGACGTTGCTGCCATAATAAACAGTGTCCTCTGGCATTCAGAAAGGAGTTTTCTCAGGAGAGAAGTATAACCAAGGAATAGTTTTTAAATGGGCTGTTTAAATGCTCTGCCATTATTGCTCATGGAAATTTGAGTTCAACGTGATGTTCTCTTTCCTTCAATGTGAAATGACAAAACAGAACAGAAGTTCTCCACTTACTTCTTTCAAAAGCAAGGGTAATATGCTGTGACACAGACTTTCCTCATCGAGAAAGACTTTGTTTGAACCAACGTCCTGTATTGAGGTTGCTGGGAGAAAGAATGCAGTGCACTGCAAGCCACAACAAATTTGATAAAAGATAAAGAACTGCAGCAATGAGAGCCAGGCATGGGGTCTGCCTTGCCCCCAAAAGCTTTGGGACCTATCAACTACAAAAGGAGAATTCCACATGGTTTATTAGAGTAGTTACTGCAAGAAGGCAGAAGTGGCAACTGTGCAAGAAAGAGGAACAGATCTTCTCTTATTTTCTCATCTCCTCACTTCCCAAGAAGAGAGCAGAGTCGGGAGGCAACAAAGTCAGGCAAGCCCCTGAAAGGAAGAAGACGGACAGACGGACGGACAGATGGACGGAAGGAAGGAAGGAAGGAAGGAAAGAAGGAAGGAGATGGGCTATTGTATGCACTCACGAGAAATTCTTGGTGTTTTTTTTTCTCCCCTGTTGAAACAAGCCAATCTCCTTCCAACGGTTTCCTCTCCCATTATACCAAGTCAGAAGAAATCTCTGCTAGCCCAGTGCATGCCTTTCCTGCACCACCATTTTTGGCTTTACTTCTACTATAGTCATTTCACTACAGTACAAAACTGTCTTCTTCTCATGGGCTGAATAATTCTCCAAGAGTCAACACTCCAATGAACAGCAGCAAGATTTTCTCTTATTTATCTGGTTGTTCAAAGAAAAAATTATCCTGCATTCCAAAATGGTGCCGCTTTCAAGCTAAGTAAATGATGTCAATTCTGTCTGGTAGGAAGGGGCTGCAATTCCCTGGTGAATTTATCTTTGAACAAAATGAAGGAAAAAAAAAATGATAGCTTCAATTACAAAGGGAATTCATATCACATGCAGTTTTAAAAAATCTTCATTAATATACTTTTTCCAGATTGAGAATAATCACAGCCATCTGGAGATCAAACTATAAAATGGAGACTGGTGCAGTAAGAAGAAATCTTGTCACTCAAGCCTTGTACAACTTTGCCCTTTAAACAGATTGCTAACATTGATTTTATAATGCTCTGTTTCATCCTTGTTCTGGAGTGCTTTATCTTTAATTAAATGTTGTTCCAGAACACAGTCCTGGTGTGCCCACGGAGCAATGAAGACAGCAATAGCTCCGGATCACATCCCTTCAGCCCTGTCACACGCTGCCAGGATACTAATGGGAGCAGAGAGCATTACCAGGAGGGGCACAGAGTACAGCAGAGGAAACAAGTGCACTGGGAGGGAAGGATGTCCCAAAGCCCAGAGAAGCCGTTGGCATATTCTTCCCCATGGAGTCAGAGACGTGCCAGAGACAGCTGCAGCCCCCTAAGCCCAACAAGCTCCAGATGGGGTCTCCCCAGGATGCCAAATCCAGAGAAGAAATGTCCCCAAGCAGCTGCCGATGCTGCCAAAACAGGCTGTGGGATACACAGATGCACTCTCCAACCATTACTAGCCTTGCTCTCCTCCAAGCTGTATGCTTGGAGCTTCTCTTCATCTCCAGCAGGCCCCTTCTCATCCTCACCAGTGGAAACAACATATTTCCTAATAGTTAACTCACACCCTCAGGACCAAATACCTGGCACAGCCCTGTCCTGCTCTAAACTCATCATCTGAGCTAGCATGAGCAGAGGAACATGAGGAATGTCCCAGAAAAAACAGTTCCTCTGAGGCAGCCCCGAGGGCTCCATAGTCCCCAGAGGCAAACCAGTTGGATTGTAGGAAGGCAATTCTGGACCTCATCAAAATTCTGTCTTCAGTAATGTCTTCAGGGGAGTACATGGACAGGAAAGCATGTGAGAACATATTCTTTAATACAGTCCTAACCTCCAGCCTAGGCCTAGGACATAAATAAGAAGTGACTTCCAGAGGTTCTGTATCCTCGCAGTGGCACAAGAAGAGGGTGATGGCTTTACAGAACTGCTAGTGTTTTGCTCAGAGTCATGCTGACAAATAGAGAGTGGTAAATTGTAGAGATTGGATTTTACCCTTATGTCCAGGCAATGAGATGAAAAGCTTCAGGCTTTGCAAACAGAATGAAGTATGCAGGCTTTCAGGACAGACTGTCTCTTCTCTGAAGGAGTACTGTGAGCCAACTCCTACAAGGTGCCCTCAACTATCAAATAAGTAAAAAAAAAATGAGATTCAACTTCAGGCTAAAAAGTGAATGCTGACTGAGTGACTGAGTCCAAAAGAAAGCACCATATCCAAATAGAAAGATGAAAAAAGCTCTTACTGAAAAAAAAAAAAAGAGCACACACTCCTTCAACACCCACTAAAGAAAGCAAGATTGCCAATCTCTTGCATCTCAAAATCATAGAAGAGTCGTCCAAAAGTCGTGCAATAAGATGAGAAAGAGTGATATACTAAATCCCATCTATTTAAAACACTTTCATACGCCTTCATGTATGTGACACACTCTAATGGTCACATTCTCATAGTCTTTTCCACAGCCAAGAGTGGCAGCCCTTCAAGTGAGAACTGGGGATTTTATTTGAACACATTATTCCAGGAACTTAGACATCAAGGGAAATGCAAAAGGAAACTCACAGCATCAAGTATCACAAGATTCACAGATGAAAAAAATGGATGAACTGACAATGAGGAAGAAATTCACCTCATTAGAGAACTTCTGATACAAAAGGCGGGTAGCTTTTCTCAAGAAAGGCAGGATAATAGCAGTTCATATTAAATTATATATTAGACTTTTTGATGTTTAAGAAGGGATGGCCTTATTTAAGAAGCGCTTAAAGTATCTAAATTGTTGACCATGTATGATTTCTCATACACACAAGCAGCCTCAGTTCCCTACCACCACTTCTGCTCTATGACCAGTAGTCAGAAGTACCACTCAACTCTAAAACCTTCTGGACCACGCACTTTTAAAACAGGCAATGCAAACCCAATGCAAGAAATGAGGCAGCAGAACTGGCATCCCACCAGTGAGTCAGCTTTGTGTCTCCAGCTGTAATTCCCAAGGCTTTCAATTCTTCCAGGCTTTCAGATGAGCTTACGCAGGATGCTCAGACAGTGGGAAAGGATTAAAGTTGATAAGTGCTAAACTGTAAAATTCACTGCTGAGCTCATTCCTGAGTTACAATTATAATCCCTGGAAACTTGTCCCACATTCAAGGGAAAATATGAAATATCTTTTTCAATACTACCATAAAACAGCTTTGATAGTCCCCTAATTAGGACTTGCTAGAGAAAACAACTTTTCTGGGTAATTTTGTTCTCTATTTGCTACCAACTTCTTAGCACACCTACGTACACAGCTGAGCCATGTCTCTGTTCATGTCATTTGTAGCATTCCATTTCTTTGTGGTTGCCAAGCTCATCACCCCACCCCCAGCTACCCACCTCTCCAAACCCAACAGCTGGTGAGCAGCTCTTTGCTTACAAGACACTCTGTGAACACTCTATACAAAACATTATGAATGTTATTTTGGTTTGCAAGAAGCAACGGTGGCTTTGAAAGCCTCCTGACATCACCCTCTGTGAATATTGCCCTTATAAAAGTACTTCTTGTGCTGACCCCATGGCTTATTATGTGAGCAGGCCACCAGGGCTGCAAGCCATGAGCGACATGGGGCAGAAGAAGGACACACAGCATGGTAGGGTCAGTGCTGATGAGAGGCATCAGTCACTGCAATACACCCATATCTGAAGACTGTACATCTGGACGAGAACATTTTAAGGATATAAGGTTGTTAGCATGGTACAATGCTGATGATTGAAGACAGTGTTTTGCTTTGAGCTAGGTGCCCTGCATTGGCAGAGTGATGATGGTAATGCTACAAATATTAAGCTAGCAAACTCTGTGAAGATACATAGGCACAAGTAAGAGCAGAATTCAATACTCTGCCTTCAGGATAAGTCATCAAATAGATCCTCCTAAGCAGCAGCCAACTATATATCCGTATCTACTGTTGTAGGTGTTAATGGAACAGCTCCCAAATATGAATGCTGAAATAACATCCTGATCTCCTGTAACCAGAGCTAAGAGGATTTGCCATTGATATACCAGCTTTGAGCTGGATTTGCTTCAAAATTCTCAAAAGCCCCTGCAATGGCATAAAGCACGTTTTTGTGTCAAAGGAATCCAGATGAACGCTCCACATGGGGCACTGGGCGATATGTAATGAATTCCACATTCTGGTTTTGTCCCCAGAGAAAGCTCCCACAGACTCCACAATGGAACAAGAGGTTTATTGAATGGGACAATGCAAAAGGAAATCTATTTTACAACTTTAAGCGAGCTTCTGTCCACAGAGGATGAGCATAATTTGCTGTTGAAAAGAAAACTAATATAAGAAAAAAGGCCTAAATGCAAAAGGAACAACATTTCAGCTTTTATAGTTCTTAAAAAAAGGAAACAAACATCCAAACAACTTGTTATACGTGTGCACTCATCCATACGCACATATATGTATGTAGCATGTATGCACAGATACTACACATAAGCACTTTCCAAACACAAAGGAGCTAAAAACAATCTAATCCTGTCTTCTGGAAGTTCTTGGTATGGAAGCAGTAATTAGATCAGTCTACATTTGAATGTAGTACAGTTAATCAGAGCTTTCCCAAGGGCATTTTAGAACTAGGAGAAACACTACCAAGGAATACAAATGTTTTATTTCTTAAGCTGCCAATAAAAGGACATGATCAACTTAAAAAAAAAAAAAAAAAGAGTGCAATGGAAATAAGTTGCCTAAAAAAAAAATTCAGCCCAATTCACTGCAATGTCATGAACCTAAATAGGATGTCATTGTGCCAGGGAATTAATTGGGTAGTAAATAAAAGTGAAACCGATCAGTAAGTTTTTATTGCTCATGATGAGTGAAATGCTAGGAGTGTACAAAGAGCATACATGATGAAAGTTGAATTTGTTCTGAAAAATTCTTTCAGTTTGAATAATCTGCAGGGTATTAATGGCACTGGTAAGAATTTTTATTGCAAACATGTGAGGATAGTGTGAATGAGGAATAATTCTATTGAAATCAATGGGATTGCACTGAGGGAACATTTTTGAGGGCTAGAGAATGGAAACTAACAGATCAACATACCCTTTTGGCAAGAGCAGAATCAGGCCCATGGTTTTCTTTTTGTTTTCCCCTTGCTCTACAGTGCTTTTATAGACAACCTTCTTTTCTTGAGCGGTTGGCCCTTTAGATTTACATCTGGGTGCTCATGTCTGACTGTGGTGACAAGATCATTTTCAACTAAAACAAACACAGCTACCAATGGACCCAGCAAACCCGATGGAACACAGGGCTCAATGAACCAAAGTGTGACAAAGAAATGCAAAATAGCACAATCCCAAATCCTTCAAAGAGGTGCCCAGGATGAAACAGAGACTTTCCAAGATGTAAGAGACCGGGGGCATCTGGAGTCAAGAATCACAAAATAGGAGAAAATGAACAAGAAGCTGTGCCTTCACATCACACTTTAAGGAGCTCCTCATGCTTTCATTTCTAAAGATAAGAGAACCAGATGCTCAGGAGGACCATCTGGATAACTGCCATGTCACAAATCTTACCTGCTGAATGGAGGTGAAGGCCAAGCATCTGCCCAGACTTCAGCACACCCTTCCTCAATAGCCCATGCTACGCACCAGAAGGAGAAACCTTGACAGATTCAGATGCTAAGGATTGGAGGGAAAAGCCCTGGGGGGTCAACTTCCTAGTCCAGCCACTTTTATTAGGTGGTGTGAATACAGCCTCTCCTCTCGTCCTGCTCCTCGTCACTGTTATGTAGAGACTCCATGTAGTATTATGATCTACCTGAGATAGATCAATTTCAGGTAGCTTGATTGCAGCTGGAGAACAGCACAGCACAACAAAAGTGTAATTGCTATCTGAAACGTGGTGGGATAAAACACCACAGCAAGAGAATACTCCTCATATTAATGGTTGACAGTACAAGCTGTGAGTCTATTTAGGATTGGGAAAGGCAACCGGGTTGTAACCAGCAGAGCATTCATGTCCTGGATTGACCTCCTAAGAGGTGCCACAGCCAGCTCCCTTGAAGATGGAATCCCATAATATATTAAAGGGTTTCCTGGATGATAGCAGGTGATTGTGCTTGCTGAACTCTTGAGAACTTTCTTGATGGTAACGGCAGCACTTAACTCCCTTCCCCTGCTGCAGCCCAGCATACCATAGGATAGCAGCACACAGCCCATTGCAGGGCCCGGCTGTGCAGCCAAAAAAAGGCTTTAGGAAACCTGTACTACTTTGTTTTTGGAACTAAAAGTTAATTTGTTTATCTCGCCTCTTAAAGAATGAAATAGCTCAGGGGAAGGAAAAGCAGAGACAGAGCACATGCGCAAAGGGGACGGACTCCCCTAGAATAACACAGTATACTGATTCATTCTGATATTGCTATTTAGTACCTGCAAACTCTACCATTATGCATTATTAAATTCATGTATTATTGAATCACAATCCTTGTTGCCTGGTAAGAAATGTGGATGATTTCTTAGCTTAAATTAAAGCACTGCTTCCCTTATTTGAATAAAACTGCATTACTGGCTGCCTAGCATGGTAATCAGAAAACTGCATTAGGCAGGTAGTACTGTATGAATTAAAAAATAATGAAACAAGACTTTTCAGTCAGACATTGTTCCCTTGCCTGCTTTTCATGACAGCAGATTTCCTACTTCGAGTTGATAAGACAACAGCAAATGAAGATAACAACATGAGAGCAAAATCATTCACTCTAATAGGCTCCACCTGTGCAGACTTCAGCTCATTTACATGACTGCAGAAAAATTAGAAATCATGCAGCAATTAGTCTCTTCTAGATTATGCACTGTGTCAACTGATACCACTCTGGAGAGCACTAGTGCTAAAATGGTTTCAAAAGATAAATCTACTAGCCTGTGCAAACATTTTTAATTACCTGGAAAACCGGATTGCCTGTTTAGAAATCTCTGCTGCAAACCAGGGCTGCCCACACAGCACTGGAATCAAATGTCTCCACATTCAGATGTTTATATAACTGTTATCATGTTTGATGGCTTGCTGAAAAGTATCTGCCTTTGCAGCTTTGTAGCTGAAGAAGCTTTAGAGAGAGGTAACGCAACCTGCAGTAGAAGGAATTCTTCCTCTTTTTGTGTTAGCGGATATCGATCCCTTCAGCCTCAGATCGCATCATCCTCTCCGGTCATCCATCGTAAAACGATGATCATTCACAGCACTGAGCGAACCCAGCAGCAGCAATTTACACGATGAAAATTAAGGGCTGCATTGCAGACCCGGTACTCCTGCTGCTAAGGAGTTCTTCACCTACGACGCCCAGGGAAGCCATTTTAACTGCTCATCCCTGCTAGTAAGCAGTTCACAAGCTGGGCTTCAGTTCTTTGCCAGGATTAGCATATGTTCCCATAGAAAGGCAAGTCTGTACTCCCAGCTGGTGCAGCTCTGCAGCCTTCCCAAGCTTGCAGAAGTTCTGCACATTCGCACAGAATGGTGATCTGCACCCCCCGAATTCAGCCTGTTCTCACTGCACCTTTGCCATCATAAAAGAGTTTTAAAAGCATCCACTACCATTTGAAAATGGCCCTTTCTGGGTGTAGTTAAGTTTCCCTCAAAGAAAAAAGCTTTCGATTAATTGATGAGGAAGAACATAATGAAAGCACAACGGACTTCAAGAGCGACAGAGCTGAATTCAGAGCCAGGTTCTTTCAATCTCTTTGACTATTTCTCTTGAATTCAAGGTTCAGGAGCAAGGAAAAATCTTGCCATGACACCTATCCTCAGATTCAAGCTCTCTATGTGATTTTTCCACGGGACATAAACATACAGCTTTGTAATTTGAACTGGATGAACTCACAGAGTGCCACCTTAATTGCAAGGTCATGGTTTTGGTTACATAGTCTCTTCCTTACAAGCTGAGTTTAGATGCAGGATGTAACCCTTTAAGGTTCTTCCCTTCCCTCCTCAAAATTTTGTATGTGTCTTCTCATGTTGTTCAGAATAAATTTTGCAGAGTACAGAAGAAGGTTTGGAGAGTTTCATCCTCATACCCACAAGGTATTTACACAGCTCAGTTTGGAAGCGATGCCAGGCTTGCATGAATCTCAGTGTTTAAATCAGCAGGACCCATGAATTATCTCACTTCAGGTATCAAAGCCTCTCGTTAAAGATTTTGTAGCTTTGAAATTCTTGTCTGAATGTCTTCAGCATTTCCAGTTACAAATTACAGAGCTTTGAACTCAGAGCTAAGTTCTTTACATTTAGATGGTGGCTCTTAGACACACCTCTGTCTGAGGATACCACACAGATGAACAGCCCCCAAAGCCCCAGAGACCCTCTGGAGCTGGCAAGTGCTACTGAAAGTCAGATGATTTGAATGCTAAGAATGTTGTGAGGACAAAGACTGGACTGGAAAAGATTCAGGGCTGGGTGGGCCATCTATTTTCAGGTATAGGTCTCCACTCTATCCTTGAGCATCTCTCAAGCTGGGTTTACATCCACGAGGAGGACACCACTCCACTTATTCAGACAGAATCTTATGCAGTATGGCCACTCAGGTTCTGCTTTTGGGAGTCTGAGTGTCAGAATGCAGTTAGTCCATCAGCAGCCATCAGGGACACTTTTGCAAATCGCTTTTTCACGCACAATGCAGTTTAACCATTTTGAAGCTAAAGTATATTTGCATAACATATAAGCATAACCAGCCACACAGCAGCACTATGCAGGAGAGTGAGGGGAGGACTGGACCCTTTGGACATGCGGGAAAGCTGGAGAGACAGAGGCAAAAGCCTCCTTGTAAAGCAGCCAGAAAGCAAGAGAGGCTCCAGAGGTGCCGCATGAAGACGTGTACACAGGCACCTACATTGCTGCAAGCCAGTGCAGCTGAGCTTTAATAGGAAGTGCTGGCAAGAAGAGCCTCCTAACAGCCTTAATTTATTCCTTGATGATGCCACAGTTGGTGGTAGTGACTAGGATTCAAATATAAAAAGGAATTTATGGAGAAATTTATGAGTTTAATGGAGAAATCTGTTAAGAGCCTTGAAAGCCCTCATATAGCTAACGAGGTGTTTTAAGTCCCCTAGCAAATTCTACACTTGCCTGATGAGGTTCAAGTTTCAAAGTATAGCCAGACAGCAAGGGGAAAGAATGACAGTATATGTGGCAGAGCCGTAATGCTGACCATGGGCTGCTCATTTGGAAACCTCTTGGAAGATAGGTTATGAGGCTTGTTCATCTGTCATTATTATTGACTGAAATCAAAGGATTAACTGGGTGAGCCTGATCTAAGACTCGTGGACTTGGCATCGTGCGTGGAAACTGCAAAATAATACATGGGGTTTACCACTAAACAGAACCTTAAAACCATCAAGGAGAAACAGTGAGAGAAAGGAGGGTTCACACTTGCCACGCTTACTGGGATTGCTTTAAGGACATATGGGCAAACCCAACACTGTAGAATGCAAGAGTTGCCACAAGATGGGACATTCAGCTCACAGATATGAAAGTTGCTGGCAGAATACAGGACTTTACATCTAATGAGCAAAGCTGGCTTGATAAGCAGCCACTTTAAAAGAGTTAATCCTTTGTTCCCTTTGTGAATCACCTGCTGACAGGCTGCTGGTAAAAAGCCTCCTGTTCAAGTCAGGGGTGACGCTGGGATAGCACAGAGCTATGGTTCCCTTCCAGCTCCCTGTTCATAACTGACTGGTGAAAATTGAGAATTGGGCATTTCATCCTGCAGAACGTTTCCAAATTGTCTGTTATTTGTCTTCCTTTGACCGTGTTAATAGAGACATGTCTCTGGTGGTAAAGTCAACTGGCTAAATGGTGCCTCTGGTGGGGGAACTACTGCAGCTTCCTCCTTAAATGAATCTTCTTTTCTTCCACCAATTAATAGGTATTTTCAGACACTGCTGTGGCTAAGCGATGATTCAGGCCACACAGAGTGAGCAAGCAAGCAAGAGACAGAACAAAATGATTCCGTGCTGCAAACAGCACAGGACTCAGCCAGGGAAGGAGAGCAAAAGTGAGCAATACCCTGAGTAAGAAAAGTTGCTTTTAGTTGCCAACATAACATTCAAACCACTGTTTTCAGCTCCATTTTTGGCCAGTATTTTAGTGGCAGCTGGAGTCCTAAGGGTAACGCAAGCTTCTTCTGGATAAAAGGTGATGGATGGAAACATAGCTTCTGCGGTGTGTCTCACCATGAATGGAAGGAAATGAGTTGAATAACTCACCTAATGCACCATATGGAGATAGAAGTGAGGAAAGTGCGGCTGCTAGAAGTTAATGCAAAAAACACTAACCACAAATCCAGCAGAGGGCCAGGCTCCAAAATGTAAGTGGAAGTGGCCTAGAAAACCCACACAAAGACAGTACTTTACAAGCAAAAGTTCTATGCTTCTGGAAAATAAAAAACTGCCTGTGTTAGTAATCTAGGATCTGGAGCAGAGTAACTAAATCTATTGGGCTTAGACTGCCTGAAGGCATAACATTAAACTGGGGAGAGACATTCAGTTTAATCTCCGGCATGACAGATGTCCTTAAGGGGATTCTATGTAAATATGCAGTGTATTGTTTCTGCCTTCTTAGAAAAGCAGGGGGAGTTGAACCACCTTCTCCCATCAGACAGCATGGATGTTTTGCTGTGCCTTGAAGGAGTCTTGGTGGAGTTGAAGAGCCTCCTCATGATTACAGTTCAACCCTTCCCCTGGGCCCATGTAAATCAGCTGCAGGGATGTTGTAAGCAACCCTCGGTGAATGCGCCTGCTTTATGCTGCCTATGGATATGCCTGCACTCGGGCAACACATGATGCAGTATCAACAGAAGCATCTCTGACTTCTTAGCTTCATGTAGGCAAGAAAACAATGAGGGAGATGAGAGGCAAAGAGACGAGAAAGAGACAAGAAAACATTTCCTGGAGACCACAGAACACAGGGGCCCACATTGCATTCCCAGTGACACTAATGCACTGAGTTTTTGGGTCATCTGCAGAAGAAATGTTCTCTTCTGGCAGTTTACACTGAAGTTTAGACAACAGCAACCAAGGTCTGACAATACCAGTAGCTCCAATTCATATTATTGCCTGGAACCATTGGATAGAACTAAATGAGATAAACTCAAGGACAGGGGATGGAGCCAAATCAGTTTGGTAAGGATATCTATTTTTTTTTAATTACTGCTTTGAAAATAAATAAATAAGAAAAACAGGAAGAAGTCTGAGAATATTCCAAAACAGCCATAGAAGCAGATGATCACACAAATTCACCTGAAAGACAAGAAGGAAGTGCATCTATGCAGACTGCAAACTCCCAAATTTGTGATGCATGCAATTTCTAGAGCAACTGAAATGTTTAAAGTTTTCTAATCCAAAACTAAGCTGATTTTATACTGCAACCACAATTATTTTGTTTTTAAAATCAAGCATGCCACTGCCAGACCCTTAGCAGGTGCACATCAGCACAGGTTTCAAGGGAGCACTATGATCTACAGCAGCTGAGTATCTGGTGTAAAATGAGATCATCTTCTGAAAAGCAGAGAGAAAAGCGTTCCGATTTGTCATCTCCTCTCTCTTCTAATTGCTTAGTAATATCTTTCTAGCTGCTCTAGAAATAGAAGTGATGGATACACTTACTATTCTGGCTATTCTCACCCCCACAACGCCACCGCACGTTGCTCACACCTAGCTGCATGTATTGATGTCTCCTGACCAGGGATACTCACCCAGGAAATACTTCTTCCCAAAGGATTTTGGCTGGCTTTTCTTTCAGAGAGAAGCCATCAGTCCATAGCCCCATCTCATGCTCAAAGACCGTTGCATAAACTGAATCCCGGACTGAAACCATGAAAAATACTCCTGGTATGGAGCTGATATGACAGAATCCCTTCTACACAGGGGTACATTTCCCACAGCAGAAACCACCCTTCAAATATTAAATTGCCAATGTAATGTCTGCTTCTGCTCTGCTGATCACTTGGTGCTGTCTCCCTTCACTATAATAAAAGCTCACAGTTAACACAGGAAGGAAACGGAGCACCAAGGCAACAACACTAATAGCACCATTTAAGGCACCATGGAGGTTTAAACTGCTGTACCTGGGTGGATGCCCAGTGTCAGGGAGCTTTATGGGTTAGTTAATGCTGGCATCTTCCTTTTGTAGCAAGAGGGCTGGCAGGAACCATCTGTGTCACGGTGTATGGAAGGCCGCCATGAGTCGTGAGGCCCAGAGTGTCTATTCTGAGCTCCTTTGTAAACACCAAGAAACACAATGCCAAGAGCACTGAACAAAATAAATAGCATTAGTTTTTCCACATCTCATTTCATCAAAATGTGCCAAAGGATGAGAAAAGAAGAGAACAAAGAAGACACCAAACACCAGTTAAAGAAAAATGTCTAGATAAACCATGAAGGTCCCTGCCTCATGGCACAAGAAAATGCAACAAATAAACAAAAAAAATCCAGCAGAAACTTGTGATTAGTTCAATTTTGAGCTCATGAATAACACAGGAGTACCATTCCCAGCTCAGTATACATGTTACAACTACTCATTTCCAGCTACAGCGAATTCCTGTTCCTATAGGGGAGGGAGAAACCCATCAGGACATATTTACAGGACAGAGAAAAGAAAGTATTTCCTGGCTGCTCCATTGCTGGCACTGCAAAATCCCAATCCCAGAAACAGTGATTACCATTTTTAAGTCCCACTCATCAAAATGTCCTTTCACAACTTCAGTTTTAGCTCCTACCTTGTTTACAAAACCCTACGTGACTGTCAGTTTTCACTACCAGTAGAAAAACTCCTCACCAAATGGTCCCACTTCTGCAGACATCCCTGGGACTGAATTGGGTCCATTACTTTTCAGCAGAGACTTGAGCTACTCACAGCCACACTCAAAACGTGAGTTTGTAACAACCTTGTTAAATCTCATACAACTTTTGGAGACTTTTAGGAGTGAATGCAACGTTTGGGAGAAGTGTCCAGTTGGCAAAGACATCCACTGTTCATTTGCATAATTATAGGCTGTGCATTAACACTACTTACATTTGAGGATGCCTGACACTTTCCATTAAGAAACTCGGCTTTGATCTACTAAAAACATTGCCAAATTCTCTCTGTTTGGTTTTAGCTTTTCCTAGCCAATGCCTGTCTGTCTTGGATTGAATTATTTGGGAAAGTTTCAGTTAAAACAGTGTGGCTGATTCCCAGAATGAAGTGAGGGGGAAAAAGAATTTGCAAAGGAAAAAAAAAAGAAGTATAACCTTGTAATGGAGATGTTCTCACAACCACACACTCTGGAGTAGGAGCTTAAAGCACTGGAAGAGATCTGCCTCTGATATGCACCCCCAAAAACCCATTCAGCCAATTTCTGCTTTCAGTCAACTTCTAACCCTACAATAGCATGCATGCTGGACACTTACTACAGCTTGCCAGTTAATTTTCTCAAAATAGGAATGCACTCCAGACTCACATAGCTCCTGTAGGCTGAGAAGAATCCCTGCTGCTCCAGTTTGTCCAATTTGTTTGCTTTCTTCACTTCCCCAGATTGTGCTAAAACTCAGGAAGTCAGAAGGGAGGCAAAGACATGAGTAGTCCTTTTCTGTTCTTCCACATAGTCCTCCCCAACCCTTTCTTGCCACTTCAGAGGCAAAGCTTGCCTGTTGAGGTGGATTCTTTGATTCAGGGAGTCAAGACACTATTCTGTTCCTACAGACAGCAGAAACTGCTCTGCTCTTCTGCAAAAGGAGACCCTAATATGGATGGTGCAGTTACACTCTGTGGTTCAGAAACCTGGTGGTCGCTTATTAAGTCGGTGAAAGGAGCAATACTATTGAGCACTCAAAGAGAATTAACCAAGAAATGGATGAACTGAGATAATGAAACACTCCAACAGCAACCGAAGAATCCCCAAAACAAGAACTCCAAATTCCATATATTCTGATCAACGCTAGGAAAACATCAAAAAAACCATCATGTGTGCTTTCCATATGAATAAGCACTGTATACAGTGTACTGAGAAGAAGAAATGCTGCCTAGGAGCTAAAACCACAAAGTCAAGAGATTCAACTTGTATTCCTGGCAAATATACAATACCAGCATTCACAAACCCGGCCACCTGAAGAGAGGCATCAACATCTGCATTCAGGCACTTAAACATAGGGGTTGTATCCAGCTGCCTTGCAAGGCCAGTGTCTGTTACGTATGCTTTAATATTTCCTCCTTAACTGTTTGGTGTCTTGGGTGCCTCCATTAGAATTAATAGTGTCCTAGGTGTTCAACCAGAGGAAATACTTGGGGTGGAAAAAAATCTGACAAAAAACAATGTTCCCTCCTGTGATTTCCCCTACTGGTCACAAGTTTTGCAAGCTAGCATGTAGAAGAGCTGGTTCCCTATTTAGTGTCTTTTCTGGAGAAGACATCTGCCAGTGTATAGAAAATACCCAGGGTTAGGAAGCCTCTGACACTTAAATTCACCTTCATGGCACAGCCAGCAGTGAAGGGTGGATATAGATGCTTTAGGTGCTATAACAAGCTCAGGTAGAGATAGCTCCACTCAGGTGGAGAAGTGCCTCACTCTGTGGGGAATCCCACTGATCTTAGTGGCATTATAAGCAAGAGAAACTAACTGCCATGAGCTGGGAATTGCTGATTGGTCTCTTTAATTTAATCAGAATGAAATGTATTGTAGTTTCAGATTCCCAAAGGAAGGATATCTATAATAATAACCTGCAATTATATCCTAAATATTCTGAAAGTTTTTCTCTTTCTTGCGACACTAGAATAATGCTTGAAAGAAAAAAAAATCCCAAATTAGGATTTCTCTAAGCACTACATGCACAGAATTGTTCACTGATATCAGACAGTATTTATTTTTCAAGTGCTATTTAGTAAAGTCATCGTACCTCTCAACAGAAGACACAACTGTGCTTAGTTTCCTTCACAAAGAATGTACACTGAAGATAGCTACAACAGGATAACAGCATAACACACATGAGACAAGGTCTTTGGGTAACAACACATTGCAATTCTTCCAGCAGATGCTGCTTCTTGAAGAGTAACTCAACCTCTCACTGCATAGACCCCAGGCACAGTGAAAATCAGGAGGTGAGCAAGGTAGTGATCTACTCTGCAACACAAGATTTGGAAAAGCTGTAACTCACCAAGCACCAAGACAGGCTGTGTCCTGTTACTAAATGCCTTCACCCTAACTCCTCACACGGCAGTCCCAGCCACTCCTACAACAAATCACCAAGGCTACTTCTTGCCTGAAGTTACCCAGTGGCCCCACAGCCCCAGCGGGAACCCAGCCCAATGCACTGGGCACTACTGCATTAATATGACTCACCATGGGTCATATCTTAGGGTGTCCTTGAGACAGACGTTCGAAGGCAAGCCCTGCTCCTGGTGAGCTATGCCTGTGGATAAGTACTAATTTCAATTTTGTATTCTTTCATGAACGCTTTGTCATATTTGTCGAATGGGCAATCAGTGCAGCTACGCTCCTCCATATCTTATTAGAAAGCATTCCTTTTTCCTCAAAAATAAATAAAATGAATGCACAGTAAATGCCTAACAGATGAAGCTGTAACAAGCTGTTGCAAAGCATGTAACACGGAGATATTGTTAAAACAATGTGTGTGCCTGTTAAATGCAGAAACATTTAATGTTATTATTAGCTATGCCATAAACCCCGTCATAATTTATTAAATAATATTAAAGTATTTATAGCTGGACCCCTCTATGCTATGTCACCGCTTACTACCGTAACAAACACGCAATGCCAAATCTATCATTTAGGCTTCTTAACTTTCCCAAAGCATTTTTTCCCCGCCTATGAAAAAGCAGATGTTCTAAAGCAACAGTGACTGTAAACTCTCAGTACATGCTCAAAGACTGAGATCTAATATCTAAAATGAGCTGTTCAAGTACAAAATGTCTCCATGGTGACCTCTGGGGAACTAGCTTTGGCAGTGAGTCCAAGCAGACTGCAGCTCCTGTTGGTGGCATGCACCGACCAAGGATGCATCTGAACTCCAGACCGGAGCGAGGCATCAGGTACTGCTCCATGCACTCACCCAAAGGAACTAAAGAGGGCTTTCAGCAAACTGCTCCCACCAAGTGAATAGATAATATGTCTGCTTTGTTGTGAATTAGTAATTTATGTAATGAGGTCAGGCTTTATAATGGTTTTTAACCCAAACAGTAAATCTTATTGAGAGCTGCTACCAGCAATTAACAAAAGCTACTTTTTCTAATGAGGTACCCACAGAATAAAGAATATGAAATTCTGCATTCCTAAATGGCTTAAATATCTGTACTCCTAAGCACTGATAAAATGAAATAAAAGGTTTGTTTTGTTCTTTAATTAGGGCGTTCAGATAACTCAAGCCTTCAACATGTGCACAGCAGTTCAATAACTAAACCCATCCTCAACCAAATAACTAAGTATCACCAGCTACACTAAAATCAAATTCTTTTTAAAGCAAAAGATGCTGGAGTTCCTCAAAATGCTTCTGCATTTTTAGTTTTAACTGTGGAGGAAAAAAAAGAAAGACAAAGAGGAAAACAAAACAAAACAAAAAAAAAACCAGTTCTCCTGAATCCAGAATAGTTCTTTTAAAAGAAGCTGGGTTTATGCCAGCGTAGCTGACAGCAGTCTTTGTCCCCTAATGGGAAACACCAGAAAATTGTTGGTGAAAATTTAGAATGCTACAGAATTTGATTAAGAGTTATAAGTAATATTTTCTCTAGTATTTTTCAGAATGGAACCTCCTTTCTATGCTGTATTTATCATGCAAGCAGGATAACATTAGCCAGGGACTACTGACGGTTACCTGCCCGCTGTAGGTGCCCACACCTTGTAAGAGAAGGTGCAGTGCATATGCCTGGTCCTTATATAGTGCATAGGCTAGTGAAATCTGGAGCTGAAATTAAACACAGCTGAGCAGCCACTCTCTCAAGTTGAAGGAGCTTATTAAAACCCACCCAGGAGGTGAAAGAAGTTTTATTAACCACATTCTCCACCTTCTGAAGGTCTATAAGCCCAGGCAATTGAAAGGAAGTCAATACATTTTTAAAAGCAAGTCTTTTCTCCTGGTTCCTTCACAAACCTCCCAGAGGCGAGAAGAATGGAACAGCGCTGTATTTGACCAAGCAAGGTGGGCAAAATCTTCCCTGTCTGCAACAGTACTTCGAGTTCAGTTACAAGGAATTGGATCTGTACCAACACCAGGTGCACACTGTGACAGATTCACCCCTAGGGATCAGAACCTGATCATCTAGGAAATAAAAACGCTGTTGGTTTTACATCTATTAGGACTTTCATCCTCTGCATTTTTGCTAACTTGACCTGCTAATCTACAGCTCTCCATACTCTTCTCCCTCAGCACACTCATGCACAACATCCTGTTTCAAACAAGGCATGACACAGTGACCTCGTCTAAATATGAGGGGTTTTTTCATCAGAAATGCTTAATTTTGCACTTGTGAAAAAAACACGTGGTATTTTGGAACAGTTGAGGATTTTGGTCACAGGGGACACAGAATGAGTAATGCTAAATGTCCTTCTGCAGGAGCTCCCTCTCCCCAGCCTGTGGACCCCTAAAAAAGCTGGGAAGCTCAGCATGGTCACTGGTCAGGACGTGCACATAACACAAATACAGTTTGGACAGCAAGAAATTTGGCTTGAGCGGATGAACAGATTGGTCCAAAACAGTAATCTGCCAACTAAAACAGACATCTCAGGCTCTAATTCCCCTCCCCTAGCTCCCATCTCTATCATCACCTTAAAAAAAATAGCTTTGGCCCACCACTCAGAAGATCCACAAACTATTTCAGGACTAGAGAGTGAGAGAATGCTGGAGCTGAGACTCTTGCTTGGAAAGCCCCAAAGGACAAATGAGACAGCATCATTCAAGCAAGAGGCAAGTCCCATTCCATTTATGGCTAAGATTATCACTGGGAAAAAAAAAAAAGAAAAAAAAAGAAAAAAAAGAAAAAAGAAAAGAAAAGAAACCTCTCCCTGAAGTCAGAGATCAGCCAGCACAGGAGCTTTGGCTGCAAGCACTCAAGGGAGAGACCAGGACTAGTAACAAGCAAGCTGCCACGTTCTGGACCAGATCCAGTTCCCAAGTGCATTGTAACACATAGCCCTGTACTTATTTATTTTTACAAAGATAAAGCGTGTGTATGTTTTTATTTCTTGGTCAAAGACAGCTGACCACAGAGAAGCAAACACAGAATGCCTTCCTATTCTCCGTCTCACCCCACAAGATTACATCTGAAACTGCAGGTGCAGGGTGCCAGGACTATGCCTGGTGCCCAAAAGGAGGATGCTCAAGCCTCTTTGGGTAAAAGCCTAAGCTATCCCAAAGTTGTCCTAGGCAGTTCCAGTCTGCTCTTGCTGCTTTCTGCATGAGTACAATAACTACAACCCAATGAAGCATGCACTGTGAAGGAAGTGCTATGCCAAGCAGCACCAGTCTCAGCACCACAGTCTGCCCTGCTTTGTTAGAGGCGTCCCAAGGAGAGCTTTCCTCAGGCAATGCAAAACTCCCACCTGTACCTTCAGGTCACATCTGAATGTCTGCTTTGTCATGGCAACACTTCTACTTCACTAAATGGAAAAGGATTCTGGGCAGCATCACAGCACAAAGCTGGAAAGCCTCTGGAGCTTGCTCTCCTACCCCATTCACCTCTTGGTTGACTTTGCTTCAGCATCAGGGCCATGTCCACTGTCCTACATAGAGCCCATGAGAACAGGCACAACTCAGGACACCATATTTCTAGAGTAAACAAAGATCTGTGTTTTTGCTTTTCAGAAAAAATCATCAGAGAACATATTTAATGCCAAAAAGCACCACACACTCTTCTCTTCAAGCCATTCCATCACATTCAAATATGTTAAACTAGATCCTCAGTAGTGAGCATGGAGAAGAACACCCACATTATTTAATCACAGAATCATTAAGGTTGGAAAAGATCTCCAAGATCATTGCGTTCAACTATCCACCTAACACTGATATTGGTCAGTAACCATGTCACTAAGGGTGGTGACTCCACCACTCTTCCAGTGTCTGATGACTCTTTTAGACAAGAATTATTTCCCAATATCCAACCTGAACATCCCCAGGTGCAACTTGAGGCCATTCCTTCTCATCCTGTTGTTAGTTAGCCAGGAGAATAATCTGAGAAGTTGTCCATTACACATAGATAATGGAGTTCGGGCTCATCAGCTGCATTGCCTTAGAAATGAGGCATGGAAGGAGCAAGAAATTGGTGCAGGTTAAGATGTGGCTGGTGTCCTATCAAAACATCTGCATGTCTGGGCACACTGATCTCCTAGTGGAATTCAACTCCCGAGTGCCTCTCTGAGATGGAGAGGCAGGCTGCCATGTGAGCTGGAGGCTTCTGGAAATGCTACCTAACACATCTCATCCCTACCACCATTCACAAACCGAGCAGCTGAACTGGCAGCAGACAGGACTTGAAGTGCAAGACTGTTGGTCTGTGGGTTTGACTAAAATTCATAGATCTCGAGCATTTTAGGTGAAGCAATTAAAGACGGATAAATGAAAGCCATTCCAGCAGAGGCAGCAGCAGCTGACCTGGGTTGGATGCCCTGCCTGAGAACAACATGGACCTGCATGCAGCGTGCAAGCACACATAATGCACTGCTATTACAGTTTAAAGTGCACCATCACTGCAAGTGATGAATAATGCTTCCAGGAATGCTGAAAATGTGAAGTTTCTTTCAATCTCTTTAGTCTCCTCTTGTTTTTTTTTCTTCTTCTTTCTAAGGAAACATCCATAAAACAAGGTAGAATCAACATTTAAAGCAGCTAAGGACATACAAAACTCAGAGCCTCCTCACATCTTCCAGGATGAAGTTCCTATGGTTTGTAGTTGCTTAACACAATAAAAGTAATGCTTGGTGTACACAAAGTAATTAGAATACACTCTTCACTTCTGAATAACAATATCTGGAAATGGTGACAAAGATGTTCAACATATTAACTTTTAGTTTTGTTGCTTTCTTTTTTTTCTCCTGGAATGTATTGAAATAAGAGAGGAAAGAAGTACAATACTGAAATGCCATCACTGGTAAGCCAAAATTCAAGCTGCAATGTAGAATTAAGGATATGAAAAGAGAGATGCATCTCACCCAGAAAAGACAGCGATGGTTCAGGGGAAAAATCTTGAAATAAATGAACTTGCTATTCCTGTATATATGTTAATTATAATGTAATTAACACAATATTAAGAACTAAAAATAAAGTTTGGCTTGTAACAGATAGGAATTATGATTGCCAAATGTTGTAAATTCTGACAAAGGCACTGCATTTGAAATGCGTTAGCTGGAGCAGGCAGAAGGTCTGAAGCGGGGCAGTAGTAATATCACCTTATATAGTATTCTAAAGTCATTTTGCTCCTTGAACAGATATGGTATACATAGAAGTTCCTCTATCATCTTTTTCCATAATTCCATTTTGTGTTTCTTATTTCAGGCACCAGGAGAAAAAAAAAAAAAAAGATACAAAGTTAGAGCAAAACCCAATGAAAATAAATCTCACCATTTCCCCACTTTGACTCACTTCTGTTGCCTGAATATCGGGCTCAGTGGGGAGGAAAGCCATTGAAATCAATGCAATTTCTAGGGGGGATTAAGGTAGTCATCAAGATAATCAAAGGCTCAAATTTTGGAGCTGCTATTCTGATTCAGTTAAAGTTATTGTAGTAAAATTAAAGGGCATGATTGGGCGGCATGAAAGAAGTGATTTTTGCTGCCTTATTCACATTCAGGGAACTGCCGAGGCTTTCATGTTAAACTGGATCCACATAAGGGCAGGCTTTGGCCCAAAAATGCATTTCAAAACAATCCAAACAGATGGTAGCACTTAATATATCCATGAGAAGTGTTTCTCACTACCATGCAAACTTTCTGAGTGCTCAGCTGGGCAAAAAAGGGAAAACTTGCTTTCAAGTCAAGTTTGTTTTATGTACGAGCATATGAAGTTCTATTATGGAGGGAAAATTGGTGACAAACTATCCAATGTCAGCCTCTAATCGCTCATACCAAACAAAGCGGAGCCCTCGAAGACTCAGACTGCGTATCCATGTGCAGTACTTCCCTGGGAGGTAATTTTAACTGCACAGTTCCCAGTAGGTCCTTGTATTTTGCACCAGCTATTTATTACAACATGAAACAAAGGTGCTTTGTTTGGGGAATTTAATGCCTAATGATTAATATGAAATAGTTTCATCGAGTGACTCTTTTCTCAGATAACAATTTGTCAGTGAATTGTTAAAATCCCTGCTTAGGCCTTTTGCTCACTCGGGCTACACGTGTGATAAACTTCAAAGTGAGTATTACCTTAATAAGCAATTCTGCAGGATGGTTTTCAGTGGATTGTTCGTTTCTTTCAGCTTGCTAGAGAGCTGCTGTCTTCCTTATGGCACAAGGTCCTGGATTCAATCACAGAATCACAGAGTTGTAGGGGTTGGAAGGGACCTCCAGAGATCATCGAGTCCAACTCCCATGCAGATTATGAGATGAACTGCAGTTATTATTTAAATTGTAGCACATATGACTACGTATGAGCAAAATAGGAAAATATAATTTGAAGGGAACACATAGAAAGAACTGGAACAACCTCTCTGTTTCTAAGTTCGCTAGTATTATGATTTCTAAGGTCTGATTCAAATGTCATGGTTCTTTGGAGCCTTTTACCTATCAGTTATATCAATGAGATAATTTCTGGAACTTCAGAGAGGAGTCCCTTCATGTGTAAAATACATTCTCAGTTCCCTAGGAAATGTTTCCCTCTGCAGCAAACCAGCTGGAGAGACAGCTATGGGGACTCTCCAAAAGCATTCAGGAGATCCTTGCAGTTTTTCAACAACCAAAACGAAGTTTAAAGCAAACCACAAGTTAGTGCTTTTTTAAGCAGTACAAAGAGTTCGTGCCTGTGTAATTTGAGGAAGTGCATTAATATACTTTTCAATTGCTATCTTTATGGGCCCTCTGCCTTTCTTTGTTGCACTGAAATCCCACAAAATGCTGTGCCTGGTTTCAGAAGATGGGCAGTTCCTCATTTTTTCAGATCATTTATCTGAAAGGTCACCATGCCTCCTGCTGTCATACATTCCAAGCTTGCTGCCTGTCCAATTTTTATGGAGAAAGCTTCAAAAGTTATTTTAATTATTAGTTTTCTTAACTAAAACATCGTTTCTCAGGATGAAATCACAACACCCTGAAGTTGGCAAGAGTTTTATCCCTAAGATAAAAGAGTTTTGTTCATAGGGGCAAGATTTTACCAAATGCAACTCTTTCCCAGACAAGTGAAGAGACTCCATGCAAACAGGGAAATTTAAATGGTTGGCAGCTTCCCCCTTAATTTTTACACCAGTAGTAGAAAATAGAATTATTCAAATTAATGCAAAGCTACTTGAATTTCTGTACTTATAATATATACCAATTATATATAATCTTGGCTGTGTAATACCCATCTCAGCTTTGTGCTCAACACCGCCAACAGAGGATCTTCCTTTCAGGCACAGGGTTAAAGTGTACCTTGCTCTGAACCAAGATTATGAGTCTTTGCTGTAAGAGCAGGAAAGAAAGAAAAAAAAGAGAGACGGAAAACCTTACGTAGCCTTGTTCAAAGTTAATCTCTTGTCCTCAAGACAGCTTCTCTCTGGTTTTTTAAGGGGAGAGCGAACCCGCAGTGCCTCTGGGCTGAGAGGATCACGCACCACTTTCCCACTGCCCGATGGGTTTTGGTCAGCTATTTTAATGCTTCCAATCCTTCATCTACATACGCCACTAGACAACATGCCCCAAGCAGCCTGGGAACGTGGCCATTTGTTAAATCTTGCTGGCGTCAGCTACAAATTGTGCCAGCTTGAGTCTTCATTTTTATTCAAGTGTAACTATTAGCTCTACTGCTAATAAAAAGCCTTTGAAGAGCCTCTCCCTGTGTTCAGTGCTGACTTGAACTCCAACAGCAGCACGCATCCCGAGAGTCCTCACACCTGCTGGAGAAGCCCAACAAATGTAGCGCTTCTCTTCAAGGGCATGAACCGTTTTTTTGGCATCTTCGTGTTGTAGAGAAAAATAACAGAAGCAAACAAACATGCAGACTAAGCAGCTCAACTCACCTGCCTGGATTACATTAACTTTATTAACTTTCCGTTGCCTAAATCAGAACCCAATCTGAATAGAGTGCTCAAAGCCCAAGGCCAAGTTTTAACCAGGTGCGTTGCGCTATGCCACTCACACACACACCACACAGAAGGAAACATCCATTCAGCTGAACGCAGGCCTGAGAAAAACTAAATTGCTATTTTCGCCTGTCCCCTTAGCACCTCCTTTTTTCTTTGAGTCTCTGGATCCACTTCAGTGCTCAGAGAGCCGCGATGATGAGGTTACTTGGCTGACTGTGAGAGGCAGGCTCGCTCTCCCCAGTAAGATCAGAGCAATGCAGCCAGGGCTCCAGGCACAGACACAGACCTGCACGCAGACAGATTTTCTAAACACAGAGTTAATGCAACCATGTCATCTCATAACCACTCAAGTGGTTATTTACCCCTTCGAGTGTTTCTTGCTCAGCTGCTAAGGACGAGTTCAAAAGGCAGGAAAAGTCCAAGCTGAATATGAAAATTTGGCCTACCTATTTGGGGGGCACAATTTAAAGCACATTGATTTGATGGAAAGGCTCCAGCTGGCTCTGAATCAAATCCAGTATGGAGGTCCTTAAGTGTTACTGAGTTTTTGTGCCATTAACTGCAGAACAACTATTTTGGGATTGTTTCATCTCCTCATAATATAAGGCCCTTTGTATCATTTTTTGTCTCACGCTAGGGGTTGGTGAAGTTTATTGTAGCAAGGATATTGGCCACTGATTATAATCTTCACCATTTGTAATAGCACTTAGGTTTCTTTATTTGGCTTGAAAGAGCAATATGATGAATAAATAGAAACACAGTATAGAAGGGAGAAAGGACAAACTTCCCCTCCTTGCCCAAATGCATAGGAGGTCAAATGAGTTCTCTGCTCTGACAAAACGTACGGGGGAATAATAGCAAAACATGTACATTCAGGGTGGTTATCATGCATGTATTTTGGACAAGCTGCATATGTTTCGTGAGTGTTTTATCAGACAACAGAGGAAACCAATGTCAACATAGTAAAGCGCACACAAAAGCCTGGGGTAAGCCAGCCCCACTGTGCACTTTTTATGCTAAATTAGGGATAAAATGTTGGACATCAGCCCTAACATAGCAAAAAACAAACAAACCATCCAATGATGGAGCTGAGAGAAAAGAGAAAGCATCAATAGTATTGACTCGTATGCAAAAAATAAGAAGTTTCTGTACTCTCGGAAGCCCTGTGTAAACAGAGATGTACCTTCACGCAAATGCAGAAAAAACCTCATTATTCTAGAGAAAAAGCTTGGAAAAAATCAACCTGACATGCCTATACATTTTCAATACAGTGTAGTAAATAGAGAACAACGTGGGGATCGATGTGCCTTTGGCACGTGGTACACAGGAACCGTAATTGTAGAATCCTGCATGTTTGGGAATATAACAAATTCATTTGGAATACCTATCAGCTGGAGAAAGCATTGTGAAGGGCTGTAGTGCAGCACTAATGCTCTTAGATTTAGCACTGCTCTGAAAGCTTTTTCACTACTCATCTGAAGACAAAGCATTTCACATAATTTCTCTTTTTTTCTCCCAAATCTTCCCTGCTATTCCGTGATTGATTAAGATTTGTGTAGTGTTCTACACTCCTATTTCTTTACCTGTGCCCTGACAGCCCATGTTAGAAGGACAAGTTAACAGTGACCTACTGCCATTCTCAAAAATGAGTACTTACATCTTTCCTTCCTCAGATGTGTCTGCCAGGGTTCCTCACCATTCTTATCCCAGCAGAATTTCCCTTGTTCCGCACAGCTGGGTGCAAGCACTCTCAGGATTAGAGAGCGTTTTGATTTGGAAAATGTGCTTGGATCCATCTCAGCATATCCTATACATTAATTCTGTGATTCTACCCAAAATACTACAGCTAATACTAAATAATAGATGAGAGCAGCAGGATAACATTAAGAGCTGAGGGGAAAGAAGAAAATGTTTTCAAATGAGACTTCTAATGGGAAAAAGGAGCGAAGGACACAGAGGCATACAGGAATGTTTCAGAGGGCAGGAATAACAGAAGGAAAGTTTTTGTGGTGAGACAGCAATTGGTCTAAGGACACAGAGATGAGGCCAGCATTGGAAATCAGGCAGAGTTTTATCTCTGTTGTTTGGATGTGAAGCAGCTGTAAAGTCATCAGTCGACACAGCTAAGATCTGGTCTGGTGTGTTAGAGATTGCAAGCATATTTTTTCATAGGTAAATGAATTTTTCAGACACAACAGGACATCACTGGTTAGAACTTGGTATCACAATTGAAAATATCTACACCTCCATATACGTAGCTAAATATCTATGAGTGGGCAAATAACACGTTATCCTCTTTGTAATTCATATTTGATGCTCAGCAGAAATGCTGATAATGAGAAGAGCACAAATACAAAAATCTCAGAGATGTAAACCCTGTCTTTTCAAAATAAAACTACTTTTGCTCATTCTATCACATTGAGTCAGAGGCAAACAGCAGGAAAAGTAAACACCTAAGCCCAATCATCCTTGGAGGCTGCCTACGATGCAGGAAAGCACAACAATTACTTGAAATACCAGGTTTCGAGGAAGGAAATAGTGAATTACTGATAGGCTTAGCCAGAGGGATGTCAGCTGCCATACAGATGCTCACACTGCCACTCCCTTCCCCTCTCCCACCCTCAGACTGTCACTCGTACACCTGGGCAAACACTGCATTGCTGACACACTAATCTTGACAGTCGTGACATGTGTGAAAATGAAATGTTGCGCCTTGGCTGTAAAATAGGTCCCTGGGCTAGCTAGGACTAGCAGACAGAGGTCATAGAGGGAGGGGAGCACACGCACACGCTGCAAATGTGAGTTTCTGGTAAGCTGGCAGGTGGGGGAAGGTGAGAGGAAACCTGCTGCCTCAAAACAGAAATCTTTGATATGGCTGTAAAATCACATTGAACCTACCTGAAACTTTACTGAGTATGAAACCAGATAGGCAGGCTGCTCCATTTGTTTTGATTCTAGCTGATCTCTCTATTCATTGTAAGTGTTATTTTAATAACAGCCCTGGATCTCAGAGCTTTTTCTCACATTAAAATTCAAGCTTAGACTGATGGAGAGCTCTATTTTTATTTTTTTTTTTTATCCCCAAGTAAGCTGTATCAGCTCTAGGATGAGCCGCTGTCACCCAGTTCTTCACACTTGGAGGGGAAGGTGAGAAATCATAGAGTCACAGAATGGCCTGGGTTGAAAAGAACCACAGTGCTCATCTAGTTTCAACCCCCTGCTATGTGCAGGGTCACCAACCAGCAGACCAGGCTGCCCAGAGCCACATCCAGCCTGGCCTTGAATGCCTCCAGGGATGGGGCATCCACAACCTCCTTGGGCAACCTGTTCCAGTGCCTCACCACTCTCTGTGTGAAAAATTTCTTCCTAGTATCTAACCTAAACCTCCCCTATCTTAGTTTAAAATTGAGGCTATCCAACCGTGGCAGGAGGACACCAGGTAGCTGCAGACTGGACCTTTTATGTTGGGTAAACCCTGCAAGTTCCTGGATGTCTCCCAAGTTCTGGATCCTAATTACTCCTTTGTCTTACTCCAGGAAGACAGAGAACCAAAACCACTTGTGGTATCACCAGGTACAAAGCAGCTGACTTCAGCCTTCAGCTTCAGAATGTTCTGACCAAGTAGTCTGAACTTCCTCCTGAATTCCAAATACCTGCCCCAGAATTCATTCATTCAGAGTTAATTCAAGCAAGTGTTCTGCTGCCCACTGTAGAGCACAGGAATCTAGCTGCTTTTTATAACTTCATCAATTCCTCTCAGAAGGAATTTTCTATTAAAAAAAAACTGTCATTAAATAACTGATTCAGAATGGTTGCCTCTTTTTACCAAAGTTTTGAGTCCACACCTATATGAAAAACTGACTAATCCCTGCCAAATTCACCAGCATTTTCCATAGAAGGACATGAAGCAACTTATGCCACTTTCAGCTTGCCATCTCCCCACTTCACCCCACTTCATCCAGAAACAGAACTGACGCGCTCCTGCTGCCTACCTGCTCTTGCAAATCCCATCTAAATCTGTTGCCCAGCTTCAACCACATTCACTACAGGGCTACAAACTTCAAAGATTAGGAAGTTCTTATAGATTTCCTGAAAATCAGGCACAATGATAAGAAAGGCCTGAATTAGCACCTGACTTCTAGTAGAAGAGCAGGTTCAGCTGTTGCAAATTGTGCTCAGGAGCAACCAGCCAGATGACCAACAGTCCTGCTTTGGCTGCAGCTTATGTGTATGGAGCTCAGGCAGCTGCTCTGGCTGGGTGATGGAGACAGCCTGAACATCCAAAGTCATTGGTTCTGCCTCTCACAGCACAAAGCATCCTCGTGTGGGCCAAGCCCAGGTTGTGCATGTAATGCAAAATAACCAATCTTTATATTTCCTTTTGCAGAATTTACTGATGAACACCTGATAAAAGAGAGGGAATTTCCATTTTCCAGATAGTGAGTTGTTATCTTTTTTAGCAAACATGAGCCAGAGGCACCACTTCCCAGGAAATGAGGCTGAAATCTCTGCTTCATTTAAGCCAGGAACGCCATTCCTGCTGATTTCAAAGGGACAAAGTTTTCAATCCAAACTTCCAGAGCTATTCAGCTTCCGCTGAATGCTGTTTTCTTGTGCTGCTGGTTCAGGACAATTATAGCTCTACAATTCAGAATAAAAGGATGTTCAAAGCGTCTTACCCTTCACTTAGAAATAACCAGGTGGCCATGTGATTCCATTATTTATGCAATGCCTCAAAATATCATTTGTCTTCTAATATGGGATGACAGGTTTCACACGTACAAGTTTTCTATAAGAGTAGCATGCTCATCTTGATTCACTCAATACACACATTGCTAATTTGAGATAAAAGATTTATCAAGTAGATCCTGCAGTTAATTGGCTGCAGTAGCCCTTTTTTTCTTTACTACATAGATTTATCTGGAATTTCTTTATAGATGTGCCAATTTTCATAACTGATGTATTTGGATCACAGGTTTCTTTTCGGAAGGCTTTTATTTTCACTTTGTACATGCTCAGCACCTAACACTACGTGCTCCTGGTGCCTACTTGAGGCTCTCATGTGTTCCTGCATGCTCACACAAATAGAACAAATTTTATTTTCTTTAAGGACTAATAAGCAAATTGGCTGTTTTTCTGTCAAGCCATACTTCCCTTACACAAAATTGTGCTTGTGACAGTAGTGGATTACACTCTTGAATTCAAACATTTAACTGCTGTTAGAAAATGAAAAGAGTGTTATTTTTCCCCTCAGTGACGCTTCTACCAGCTCCAAGAGGAAGCCTCCATCATTATTTGCCATTAGTGTCCAAACATTTGACAGCAGCAGATAGTATACAAGAACTGAACTGACCTGGAAAAAGTCACACAATCACAAAATGGTTGAGGTTGGAAAGTGTTTCCAGAGATCACCTAACCCAATGCTCTTGCTCAGAAGGCAGCCAACTACAGTGGCATTTTGAACATCTCCAAGGATAGAGTCTTTACAGCCTCTCTGGGCAACCCAGTCTGGTGTTTAAGCACACCCACAGTTATCTGCAAGAATCTGGAAGCTGCATCAGTTCTTGAGGATCCAAAGCACTACGAGATAAAGGGCCTGGCGCAGTCTGGTTTGGCTAACCTGGTATTTCAAATCACAGCTGAATCCCAAAACAGCTATTTAAGGCTGCAAGCTGCATTTCCCCTTCCGTACTGTCTCCTCTTTCAAGAACCAAGCCCCTGCTGAGCTCCACAGCCAGATGGTTTCTCCTCTCTCCAGCACATATGCGCATTTGGAAGACCCAGGGAAGCAGTGTTTTTTCTTTTTAAGCATTACAGATTCCTCCTCTGGTCATGTTTTCTAGAAGCCCATCTCCCTTCTCAGACAATCCAAATCTGTCCTGTCTGTGAAGGTGCTAAGTATATCTAGGATGTCACCTCAATGTAGTTTGCAAGAAGAGACAGAAAAGAGAAAATAAACGTGTAACTCATGAAACGAAACATGAACCTTTGACTTAAGCCAATATAGATCATTTTATCCACTCTTCCAACTCAGAAGTCAAAGAGGTCAGGCATAGAGGTGTCACATAATTACTGCATCACAGGTGTGAAGCAAAACCACATCACTGTTTTGAATGGGGAGTCCTCCTTTCTTCCCCCATTGGAGGCCAAAGGAGAGGAGCTGACACTTCATCCACCAGGCTCCAACAGTTATGCAAGTTTTTAAGAAGACTGACTTTAGCAAGAACATTTCATGTGAGCTTTGGGGGGTTTTATCAGGGATATTTTTGCTGAAGGTAATCTAGCACAGCCTATTTTGATGGGACAACACTCTGACCTCTGCTACAAAATGGTTAAATCTCTGATAGCGCTTCTGAACAGAAGAAAAATAAAAAATCCAAGGCTGACATGAACAGAATGTCAGAGGTAATCCTGTACAGGGTCACTTCTTTAAAACCTGACACAAGTTTTCAAAATTTGGCAACTGGAGCGAAAGTGGCCTTGTCTTGGAGAGGCAGAGACAAGTAGGAGAATTAATCACAGCCTTGGAAAGGACACAGGCACCTGACATTATGGTAAATAGAAGCTACCCTTCCTGGAAAAGGAACACTAAGGGATCTGAGGCCAGCATTTGACCCGTGCTAAAAAACATTTGGATATTTTTATGAGCAGCGGGTTCATCAAGAATATTTCTCAGAGGTTAAGTCTCAGAGGAAAGACAAAATAAGGTGACTAAGGACTGTTCTTGTGAGCAGAGATGTACAGGAAGAGGCCCAAGCCAGTGTGTTGATCTTGCATTATGGAAATCGATTAAGCATTAATTATAAATGTTGCCGAAGGTTAAGTGAAGTGTGCCGTGCTCCAGAGCCAGCAGCCTGGTGGAGCCACAGGGCTTCCTGGCACAGAAGGAAATGGGGAACTCCGAGCCTCTCATGCTAGGGGCAGACCCGAATGGTGGGCAAACATAGAGCAACCAATAGCCTCGGGCACTGTTTGAGCCCTTCATGTTGAAGGACTTAAATCCCTCCAAACCTCACTCCTCACTTTCCCTGATGCTGTTTTCAAGCTCTTCCCACAGTAACTATTGCATTAACAAGCCACAGGGCAGGATCGAGCTTCACCACGCTCCCTGCCATGGCACTCTTCCCAGGTTGAAGGCTGGCAAGAAAAGGCCCAATTTTCACTTCTGTTTGCTGAGGATGTGGTATGCAGTGTTGATCACGCAGTTTCTGCCTTCCCTGCCATGTAGTTTCCCAAATAGGGCTTCTCCTGCCCTGATATCTCTGTGGACTACGGTGATTTGTCACCTGTACTGTGATTATGTGCAGCTTAATTATCTACTAATTGTACTTGCCTTCTTGAATGTCTCCAGGTAACAGAAGTACTGCTTTCTTTTTGCTCATTGGGCCATGAAGGCAACCAGTTTCTCTCATCCTTTCTGGTAGTTTTTAAAAAAGGGCCTTTTGAAAGAAAAACAGCCTGAAGAGAAAATCAAAGTAATCCCTCTTTCCACACCCCAAACAAGACAAATAAATGTGTGTGCAAGTGTCCGTGCTAGAGGCAGCTCTTGGTGCAGTAACTCGAATGTACCACCCTCTAAGATTTACCTGTGTCCAGAGGGAGGAGCATCTTGCTCCTACAGTTACACTTGAAGCTATTTATTAAAAGCAGAAATTCAAGGCTAATCCTGACGGCGATACCTGCTCACAGCACAAATAAGGGTGTTCTCCCTCACTGCGAGTCAGGTACCACTGTGCCAGCTCACACCCAAGGAAGCGCTTACCCGTTCCCTGTCTCGTGCACAGCTCAGCAAAGCTGATGACAAATTAAATACAGATGTTTGCTTTGCAGAAAAAGGAGGAGCACGTGGTCCGTCACTGCATCTTCGAGAAGGAGCAGCAGCCTGGGAAAGGGTCAATAGCTCACTTGCTGTGTGCTCATCCATGTGGTGAGGGTAGAACACAGCACTTCAGACGTTCTCTTCTCAACGTAGTAGTCTCAGATACATGCCTTGTTTGGGGAGTGCTGGTGTGCCTGTGCACTTCCCTGCATTTATACTTCCTGAGGTGTTGGAACCTCAGCTCCAACAGGCCACACGCCTTAGGGACATCCCAGCTGGCTCTCAGTCTCAGTTCTTCTAATCAAAATGATCCAATCATGCTCCTAAAAATTCAAAAATCTCCTCCAGCTGAAGGACATTCCCCAGTCTTTTCCAAATAGACCTTAGTAAAATCTCTTTTGGAAAATTGATTCTGGAAGACAAAATTAGGAGTCAAACTGCTCTAAAAAGCATCTGAGCACAGTCCAGATCTGGAGACCCGGGGATGATGGATACGAGATGCTTATTGACAAAAATGTCAGCAGGACTTCAGTTTTATGGCAGCTATCAGCCTGATGCTCACTGGAAATCAATATTTGCAATTTAAATTTTGTATTTTGTGTGTTGTCAGTTGAAGCTTAATGTCTGTTTCTCTTTCCTGGACTTTTTCTGGGGGGATTATTTTTCCCCGATCAACATGGTGAGAAGCAGAACTGATTACACCCGATGTCAGCCCATGCTGGCAGCTGTGCCGGTGGGAAGAAGCAGATTCAAGAGCCCACGTTGTCCCACACCCAAGACAGCAGTAAACTGGTATTTTGTTTTATTACACCGGTTTAGCACCACACTATGTGTGAGATTTCCCCTCCTGGGTGTCAGGGGACCAAATCCTATTCAAGACCCATAAGAAAATAAACAGATCCAATATGTGTGCGATGGCAATTGAAAAACAAGACAGTAAATTGGAATATCCATTCCCAGCCCTTCTTGGACTTTCTTGGGGAAGTTATGGTGCTGCTGGGTGGACGTGCTTCCCATCTGCCAAATTACAGTGATAGTATTTTCCATTTCCGCAGTGATATTTAGTGAGCTAATGCATTTAATACCCTTGATTTCTTTCTCCATTTCAGGAACCTGTGGAGTCCTGCAGCCTCGGGGTACTGAAATGTCTCCTTTTTGTCATGATCTCATGGGAACTACTCCCTGCTAAAGGGCCACAGTGTTTTTCCCCATTTGTCTGCTCCCTATTAGAAGATGAGGAGAACATTCTCCTCTAACAGGCAGCCAGATTCTCTCAAACCCTTTCATTTTCCCTGATTAATGTTTTTGGGTCCTATTCTTCAGCACAGGATGTCTGGGATAAAACTTGAGACCATATGCTAAATGAGAGTAAGATCTTAACTTTCACTCTGCACTCTGCACTGCAAGCAACCATACAGAGAGCTTTATGCCACCTACAAACCTTGACACACACTCAGGGGCATCTTCACCCAGCCAAACCAAAACCACCAAGAAAAGTTATCAGGTCAGCAGGCAGAGTATGAGCAGAGACTTCCCAGGTAAGAATTAATGTAGGAGTAAAGAAGAGAGGAAAAATCTGATCTATCTTTTCCTTTTATTGAAGTGCTGAACATGCGTGAAAGCTCTTAAATACAGATTTACAGAAACAGCTCCTTCCAGAGGAATGGACTACGACATGCATAGATCTAAGCCTTGGCTCAGACTATCAGGGGAAGTTTATGAACAATTCTCTCCCTAGCAGCAAAGTTCCCACCAATGAGAAGAATGAATCTTTTCATTGCATTCCCATCTTTGGCACATTGCAACCCAGAGTAGCAGCACCAATAGAAGTGAGAGCTTGCTAAATCCATTGCTTCTTGGCACATGGAGTCAGAGTTTGGGTCCACAATGTGAATACTGACATACACTGAGGAATCATGTCTGGTTATTCATTCATTTGCAATGAAATCCAGGTACTATTGTCTTATGCTTCACTTGTTCTCACTGCCACAAGTACTGTACCCTAGAAAGAGCCACTTTGATAACAGTTTCAGAACAAACTTGGAAGGGTTTATTAGAAAGTATCTACCATGTAGTTTACTTCTGTTAGAGACCAAAACTAAAACATAGCATGCCTCTCAGATTCACAATGCCCAAACCAAAACCACCTAATTGAGCAACAAATGCCTTATTTGCTCTCACACCTGAAGTTGACCAGAGCTACCTTCATAAAGAGCTATTGCTATATAAAACAGAGATTACCAGGGAAAAAAATTATCATACACAGGGGAGAACAATACCAACAAGTTGAGAGTAAATAAAGTCAATTAAAAAGCATGGTTTTGAATGACAAAAGCTTCCTTTTAAAACCCTACTTTTGCAGTGGTCTTACCATTTCATATTTATGCATTCAGTGAAGTTTGACAATGTGTTCAGCTGTGTTTGGCTGTGTTAGGGTGCTAATATCTATTTCAGAAATAAAAAGGCCTTATAATTCATCTGTAAGGCTGTATGTGGCTAACTCTTGTTGCCTTGTAAATGCTAATTATGAAAGAAAATGTTAAAGGGTTCCTTAGGAAATCAATACTTTATTATACAATAATTGCGTCTGCAGGTTTAATGTTCTTCATAAGACTTCAAAAGAATGAAAGAGGCTGGGAGGTCAGATGATGCAAATGGTGGTTGCATGACCTCGAAAGTCACAGAGAATCTGAGGCCTAATAAAATGCCCAGACGTCATTAAAATATTTTCACAAGTCTACACTTAGTATGGAAACCAAGCTGCTAGTACATCTGTCTGATGGCACCTTGGCCCAACGCTGGATATAAATCTGGGCACACTTATAATGGAAATCGTCGCTCCGTTACTCATCCAAGAGCTTTGGTTATTCCTTTGCCTGAATGATTCGATTCTCTCAGGAACAGCATTTCGGTTCTTTCCCCCCTCAGCTCCCCCTGGCTTGCTCCCCAGTTGTTCCAGCTTTCAGCATGGGAGCCAACGAGGAGCTACTGTTAGGGTTATAAGCCCTGGAGACAGGATGTAGCTGAAAAATCATTCTTCCAAGAATTTCTGGGTCACTGTCTAATTGTTACTAGCATTAGCATGCTTCATATTCATGTTCCAGCTCCACAGGCAGTACTTACCCTGCACCCAGCCATGTGGGACTGCTCCGGGCGGTGAGTGGGGACCCAAAACAATACTACTGTATCAGCCTACGAACTCATCAGCCCCAAGAGTTTTTGCAATAGCAGAACAGAGAAAAAGAGTCTTTCTTTCCACTGTGGTCATCAGTGCAGCAGTGTATTTCCCTGCTTTTTACTGCATACTTTTTAAAGGAAATATTCTGTGTTACTTAGCTTATTAATTTGCAAAGAAACCACAAGTTATTTCCTTACATCACGATGGTTTCTTTTAATTTTAATTTTTATTTTTTAACTCTTACAGCCTATAAAAATCCAAGGGTTTCAAAGGAAATGAGCTTAAGACTCAGTACGTTATAAAAGGAATCCAGAGCATGTTCACAAATTAGACACTCTTTGCCAACAGCAAACTATTTCACAGGTTGCACTGCAGTTCATACTTCGTTGAGACAACAAATGAGAAGCGAGCAGTGATTCATAAAACAAGCTGTACAATTTAGGGCATGATAAAATAAGGCAGTATTGCACAGCTTTCTTGGAGAACCAAAAGGCGGTGCCTTGCGACCAGCGAGCTACTCAAATAAAAACACTGTAGGAGGGGTGCAGCGCTCAACTGTTGCAACCACTCCTAATGATTCAGCTGTTCTTCAGAAACTCATCCAGTCAGCACATCCAATGCACGGTATGAAAATTACGTGCGTGCCCTTCCCAAAGCTGATGGAAAAAAGGACAATACGTGTGTATGTGCACATCTGTGTGGTGTGCAGGCAGCATTTCTATGTGAGACAATGTTCGCTTCCGTGCTCCTGTAAGAGTTTCTTGTTTGCTGCCTGTAGTCAGGTCAGAGGGAATCTGCCTCAATACATCAGCCATATGCCCAGGGGGGTGGCTGAAGCAAAATCTCCTGCTCAATGTAGCAAACTCCCCAATAAACCCCCCAAACTGACAATCCCAGCTCACTGAAGTTTTCCCTCTTCCCCTTTTGCCCAATAATGCATTTTTCTGCCTGCAATCAGCGAGGTATAACATGCATTCATTTACAAAGCAATGACACATTGCTGCTGGACGCCTGCAAGCAAGACATGCAGAACTAACCACATGTATACCAGAGAACTGGTAATGCAAAAAAATCTTTTTGTCCAGCTAAACAGACTGAATATCAAACACAACCTCACTCTAAACCATTAACAGTGAAGAGCTCTACTTTTCAGCTCCATCAAACCTTCTCTTTGCTGCACAGCCTGCCTCTGTATACAATGCTTCACTCTTATTTTGAAAACTGCAGCTGTGGTCAGCACAGGGAGCAGAAGTGAACCCACTGATTCTATTCCTAAGCTTTCCAAATGATCTCACTGACACCTGGGATAATCTTATCAAAGACAGCTTGGCACCCAGTTGGCAGCAAGCTAAATGTCCCTGTGCCCTGCTGAAAACCTAGCCAGGAGTGCTGCTGTGGAGCACTTTGGAAATCCTGCTTTTGTTGCAAGCCCTATTGAATACCTAACTCTGAGAGTGAGCTTGAAGGGAACAGCTTCTCCAGATTTGAACACAAGATAAACATAATCTCAGAAGTCGAGCAATGAAAATAGATGCTTAACTATAAAATAACTGGCCAAAGTTTGATAGGAATGAAGAAAAGTTCTTACCCTCAAATTTTGCTTTCTTTGGGGACAGTATCCGCCACTCATGCCAAGGTGTTCACAGCTGAGTAGAAGCTTGAGGACACAATCCAGGCATGCCAGCCATTACCACAAGAGCAACTCTTCTGCTGAAAATGTCTATTATCTCAAGTGACTCAAAAGTTTTGATCAAAATTGTGTCCTTCTGGCAATGAGCATCCTTGTTTCAGCTCTGAACACTGTGTATATGCTTGTGGAGAGCAAGAGAACTGCCATTCATTCAACGACTGAACAACAAGAGCTTATTTTTGAGCTAGTTCATGACGTGCAACCAGCCTCACTACCTGAAGAAAGGAAATGGCAAGGTAAATAAATACCTGAATGTTTCTTCTGTTCTTCTGCTCAATGTAAGTCACAATGAGGCTTTATCATCCAGACAAGGTGTGAAAGGACATGAGATTATCTTTATAAACACTAAGCCAATTTCGGATTCTGAAACAGCTAGAGAAAGACATTTCAAGGATGTAAGCAAAAATTGATTTGGCACTTTGCAGCATAGTTTTAACAGCATGACTGGGGAGGGAAGAGAACAGAGACAGGTCCTGCTGGAAGGGCTGCCCAAGCCCTACCAGGAATGTCCCTGCCATCACAAGCTTCATGTTGAAATACTGGAGGCTCTGTAGATGCAGTTTAAGAAATGCAACCCAACAAACCCAGTGATCGCCTCATAAATTTCTTCTCAAAAGAGTGCTGCTTCCCAAATAGTCTCTGAGATTTCAGGATACAGACGTATGGTCTTTATCTGTGTTTCTCAGTTATATAACATCTCATTTCTTCAAACACCAAAGTGCACAGTCCATCCCAGGCAGATGATGAACATCACCAGTTACAGGCATAATTTCCATGATTTTGATGCCTTTAGATCACACCCCAAAGCTACTGTGATGACATCTAATTTAACTGCACACCTTTGATTGGACACAGCAGCTTGGGCAAGGGGGTTGCTACAGTCAATAAGCAAAAGAAAGAAAAATAGAGAAGAATTGGACCCAAAGCCATTCTGATGTTATGAAAGACTTTAACCTGATATCCCCTGCCTGAGGCACCTTAAATCACCTCCCTAAGATAATGCTATAAGAAAACTCCTTGACAGACTACTGTATTTGTCCTTGAGCTTTTACCAGGAGTACTGCTGAAGAGAATAAACTTAATAGGGCTGTCCTCAGGGAGCTGCCTATCTACCACTGCCTAACCAAAATCTACTTAAACAAGTCTAAGAATCTGGAGGAAAATTTCAACAGGTTTTCAGTATTTTCCCCCAGCACCTGATACTTCCAGGAACCAACTAGGTCACCTCAAGGGCTACTTTTAAGTGGAGAAGAAACGTAAGAACAGCCCACACTAGAACAAGCTGCCAATTGGCGCTCCTGTTTCCAGAGGAAACAGGCTCCATATCAGACCCATTTGCAAAGGAAATGCACTGAGAATGACCATCCCTACTACTGACGTGTGGAGATATACATTTCAGTAAGAAAATACATACCCATCACCCTCATCTGGGTAAGATGGCTTTAACCCAAACACACAGGAAAGCTGAGAGGGAGTAAGTGATTGCTTTTCAATGGCCAGACACATGTGGATGCAGACTCCCAAACAAACATCCATGAGTGTTAAAAACAATCCTTTGGATTCCTTAAACATTGTAAGTATACCTTACTAAACATGTCATTTAAATGAGGAATCAAAGCAATGCTTTTTTTCCTACTTTCTTGTGGGATTTGAGCCTTTGGGGTTCATAGCTTCTTTCCAAAGCCTTAAGACTTCATGATTTAACTAAAGATAAGATTGTCAAGTCACATCTTGACTTCAGAAGCTTGAGGTTTAGCAAAACACAACTATTGCCAAACAGGATTGTAATAGTTGGCCCTTCTCAAATTTGGTACAGATACCACCTGTTGAGTGATTAGCAGATAACCTCCGGTTTAAGTTTGGGCAGCACTCCTTTGCTGTGAAGCTATTCCTGTGCTATTCTGAGTAAAAGATCATCAATTTGTACTTATAATCATCTGGTTTCTATAATTTTTTTGTCGCAACTTTACTGCTATTGCTGTCACCCGAATTTGGCTAAAATTATAGATTTTTATCAAGTAAGCTTTCACAGCGTATTAGAAGAGCCAATGCATTCCTCTTACTTTAAAGCAAAAATTCCAGAGGAAACAGTTGTTTTGGAACAAATAGAGACTTCTGCAGTGATTTCAGCTTAAGCACTGGAGAACTTGGAAGCTGAACAGATTACAGACAAAAGCTAAAACCCACTTCAACACCATGTTGAAAAGTAAACGCCACGGGAGTGGCGGGGGAAGAGAAGAGCAAAGGAAAAAGTTAACTGTTCTAATTTTTCCCTGTTGTCTCATTTTAAAGATTTTATAAATAACACATTTTTAAAGATGCCCTTTTCTCCACTTGTAAGTTTTAAGTCTCCAGAAAGTTTTCTGCTGTACTACAGAGCCATTCTTTGTGCAAAAGCAGTAGTTCTACTGTATCTACCTCTGATGTAATTTTTTCTTTTTTATTTTAAGTACACTTAAAAGTATCATTATCCTCATTCCATAGGTGAGGAAATAGCTTATGGAAATTGCTGAAGGTCACTAACCAGTCAACAGTGCATGCTCAAGGCTTTCTCCCCCCTCCACCACACTTTATGGGAACAGAAATTAAGGAAAATTTCCAAATTAAAAATGCTGTTATTCCTTTAAAGTCCTGCCCTTAATAACTGACCCAGAGACCACCAAATTCTGTGTTTTGAAATGCCTGAGAAAGGGGAGAGATCTAAGCTGAAACAGTTAGTGGGAGCTCCTATCAGTAAATATGTGAAAGAGATCATTGCAAACATATTGTCCTCCTGGTGCCAGTACCCAGCTCCATATTTTGTCTGATGTGGCTGGACATGGGTTAGCCCACAGACAGCCAGGCTGCCTCTGTGCATCTTTGCTGAGCAGCAGTTTTGTGTCTCTCACTTTTCCCCACTCCCATTTCTAGCAGGGACACACAAAAAAAAAGGACAACAGGAATGCTCTGCTCCCTGCTTGACCAGGGTAAGAAGGAATCTTGCCCAGGGATGCTCCTGCTGCAGCATGCCTGTTTGTCTTCAGGATTAACAGAATGGGCAACACTAAGTTCACAGAGATCTGATACCTCATCTGCTTTGAGATTCTTCCACTCTTCTCAGCTTTCTAGTTCAAACGACAAAAGAAAGCACTGAGAGGTAAGAAGGGAAGATTCCTGCTGCAAAGATGTCAGCCCCCAGTGGACACTGTATTCTCCCAACAACTTGGCCTCTCTATCAATTACTTATTCTTTGTTCTTAGAAGAAATTAGCCTTTTGTTCTTCCCTCTCCACTTCTTTGAAGCAGAACATCCTTTCTAACAGTGTTTGGAGGAGCTCACAGCATTGACATGGCAGAGCTCCCTGACTTGCGTCTACCTAACATGACACTCCCTGCCTGCAGAGCAAGCTAAGGAATACAAACAGGTTCAACAGGCTTTCAGAGACAAGTGATTTCCAGCAAAAAGACTGCTTTTCCTCTTAAGATCAAACATTTAAATCTGCCACCCAGGTCTCAAGCAGAATCTTTGCAAACACAGGTTACATGCCAACAGGTGTTGACTGCTCATCAGAATATAAATAAGTAAATCGTGGCTGGCAGGAATTACCTTAGCATTTATAGAACATCACTTCTGGTGGCCCTGCCATCAGAAAATACCTTACACACTGAAGACAGCCCAAAGAGGAATGCTGGAAACTCAAATCAGAGTATTTCATATATAAAAAGATGGAGCCAGGCTCTTCTCAGTGATGCCCAGTGACAGGACAAGAGGCAATGGGCACAAAAAGAAAATTCCATTACCACACAAGAAAATACATGTTTACAGTGATGGTGCTTAAGCAATGAAGCAAGATGCCTACAGATTTGTGCCATCTCCACCCTTGGAGATATTCAGTAGATACTACAGAGTCCTGAAGAAGCTAGCCTTACTTTGAGCAGGACAAGACCATCTCCAGAGTTCTCTTCCCATCTTGTCTATTCTGCAAGGCTGTGAGGTTTAGCTTCTGTAAATTGAAACATGTTGTTAATTACTAGCAATCCTGACTGATAATGCACAAAACACCCCAGCAGCTGGGGATGGGGACTTACTCCAGCAATTCCTGCTTCCCACCTTGCCTAGGACAAGCTATCTCCTGTCACAGAAAGGTGTGGCTCCTGGATCTTAACATTAGAGCCTCAAGGTAAGAAATGTGACTCCAGCACGGGGCAGGAAAAAGGACATCAGGAGCTTAGTGAGTAACAAGAAGGGTAGGGCACATTGACCTGAAAATCAGTGACATCTTGTGCTCTGAATGTAGTCTAGCTCACTCTGAAGTCTGGTCTACCCACATGCACAGTGCTTTGTCATGGCAGCAGCTAAATTCAGCCTGGCTGAAGAATACCCGTCTATCAAAGTGACAAAGTGGGGGAACGTGTTGAGATAAAATTCCTCCCGTGACTTTTTTTTTGGATCCTTCCCTCAAAAGTGACCCTAAAAAAATTGTCATTTAAGAGGCAAAACTATCCTGTTTTTACATTTATCCCTCTCCTTTGCACCCCAAACAACTGTGTTTGAAGGGCAGGCAAAACCAGGTTACAGTATAATCCAATCAAGCAAACAGGAATGTAAGGTGCACAAGCCATGCCCTGAAGAAGGTAATTATTAGGTCAGCCCAAGAAAAATTGATGAACCTAAGATAACACTCCCATACAGATCAAGAGTCTTCATATAAATTTTGGTCCTGGCTCCTGTGAAACCATTAACATTCCCGAGCGTTGTAATTTACAACCTGATGATGCACTGAATCATACTTTAATTTACCAGGAAGGTATGAACAAACATTCTCGGGTGGAAATTAATACCTGATCTTTGGCTACCTCTTGTGGTGTAAAAATCCAAAGAGTGGAATTACATTTTAGAAACATAACAGAAAATCATTGTCCAATGGATGATCTTGTCAAGTATCTCCAAGTAGAAAAACAGTTCCTGGGTGTTTTGGTTTTTTGTGTTTGTTTTTTTTTTTTTTTTTTTTTTTTTGTATATAAGGATCCTTGAAGATCTTGCTCTGAAAATGCATCTTAGATGCAGGGTGAATATTTCCACAAGCGTGTGCCACTGATGGCACCTGTTTTCAGGAATGGTTCAAAAAGAATGCAAAGATGTAGCATATTTTTATGCCAGGATTCTTTTCTGTCTGGAGAGTCTTCCAAAAGAAGACAACACAGTTACATCCCCTAAGACCTTTGTCAAATCTGTGTGGACCCCACATTAAAATCTTGGCTAAGCCACTGAAGAAAAACAATACAGAAATTACAAATGTGTCTCTCTGTTTTTAAAGGCGACGTAGGGAAACAAAAGATACAAAGCTAAAATGTCCCAGGAGGCTTTTTTCGCTTGTCTTTTGGGACAACTAAAAAAACAAGAAATAGTCCGTCTTCATACACAAGAATGTGGAAGGGAAATAAAAAGAGTTATAAACAAGCCTCACATGTTTCATTTTCCTAATGACCTGTTCTCCAAAATATATCATGCTATTGTACAATTTTACGTTTAGAGAGAAATCAGGGAAGCATTGTGACTCACATAACCTGAGCAGCAAACACCCAGGGAGCTGATGAGATTTCGCTATGCAACAAGAGCTCTCCCACATAAAATCAGTCTAAACAACTACCAGCACCTTCAAGTGTAGTAAAGGTACAAGATATACAGTTATGGAGAAGAGAATCATAAATGCAGCTGTCATGCTGAGAGAACATCTGTACACTTATGGTACCACTGTTCATCAACTGTTTATTTCAGCAAGTACCATATGAGAAGCAGAAATGAGGAGGCTCAGATATAGAGTCAGACAGTAGATCCATGGTTTGAGTTAAACAGGAAAAGCAAAGACTCTCAAAACAAGACTGAAGGTCGATCCAGCCTCCAACTAGAGCAAATCAGTGTGGCCCCAGTATGGATCATGGCTCTGGTTTACAACATGTAAACCCAAATCTTTCCTCTATAATTAAAGCAGTAACTCAAAAAGCAGCAGCACTTCCTCACTAAGGTAGTAATCCGTCCAAAGAGAAATGGAATTTGTACAACTGGAGCTTTTTAATGGATTTTTAAGGAAGTCTGATAATTAAGTTCTAGTATAGGAATTCCGATCTTGCTCAATCTTCACCACGGAACCTGAGAACCAGCAAAATCACCACGTCACATTAACTGAGTGAGAAAAAAAACACAAAGAATTCCTTTTCTGCACAATCAATTCAATATTGGGGAGAGAACTGTTTTTGCTGAGAAATCAGCATTCTGTAGCATTCAAGTAAATGTTCTTACCCATACTGCCAAAGCCGTCTTATCAAAACAAGAGATGCCAGTAGAAGTTCAGTGTTGCCTGTAGAGCTATGCCATACAAATATGTCTATCAGTCCAAAATCATCCATTTCTGTAACCCTGAGCATCACAGACCTTTGTCCACAGGGTAAACTATACTGTTAAGAAAACAGTGGGAGAATGAGCTACAGAAATGCTTGATATATCCAAGGAATTAGGAAATAATACAGGTTAGAAGTGAAAACACAAATAAATAGTTCAGATGAAAACATCAGAGAGAAAACAGCAACATTTAGCAGTCCTAAAATCTGGGGCAGGAGAGGGTATCATAATAGGTAATACTACTTAGCAAGTTCATTTTGTGGCCAGTGCCTATGTATATATGTATGTATATATATATATTGTTGTAACAAAGATGGTAAAAGATTTATTCACACCCTATGTCCTACGCATTGTGCCATGGAAGTCAACCCACACTCACAAGCATTCCTACTCCACTCCTCAGCATCTGTGGGTGGTAGGAAACGATCTCTTTAGAAAAGACTGGAAAGTATCCAGCTGCACGTGAGAAGAAGCAAATGACAGCATTAACTGCAGCACATCGGAGTCCCAGAGCAGCTGTGGAAGTCACCTTTAGGGTTTCTGTAGAAGGAGAAGGTAACAGGAGGCGAATAATGCAAACACTACAGCAAAGGAAACTGAATACTCTGATGGACACGGAGGAACCGGAGAGACATGACTCCTGGCCAGCCAACAGCAGGCAGCAAAGGAGATCTCTGCATGAGATCTTTCAAGAGAAGGGAAAAGCAGAAAGCCTTGGGGTCCTCGTAACAAGGAGCAGCGCAGAAAAGCGGAAACGCATAGCTATGTTAAAGCTGTTCTTTTTATACCCGCGTCCTTCCGAAAAAGCCACGATCTCTCCTGCCGCGCTAATCTCTTGATGGTCAGCGCTCACGGTCGTATACGTGCAGATACAGAAATAAGATTTCATCACCAACTCAAAAAGCCATTATAAAATTTGCTGAGGAAATTGCAAACCCAAAATGGAAGCCAGCTGAGACCACAGCCTGCAGGGTCATGTATCATTAGCACCAAGTGAACCAAGTCCAAATGTCCAGCTTACTGTTCAGGAGGAAACAAAAGCACTACTATACATGTGGGCAAAGTATCATCTTTTTCTAATCAAACCTGTCTTAGGCCCAGGTTCAGGAAAGCATTCAAGCATGTGCTTGAAGCTCTCTTTATTCAGAAAATAGCTCAAAGCACATATTTACCTGTAAGCACTTGCTAACAGCTGTGAATAACAGTGAAACCATAACTAAAATCTACGGAGAGAGGGTGTTAAAAAGAAATGTAAGCATGATGGGATGTGATTGTCCAACGCTTTGCCTTATCTTCCTGTCAGGAATGCTGTAAATAAGCAATGAAGAATACCAGGCTGTTCCCAGAGACGGTGGCCAGAACCAGCAGACACCAAAAAACACATAATCAGCTCAACAGCATTTCTTGGCTTTATCTGAAGTATTGCCACAGATCCAGTGGAAAAATCACGAGAGCAGGGTTTGAGCCAGCCCTCAGAGGTGACATACAACTTTCAAAAGGAGCCTTTCCCAAGGGTCTGAAGGAAAAGTTATGACCCCATTTAGTGCTACTCGCTCACAGCAGTGAGCGTGGCACAGTTTTCACACAGCAGCTCCATGCTGATGCCTGCGTGCAGTTCATTAATAATCATGTCAGAGCTGCCAAGGGGACACAACACTTGCTGCTCTGATGATGCTCTATCCCCACCTCCATGACAATAGTTTGTCTTTCAGAGCCAGCAGAACTCTTTTCGGGCATTTCTATTTGACTCAGTGACTTTCAATCTCTAGGCTAATATTCCATTTCTCCTTATTAAAAAAAAAAAACAAACTACTCCACAAATCTGAATAATCAACTAGAAAGTTGTACCTTAGCAAATCTATAAGACTGTAAAAACAAATTATCATTAATTTTATTGTGTGATTAATATAAGCTGACTTACATCCTGAGGAGACAATCTTACCTCCCTGGGAAATACCCTTCTGCACCAGTTATTCTTAGGTGTTATTTCTAATTAATTATGCTCTCGCTCCATTAGAAAACTGATGGCCAACTTTGCATCTGTCTCTTTGCTTTGCATCTTACAAAGACAGTGGCTATAAAAAATTCATAGGGAATGAATGAATAGATGGTCAGCGTGTCCGAGCTGGTGCTGCAGCTCTGGTTTGCTGTCTTGGGAGTATGTGGTATGTAAAAAACAAAGGTCACAGAAGCATCAGTTGATAAAGCATGAGATCTTCCCAGGTACAGGTGTGGTTTTTCACCGACAAAACTGCATCTACAGTTTAACACAATAGGATTATTAATAATCCCATGAAAAAACACCAGATGCATCCTCAGTTTTTGAATGCAAATAGCCCTATTGGAGCCAAAGGGAATACTCACATGTGTTTAAGTTAGACACATGCATAAGCAAAGGCAGGATCAGAGCCTCAGCTATAAATATTTATGTCTGCGGTACAACACGGCCTCAAAAATGCATTCACAAAACAGACTATAATGCAAGATCCTGACAATAAAGGTTACTCCATAGAATTTCAATGGGAGGCTCTTCTTTCTTGGGTCCCTTTGAAAGTCCCAGTCTCTATAAAAGCCACCACCATCATTTCAGCAACCTTGGCCAACAGCATCAAAATAATAATAATAGCAGTATTATTAATAATAATAATAATAACCCCAAAGAAAACATAATTAGAAAATCGTTTGTCACCACCAATGTAAAAATCTTTTCAAATAATTCGTTGTTATTTATCAGAAATATATGTAGTTATCACATTTTTACTATAGCATCACATTATTTGTAAAAAAAACATTATGAAAAATGGTACTGAAAGGGTCTGACTTTGGAGCCCCAATGTACATCTTCAGCTCAGATGAGCACAAATCAGGCAAACTCCCACCTCTCTCTTCCTTAGAGATTTAAAATTAGATTTGGGTGACTAATGAAGACAAAAATATTCATTCGCCTCAGCCGTACAATCTGGTTTTCTGGCACAAATGTTTGCAGAAAACAAATGTCAAAGCAAATGCTATTACTTACTTTGGAAGAATATTTCTATACATCCAATCACAGAAGAGAAACAACAGCAAGCGACTTATGTGGCCAGTCATAAGTAATATCACTCAGGCTTGAAACAGACAATTCACAGCAGAACATTTGGGGGAAAATTTATCAGATCCATTTCAACTCCAACTACATAAAACAGAAACCAGAAAAGTGCTGAAGAAGAAGAAAAGATGGAGTTAGTCAAAATAAATATTTCATCCTCAGCCCTAGGTAATAGAAGGCTTTTCCCCTTCAGCTGGGAGGGTTTGGGATCAGACCTCTCCAATTCAGTTCAATTTTGAAGGCTTGAATTTGGGGCACCATCCTGCAGGCAGTTCTCAGGCAATTGGACTGTTGCAGAATTGCAGCATCAAGTCCTGCAGAGCATCAAAATTGTGTTGTAATTAAAATAATTTACATGCTGCTAGCAAGTGAGCTAAAGCAAGCACACCACGTTCCCAGCATGGATTTCAATTTGCTTCAAAATTACCCAGGATAGGAGCTCATACTTTTCAACATCAAGCCTAGGAAAAATGCTAGACCCAACTGATAGCTGTTTGACTGGGAAGAAGGTGGGGATGGCATTACTTGTAGATATGTACTTGACTTGCTGCCTGGATCCATCGTGAAAGCAAACAGCCATATTACTGGGAGGGTTGTTGTTCTACAATCAAAGTGGCCCACAGGTGAGTCTGACCAAACATGTTAGGAGCTACCCTGCCCTGGAGCCCAGCCCCACACTAACTGTGCTCAGGGCAGGGTGAGCGGATGGGAGCAGCTCTGCAATGCCCATGCAAAGCCTGGGAGCAACAAGAGCAACATTTCAATACTGAAACCAAATGCTGACAGGCAAGGGACCAAAATGGGAAGAGCAGGGATGTAGGTTTACTTCTGAAGCCTTTTGCTGGAGCCTTGACTCTTGGATATTTCTAAAAAGCCATACAGTCTTGATGGATCTCACAGCTTATCCACTGTGACAATGCCTTTGTTTCTCACATCAGTAACACTAAATTGTATCTAAAATTTTTCAACAGAGCGGTTTGCACATTGAGTTTCTTTTGTGCCGTGTTAAAAACCTCGCTGACAAGTCACTTAACTACTGCATTTCTGAGAAGGTAGAAGTTTAAATGCTATCCAGACCGTAATAAGAAATATTGTTTAGTAAATGCTAATTCACAGGATGCCACCTAAAACCAGCAGATAAAGTGTGAAAGTTATTAACCTGGATTAAAGGCAGACTTTAGCTGGAACAACGTGGGCTCTCGATCTCCTCTGATTGCGCGGTCAGGAGGGAGATATCTGGCTAGATGGGATTCTGCACATCTGTCAGCTAAATCAGAATCCAAATGCAAACCCCAGCATGTAAGAACATTATGTGGATTTGTGACCCTCTCCTGAGGATTTGGGGTCCACAAACCAATGAATGGATTACAAAGAAACATAGTTATAGTATTTTCATCTGCGATAGATACTGCTGCAATTCCGGTGTGGCTCACGGTATTTAAAGGAAAACTCTACCCATTCTCCACTCACAGGCCCTATGAAACTCAAAAGGCAAGTACAATTCAGCACAAAGAAACTGAAAAATTCACGTTAAGATTAGTTTAGCACCTAATTTGAAAAATGCAGGTTTCTAAAATCAGAACTAGCGCAGTATGGGAGTTTCCTTCTCTTTTGTACTCATTCTATATATGAATCTGTTCAGAATCTTGGCTGTACACCCTGAAACACACGACTGAGTTAGACACCTGCAAAGGAGCACACTAGATGTGCTAGAGCTTCTTTTAGCCCAGGTTCAGTGTCATTTAGCACATAAAATACCTGCCCCCGCTGGTGGACGTTTCCTATCAGTCCATCCCCCACCTCAGCCTCTGATTCAAATACTTCAGCAGGAGTACTGCTGCATTCCACATCTACTTAGAGGCTTTCAAGGAAACCCAAGAGACAGTGAAAGCTGAACTAGCTGAACTTCTAGGTGTATTTTGGAGCAGCATTTCAAAAAACCCACCACTAAATACAATAAATTACCTAAGGGAAAGATGGGAAATCAAAATTCTAAGGGAATTTAAAATACCAAACAGCACTAAAATCACAAGTGAACAAGAGCAAAACATTCAATTTCTGGTTGATATCAGAAAACAAGAAGCCAAACCTGGTAGAAAGAAAGGAGTGGCACAATAGCATCCCCCAGTTCAGTCACACATGCACTGGTGGCCCACTTTCCTTGGGAAGGCCAGACCCAGGTCACTCCAGCCATTTGTAAATCATGCACAGCTTTCAGAGCTCTTTGCCCTTTGAAGAATGAGCTGCTAAGCATCGTGTCTTCTCTTGGTTTCTCCCACAAAGTAGTCGTTAATGCAATTCTCCTTAAACATAGCAGAAAACTGTGTTTTCCCCATTGACCACCTTTCTTTCCTTTGCAACACCAGCGCTTCTGGAAGTCACAAAGGTCACATTCCCATCAGTTTGTACACTTCAAAGCACTTTTATCACACAAATTCTTCCTATCAAGCCCATTGGCACACATAGGATCCCAGAGAAGTACAAGGCAGAGAGAACAAACAGTGGTTTGCTGGAGGACTGCCAGGGATTTACTCACTAGAGTGTCAAACAGGTCTCTCTATGCTTCCTTTACACTTGAAAATCTAGGAAAGCAACACATGAGCTTACTTAGCCACACAGTGTAAAAATCTTGGCCTGTTGGACTGACATCCTCAGTCGGAAGGTTCTTTGTATCTGTGGTCCCTAGGCTAGCACTGCTGAGAGTCCCACCTATTCCTTTCAAATCCTCTTGGAAAGACGGAAATTTTAATCTGAAACTGGGATGGACATTACGTGTATCGTGACAAGACATTATCTGTTTTCTGAGCTCACCTGTTTATATTTAATAAAAATGTTCTTTCCTAACTCATGGTGGGCTAGAGAATTCCCAAATCACTCTAAATACTTTAAAGTTCTTTTGGGACATAGCCAGATACTTAATATTGTATTACATTTTATAGTTGTCACTTAATCAAGCTATTTAATATTATAGTACATTTTAAAACTGTCACTTAATCACATTTTCTTGACCCTTTTATGTGAATTAAAGATCACTGCAGATAAAAAATGGCATGCTTTAGTTTAAATAGATTCAGTATGTCCAGTTTGACAGTTACTTCTGAGACATTAAAAGAATTTTCTGTGATTAATGTGACCCCCACACGTTACACAGTATAATGTTCCATTTCTTCAACCATTAGAGGAAACAGTATTATACAGAAGGAGCCAAAACTTTCACAACTGCATGTAAAGCTGTGAAAGTTGAAATATAACTTACACGTATGTGTGGTGTATTATGAGCCCGAACTAAAGCAAGCAGGTATTTTCTGTCTCCTTACAACTCAAGGCAGAAGGAAAATGTTCAGTAAGAATACAGTACGCCTACATCTCACAACAAAAGAAAGCATCTTAATGCAGCTTGTTCAGAAAGGAATAAATGCACTTAATGTCATGACAGGTGAGCAGGACTATCTGTGCTTAGTATAAATGATTGATAGCCATGCATTCTAATTTTGGAAGAAATCTTACCCAGGCATTTACTCACAAAAGCAAAATAGTGCATAAGATATGCCCATCTTCAGAAATGTTTGTAATGGCAATCATCATCATTTCATGCGGTTGATCCAGAACTGCGTCACTGAAAGACTTTATGCTTTTAAGTCATACATAGTAAATCACCTTCTCTTATAGTCACGTTTAAAACAGCTGCCTTTTTCTGTAACCTTGGGTCTCAGATCCTACTTAATCCACCTAACTCTAATCATTCTCCCTTTGTATATCTTAATCTCAAATCAGACATACCATGTTTATTAACAGTTGCAGCAGTCTGCCCGTTCGTGGAGCGTTTTGTGTTCTTTTCTTGATAGTTTAATGAGAATAATACTCTACTTCATCCAAGAAGTAGGACATAGCACAGTAACATTGATCTTTCATTAGACAGCAAAGTTGTTTGATAACAAGTTTCAGTGTAACCAAATCAGCAAGAATAAATCGTTTTGGACCACCAGTTAAGTAGTTAATAGTGTGTATACAGTACCTCTGCAAACAGTTAACAGTGGACTAAAACAAGCAAGACATGAAAAGAGCCTACTCAAAATCAGGGTGTTGATTTCTTTATAGCATTGAGATGTCAGGTACTATTGTTACTACCAGTAGTTAAACATATATTCTCCAATTCCCATCATCCATTCTCTCCCTTCCCTTTCATCATCAGCATTCTTGGATCTTTTCTCCAATTAAGATTGTAAACTCCCTGGGACATAAACCAGGTCATTATTGTGTCTTCATGAAGGGATCATTGCAAGGGGCCAAAACTATGTCAGTGCTGCTTGGAGCCTTTGGGCACAATATTACTAAATTGCCCTTCAACTGCAACCCAAAATTATAGGCATGCTGCGTGCAGTATTTTGAAAGCCATTGTTTTGCAACGTGGAAATATGCAAGTGAACATGATACTTGAACAACATAATTCATTTTCCATTCATGAGCCACAATGGGTATCTCATGGCACTGCTTGCTCTTCAGTTTCAAATGTGAACTTGCATACAAAGTCAAGCAAATGAGTTTTCCTTCACGTTGTTTTATTAAGCTCTTGGACTACATTCTAAGCCTTAGAAAAAAAAAATTACAATTGCTGTTTTCTCACAAAAGCAGTGAAATTTCCAAAGGACTGAAGAATTCAGCCCAAGATTGTGGCTGCAAGCTCCCTGCACGACCCCTTCATGTTCTCTGCTTATCGCTTCCCTTGCCAGAACCACATTCGTGATCAAAAGTGAAAATTATGTCTTACTGCCGCATCCACTAAAACCCTCATCTTAGCTTTTGGGGCATATCCTTAATGACCTTATTGGTTTGAATAGATTTAATATCATTTTGTTTCAATTTCTCTTTACGACATTATTACAGTTCTTCTAGCAGCGTTATACTCCTCAACTCTTTTGTCCTCAAGCTAATCTTTCCTTTTGTATTAATTGTATTAATGAAGTCCTTTGTAGTTTCTCTTCAGATCTTCATTTGCAACTTCTTTACCTCGTAGACCTGACAGGTGTTGTGTTGCTTTTTTTTTTTTTTTAATTGGAAATAATAAAAATTACTAAAATCCCCAGAATGCTTCCAGCATTCTACCATCAGCTTTAATAGGCTCTATTATTATTTCTGATCTTAAGCTGCTTTCTCCTGACCTGGGAATATTGGCAAATTACTGACCTATAGCCAAGCTTTTATAGGGAAGGTCTTGCATCAAGTGGTAGACTTTCAAGTGCTTAACCACCTAGTAATAATCTTTATGACAAACGGTCACCTGCTTTGCAGTTATGCCTAGTTTGCTATGCATAGTGCTAAGTGAGTGTCCCTTACAGCGGTCAATCACCACTCTACCTTGAGTATCATGTCTGCTCTTACCCATCTTGCTACCAGCACAGCACTGGACACTGCAGATCAGAGTAACCCTTCCTGACCATCTGCCAGGTTATAAAAGACAGGGTGCTTTGTTCGATCTGAAGCCATCAACTTGTCACTCTGCATCATCATTCATTTGCGTTAAGCAATATGCATCATCTTCTCATGATCAATGCAGAGCCAATGCTCCTGATCATTACTGCAGCTGACCATTATTATGAATTTAATTGTTAAGAGTACTGACACTCCTTTCACCCACTTTATGCAAAGAATTAAAGATCCTCTGCCTGCGATTTCGCTTTTTGCTGTGAATCACTAATTTCTTCCTCTTCCTGCCCCATTATGGCATTGTCTTTGGTGCAATGCAGTAGTTTAAAACATCGTTTTAAGCAATGTTAACAGTTGACTAGTAGCAACCTTACGGAATATTTTAGGTCACCTCCTTCGATCAAGAGCATGACTAAAATTACTGCAAACTACTACAACCCGTGAAGCAACATGAAGCAAAATGTTCCATAACAGGTTCCTTCCTGCTCACCCCACTCAGATTATTCTGGCTGAGTGGAAATTGTACGGGCAAACAACTTTTCACCTTCCCACCACAATTCATTGCTTCTAAAAATTGCTTCATCGTGACCAGAGATTTTGTAATGGCTTTCATTAGAAAAACAAATCCAGAAACAAACACAGATGACAAGAACTGTGACAGATGTCTTTGTTTGATGCAACGATCCTCCCTATGAGGATAAGGAACCACAGCTGAGAGTGGTGAGTATTTTTTGACAAATCTCGTTTTGCTGAAATGGCAATATTGAGAGAGGAGGTGGCTGATGAAACTTGTTCTCTAATTAGAAAATCTTTAGCTATTCCACAGACAGTGATATCCTTTTGATTTTCTCTAAACTGGCATACAATGGTCAATAAGAACAATCTTTGCCTAAAAAAATAGAATAATCAAGCTTATAAAATGACTTTTTAAGATCCAGCTACATTTTTCTCCTTTTAGGCTATTTGCATTATTTGCTGTGCTTAATGTAAAAGCTGAGATAAACACCACACTTGAATAACAAACATACAGCAAAAGTCCTGTTAGAATAATCCTACTTTCTCATATGTCCACAAGCACAACACCCTTTGCATATCCTCAACATTCCCCAGCACAACATAATTCAAGCCAAAAACTAAGTCTTTCTCCTCCCAGGTTAACTCCCCATTTCACAAAAGACAAAATTAAAAGGAAGACTGCAGTGTTCTCTAGGCTTGTGCTCTCTTATCTTCTTGAAGCTGCTGGGACCTTCACAGTGGAAATACATTTGAAAACACAGACACACGTGCAATTTTGCTGTTCCAAAGAGGAGCTTTGAACATTAAGCACATACACCAATGGACCCAAACCAAAGCCAACATTTGCTTGTGGCAGAAAGCTGTTCACTGCCGAACTGGGTGTTTAGCTCTAACCTTGTGCACAGGCAATGTTGACAAGGGAGGGGAACAAGCTGAATATTAAAAACGCTGCCTCAAGAATAATATCATGTACAGATTTAATCATAATAAAAAATGATCTGCAAGTAATTGTAGTCATTACTACATCTGCTCAGAGCTGTGGGTAATCATTATGTACGAGTGAATTAAATCAAATTCAGTATCATGGCCCTGATCCTGGAATTTCTTAAGTAAACTCACCTCATATTAATAATCTCCCTGAGTGCACTGAGTCTATTTGCTTCTATGGCTATGTTTCCCACATTAGGGTCTTTTGACCCTTCTCACTCTACCTTTAAATGTGAGTCAAAACATAATCCTAAAAAAGTTAAGAAGGTGGATGGAAATGCAGATTTCGAAAGGGGAGGAATTAATTTGTTCCAGGGTGCTCTTCCGTCTCCAAAAGTGCTGAAGGAGACAGATAAAAAAACGTCTTGTTGTGGAGCCTAAGTAATGAAAAAGGCAAAGCCTTCCAAGCTAAAAGTTGGGCTCAAATTCTTTTCTTTTCTCACCAAATCCCAGGTATTTGCATCAGGCTGGAGACACAGGTGTAATTTATAGCACAGGGTAGGAAAGTCAAATCCTGACTCATGTAGGTAAGAAAAACCTGTTTACAGAAGCTGCTGAAGGGCAGAGTTGGAGCCAAATTCAAAATAGATCAATAGCCAGATGAATTATTAGTAAAAGAAATAAATTAGTGGTGAAATTTCTTCTCTGACATCTGTACCAAATGCTACTCTACATTTTTACATATCATCATGACGATCTATCCAAGAGCCAAAGAAAGTTTTTACTCTAATAGTCTTGTGCTGACCTCTACGTATGTTCAAAATGAGGAGGAAGAGATGAGGTGCCCGATGCACCCTATGTGTAAGGGGCAGGAGTCCAAGGAAGGTGTCATGCTCTTCCAAACACGCAGTACAGAAGTGGAACTAAGTCTGAATTATTCCTTACACACTTTTGGTGAGGTCACAAAAAAACCTGATTTACAACCTGATTTTTTTTTTTCTTTTAATGTGGATATTCCACCAAAAAGGGTCTTGAGGGCAGCTGCAGTAAGGAGAAATCTTACCTGTCTGTCTCAACAGCTGAGCCGCCAGAGAGCAAAGAGCCCTGGGCTTATGGCAGAGCCCCAGAGGAAGGGTGCAGGCGTGGGGACACACACAAGCAGTGGTACAGCTGCTGGTCCCCCTCCAGGCAGAGAAAGCCACTCAGATTTCTTTCTGCTGCCTCCATGCAGCATAACACAGGTGGCACTTGGCTTTTCTAAGTAGCTGCGAGGGTTTGTTTCCTGCCCGGAGACAGTAGTGTGCCTGGATAGGATGTTCACTGCAGTTTAAGTGAAAATTGAGGAATTTGTTTTATTTAAAGGGCAGAAGTAATTATGGCTGCGTGCACCACACATCTGAAGATAATACATGCAGGCATACATAAATCTCCCACCCACATCTGTGCACGTATCATCTCAACGCTAACACAGATAATTGAGTGCAGTAACACAAATGATTATTTTTTTTCTGAAACAGAGATGAGCTGGCGAGCATAATCAAAAGACGAGGATCATTTTTCCAAAGATGAGTGAGAGCAACAAGAACAAAAAAAATCCAGTGAGAGTTATGACAACAATGTAAGAAAGCAATCACTAGAGAAATCCTGATGAATGAGGAGCTTACATCTTTAAATGCCTTAAAAACAGTACAAATAAATCTAAATTTGAACAGAATTCAATGCACAATTGAATTAGAAAGGAAAAATTCAAGCAAATTGCTAAACTTCTGCTACAGAACTTGTAAGTGGTTTATCTACACAGAGCTATAAAGTGAATAAAACAGCGGCAAAAAGGGCTGAACTTCTGCTGTCAGTAAGAAGCCCAAATCATGGATAAAAGTATTATGAATGCTGTGTAAAGAGCTCTGCAAAATATCCTCCAGTGAACAGGAACTAATGATAGATGAATGTGCACATGTAATTGAACATGATGAAAAGAAAACCAACATCCCATAGAAGGGAAACAGAAAAGCCATCAGGAGTACTGGCTCATGCTAACAACCCCAAGGCTGAGGAGCATACAAGATGAGAAGGGAAATTACAGAAAACGTGGGCTGCTACATAAAATAAAATACGTGTTTGGGGCTACATGTATTCTTCATTAGATTATCAAGGGAGCATGTGTCACACATGCAGTCTTAAGGAATGCTGGCAGGAACAGTCAACCACATAAAGCTCACCTGGATTTGGGTTTCATCACCAACATTGGGCGCCTTGTTGTTTGCATCTTAATTGACGGCAAGCATCCCTTTGACTTCACAGAAAACAGGATTCAATTCAGCTTGCTCAGGGAAAGGTTATAAAAGAAGGTACAGAAACCCTTGAAGTGCTCCTCAGCCCCAAGTCAAGCCACCCCAAAGTACTGATCCCTTCTGCATCCCGCACCATAGGAAATTGGATTTTCCTAGCTGTGTTTTGTGTTAAGTTGTTGGGCTCAGCTAAATCAAAACTCAAGCAAAGCAAACCCACACGAACTAAAATCAAATGAAATTTCACACTCCCCTTGCAAACTGAAACAGCTCCGTGCAAAGGTACTTCTAGCAGACTGAGCCGGTACACCTCTTAAGAGCAAGCAGAAAGTAGAGCATATTTGTAACAGATGAATTAGAAGCGCATCAAGGTATTGGATGAAAACATTTTTGAATGTAAGCCAAGTACACAGTAGGAATAGGTTAAAAGGCTAAATCATTTCTAACCACAACTTAAAGGCGACTTCATTGGTAAAATATCCTTTTTTTAACTCTTTTTTTCCGAGCACACACCACAACTTTTGTTTCCGTTTGTTTTATTCCCCTTTCAAAAGCAGCATTTGCTGTAACAGCTCATTTTTTTCATGCAAAATACTGAATCTAATTGCGGAAATATGTCATTCCCTCCTCTCCACCACATGGCATGAGTTAATGATGATGAATGAAAGTAATAAAACCCAAATCTTTTTCAAACTAAAGCTCCTGTTAAATTACTGGAAATTATATGCATGCGTCTACAATGAGGACACTGCAGAAGGTCAAAGATCTTGCTTCCTGCTTTTGGCCAAACTATTCAACAGGCAGTGTGGCTGAACCTGCCCAGACACGGTTTTTGCTGAGATCTGGGGGAGCCTCCTACAAAAAGCAGCTCAGTTTAAGGCTGGTGATTTCATTACCATCGTTCTCTCCTTCCCCACGGAACAGTAAATATTGCTCACCAGATCCTAGGACCTGCTTCACGTGCCCTTGCAAGCTGTTTTTGGATGTTCAAGACTGGGGGTTGTAATGTATCATCTAACATGATGTCCATTCTTAGTGACGGTCCCAATTTCCCTAATACAAAACTTTATTCTGTGGCACTGATGTGAAGCAGAAGGAATCAGCAAATGTAGAGCCAGACGTGACGTCTCTCCTTCACTCCAAATCACAGCTGATTTCTCCAGACGATCCACTGAGAAGACAGGCAAACCATTCAGAGACTAAGGTCCTTTTAAGCACAAACCCGTGAGGCAAATGCATCCCTCTCCTTTCTGAAAATTCTGTTTCCAATTCTGCATATTGCAGACTGCACCAGCTTCTTGCTGATCTCCCTATTCATTCATTTCCTCATTTCTGCTCAACTGGCTGGTGGTGCCATTGCCCCACCACTGCCTTTGGGCAGTTGGACACTGTGTTCTTTCCCCCAGCTCTTCCACAGCTCTCCTCAGTCTTTTTGTCTCCTTTCCTTTCATCGTCGGCGCATGAGGTTTCGATGTTCCTGCCTTCCCGCTATGCTGATCTCCCACTCCCTCGTACGGTCAGTTTCACAGATGGACCACAGAAGACAGAGAAGGAAAACATAAGGAGAGGAATTCCTGCTAACTTCCCTTAATTTCTTTCCTTCTAACGGATAAGTTTCAAAGCTTTGAATATCGTACTGGTGTCAGTCAAGGTGTTACTTTGTACAATTTGTACGCAGATTATTTTGGCAAAAAAAAAAAAACACAAAAAACATTTGTAGTACAAGTCTTACTGGCACAAAGCAGAATTTACCATCCTTGCAAGTTTTTATTTCTGTCTCTTCCCATGAAAAACAGTTTGCAGAATTGAAGTGTGTAGAATTGAAAACATCAGTTTTCAGAAACAAAAGAGCTAAATTCTGCCACTCAAGCTCACAGTGAGGGGTGACTTACTCTCTAAGTAGTACTCATCTCCTTGCAGCCATTAAATTGTGGGCAATTCAGCTCTCGATTCGTTGCTTCACCACACAGTGCAGATTGGAGAAGTACAACACAGCTCCATGCACAAAGTACAGCAGGAAGGATCCCACTGTGAGATGTCTGTAAGAGGATGGCTGCAGACAATCGCTATGAACACCCTTCCAGAGCAAAAAAAGAAAGTGAACGAGGGTCCAATGAAAAAGCTGAACTTTTTTCAGTACGTATTTCAACACCAGCGAGGGATACAAGGATTCAAAAACAACATTTTTACAAGAAAAATGTTTTTACAAGAAGTGAAAATCAAATCATGTTTGCTTTTTACCTTTCTTTTTGCACTGCCAAAGTGCTTCACGCAATGTCACAATACAGGATGCATACACACAGGCAAGATTTGTTCTACAGGTATGAGCACAGAGATGTTATTAGTGGCTAAAAAATATACAGGCACAAGTCCTATATTTTCCATGGAACTCGAGAAACCATGTGAACAAGAACCTAGAAGCCTTCCATGTGTTTCAGACCTTTCCACTTCACACTTGCCTTTCCGATGCTGCCTTTGGAATGATTCTCCTGAGCTCCTATGTCACCACCACACTATTGAAAATTGCTAACTTATTTCACGCAGTGAAGAAACCACTTTGTTTTGTTCCTGAGCAAATAGAAAGGGAAGAGTATATCTCTCAGAGCCACTCGGCACAGTATTTTGCTGCTTGTTTTTGAATGCAAGGGATGCTCAGAGGTTTTGACAATCTCCATCATCTCTGAGACAGAAATTTTCTAGTGCATGAAAGAAAACTAACCACATAGCACCTCGGCAAACACAACCCTGATTTTATTCATTTAAGAGTAGGTTTTTGGTTCAGCAGTTTTGCACAGAGCTTACAAATATCGTACAGAATACATTGTGGTTTCCTGGCATCCCATGTCCACAAACAGAGCCATGTGTTGGAGTGGGATTAAAGCTATTTGCACGGCTGAACATCTGTTTTACTATCCTAGCTCTAGTGCTTTGCAGGTTGAGAGGAATAGCCTCTTCCCACAACTAGGGACACCCATTCTGAACACGGGCCTTGTAGGAAACGAGCAAGACCAAGTTTAAGATGTAGGTTTTATAACCAAGACTGTGCTGTTGTGAGCTTTAACATGTTAGCTGAATATTTGTGAGAATGTGTCCTCATTTACTACGCTTCTGAGAACATTTCCACAATTAAAAACCAAAACAAAACAAATTGAAAATAATCGTTGACATACTGACAACAATTGGCAGCTTTCAAAACAACTCACAATGCCATCTCCAGGCCTTCAAAATCTCCCCCACGGTGACACTACATAACCATCCTCCCCAGATACTCATGCCAGCCTTTGGAAACCCCCTTCATTCCCACGACCCCATATATCTTCAAAAAGTCCTAAGCAAGAGTCAATACACAAACCATAAACCACATTTAGGAGTCACAGAGAAGCAGTAAGGAATAGACTTCACTAAATAACCTTCTTCGGCCCCATGGAATCTTGGTTATTAGAACAGTAGTACCCAGAGGTAGAACAGTAGTACCCAGAGGTGATGCAAAAGTTCATGTTAAGATAGTACAGAAATACGGAGAAAGAAAGAATATTTGTGGCCAATGCTGACAAAAAAGAACTGTAGTGAAGATAGATACATTGTAGACAGCCCTGATGTAGCTGCTCTTTCAGCAGCTATGACATCTTCTATGTAATATCTGGCACAGAATACTTCTATTCTGCATTTGGGCAAAGTTCATTGACTGGAGGAGGACTGTTTTGTGGTTAGGTGCCTCTTCCTTACCCTGAACTCCCTACTTAAGCACGTGTCTCTGTAGGATCAGAGTTACAACATTAGCAGCCTCAAGCACCTCCTGTACCAAGTCTGAAGAGGACTCAGAACACCAGAGCAGAGAAGCTGAGATTTAATCTGTGGTGACAGGGAGGCTGAGATTTTGTTCAAGATGACAGTGAAACAGGAAGCCAGAGCAACCTATTTTGCCATCCCCAAAGATAAGGATAGCTCAGACAGAACTACAGCTCTTGTACCACAGGCTTCTCAACAGATGAAAGTTAAAACCAGAACACCTATACTTGAAGGTGCCCTGCATAGACAGAAAAAGGCTATTTCTAAAATGCTCAAAGAAACAAATTTCACCTGAATATTCCTACTTTGTGCAAAAATTCTGCATAGCTGCAGTCTCACCGTGTCCGATGCGTCTTGGGGAAAGAGAAGGGAGAAATGTGTGGGGCAGAAGGCTCACTTCTGGCTTCTACACAGTCAACGTCATGAAACTCCGGAGGCATGAATCACAGCTTTGCTCCAGGGGTGCTGAGTTGTGGAGTCTCCGTGACCGGCACCCGCAGAGACACAATTTGAGATGAATAGACAGCTCTGAGAAGGACTGCAGTGAGCAATGTAACACTTACACAGATGGCACAGTCGTAATCATTAAACAGTTATGACCAGCTTGAGCAAGAGAGTGAAGAATGTGTGCCCAGGGTGATAAAATTCACCCACGAAGTCGAGAAAAAGTACACGTATTCTGATTTTAGATGCATGGGTTATCTAAGATAAGGGAACCCTTGCCACCATATGATCTGTTATCAGAAACCTAAGGCAGCTGCTTGGTTCTGAACTTTGACTCACAGATTCCCATATGGTCACAGTTTGCTGGAGAGAGAGAGAGAAAGAGGAAGGAAAAAAACCATGAGCTCCTTTAGCACAGCAAGTATAGTCCAGTCAAATGGTTTCTTCTCCTCTCCATCCCCAACCCCATTTAAAAGCCATCTTAAATAGTCCTAGGGCCCCACTGGTCAATAAAGAAAAAAAGCTAAAGAAAACAAAATCTTTCAGGAGCTGACGTTACCTAGTTCCCAGCACAGCTACACACTAGTTGCAGTGAAATGCAACAACCTGATGGGAATTCGAAAGCTGTCTTTTAACTGCCATTATTATCTCTAAAATCTCTCTAACAGCAATCCCAGAATGTAGGTTTAAAGAAAAATCATTTTAATGCGGGTCCCAGTACTATGTTTTCATATTGCGCCAAGTCCAGGTATTGATTAGCTTTACATTAATTCTAAAAGCACCAAGAGTTTGTCAAGCTTCTTCTCCCTTTGATATCAGCGTCCATCAGCAATTGCATCAGTTTTCTGCTGAGCTGCTGAGCAAAGTTAAATGATGATGCACTTCCTCTCCCTGACTTTTGATTCCAGCTTGGTTCAGCAATCCCAACCAGCCACTTCCTGCCTCCCCTATCACACTGTCTGGCACTTACTTCAGACGAGTCAATAAGTTTAAATTATATCTGTGCCAGGCATAATTAATCATAAAGCTTTCTGCTTTGTAATGTCATTTGAACTTGGGCTTGGTGTCTGCAAGTCAAAAGCAAAATAAAAGAAATTCAACTGCAAAAAAGCTGCACCACTCCCCACTGCCTCTTCGTTGGGTTGGGGCTCCTTGGGTTTCAGAATCAGAGACGGTTACTCAGGAAGTCACTGCTCTCTGGTGGTTCAAAACTCAGTCATTGAACTCCGGTAGGACAGTGATGGCATGAGGGGAGAAAAGTCCAAGGAAAATGCACAGCTTTACAACCACTTGCACACAGAGGCACTTTGTACAGAGCCAGCTCAGGGTAGCTTGTGTGACTTCAGGCAGAGCCTGTTGCCCTGTAGGTGAGGGAAGGCCCTGGAGGTTGTGCCGGAAACCCACCTCGGAGGTGCAGCTCCACCTCTACAATTGCTACTCTCCAGGCCCACAGTAATTTATGGCCCTTACAGGCCAGCAGTAAATCACGACCCCCAGCCTGGCTCTGATTCAAACTCCCCAGGCAACCCCCGGAGACTCAGTGGGAGGAAAATGCAGAGAGCAAGGAATGATTTGCATTCCCCTTGCCCTTTCCAACCCTGTCCACTTCTGGAAACAAGCAACCAACAACGTTTTCTTCTTTCCAAGCGCTCAGCTCAAAAGTCTAAGGGACAAAAGAGTCTAAGGGACAAAAGAGAGCTCAGGGTTTCAGGACACAGCATCTTAACTCCTGAAACACCCTCAAACCTGCTCCTTTTACCTCATGCACAGCCCACAAGATCCACCCTGATCCACTGAGATGGCCTTTCAGTGTAGAGGCCACGGATGTTTGAGCAGCACCACTCCCACCCGGCTCAATCTTTGCATGGGGAATCTGTCCAAGAGCCACTGCTCATCCTGTGGGGAGGAAAGGCTCAGCCAGAGTTCAGCCAGTTGGCGTGGTTCCTTTTGGTGTTTTAGAAACAAGGAGATGTAACTCAGCAGAAAGGAGTCTTTCGTGTCATCCGTGGCACAGGAGTCCTTAAAATGTTTCAAATAAAAATAGAATAAAAACAACAACGAAACCTCTTTTTCTTAAAGCATCCCAAGCAATTTTATGGAGATTAATTATCCTTACTCCTTTTTGCCTGTCCATATATTTCAGCTCTCCCACAGAAACAAATCCACTGGATTTCAAATTATGACACAATTAGCATGAAATTAATTAGCATCTGAACTATCCCCTAGTTTTCCTCCAGCCGAGACTGCCAACTTTAATACAAGCCTAAAGCAAGAACTGTAAGACTAACGTAGCAAATGGGACAAAGGACTTTTAAATTAAAGAGATTTTTAAAAAAATGCAATTTACAGCCATAAGCATTTCCCTGACAACAACCCCAAAACTCCAGTCCTTGAACAAAGTGGAGAGACATACTTCACCTCCCCCCAACTCACAGAGTTCATTTGCAAAGCCTGCAATCATCCCTCCCACCTTTTAAAATACTCATGCCCTTTCAAGAGCAGAGTCTATAGTTATCAATTAGCAATGCCTTTTAGTCCCATCTTGCTAAGTTCCTTTTGCACGTAACCTCTCCAGACGCCTGTAAGGATTTTTAAGTCCATTGCATATATATAATCAGTCCCCCAACTGTACCTTAGCCTTCACAATTTCCTGCATCATTTATGGACCTCTGCAGTCTCTCTCTTTGCTACTGTACATATTTTTCCACGTTCCTTCAGGCTCCTATTCACTAGTGCTCAAATTTGTTTCTCCCCTCTTTTGTTAGAAAATTTCAGTCATCATTAACCAAGCACTCCTGTTGTTCTTTTCCATAGTTGCTCCCATTACTGCCATCTTTGTCTCTCACATGAAGCTGTGATTCACAGATGTCCCACACCAGTTAATGCTTTCATTTACCCCGATTGGAGCGGCACCTAGCAGCATGGGAAGATCAGCTCCACCAATGGAAAGCAAGCTTTAAATCAGAAAACAAGACCTCTGCTTATAGAATTTGTCCAAATGAACCTTCCCTCTTGAGCTGCCATGATCACAAGTCAGTGCTGCTTCTGGGAAATTGAATAACTGAAAGGGCAAAAACCCTTGATGCAAACCCCGCTGCACCCAGTGCACTGGGAGGCAATGGGAGGGTTTTACAGCCTGGAAAGAGAACCATGCAGATAGCAGCGCTGTTTACAGCTGCAAATCAAAGACCTCGGATAAAGTTTGAAATAGGAAGAGTATGAAGAAAAAGGAGGTGGACAGGTACTGCAGGGAAAACAAGGACATCTCAGTGCATCTGTACATGCCCATGTAGATTCAGTGCATACAGCGCAGGGAGTACACTTCATCAGCACATTCTCAACATTCAAAATCTAGATCTCAGTCAACAGAACTGCAGTACTCTTAGCCTTCGAGAACACTAAAACTCAGACACCGTGGAGAGGAAAAACAGAAAGAGAGGAAAAAAAGCATTATATACAAACACAATATATTTTCAAGATTAGATTTTCATTCCACAAGTCTTCGGTTCACCTAGACATTTACTGTTGTTATGGTCTGACAACTCAGGTTTTATAGACTGCATTGACTGTTCTTTCATTCTGAGCTTGCCAATATTGTTTTGTTTTGTTTTCTAATTTTTTTTTTTGTTTCTTTTCCCCAAACACAAACAGAGAGAGCATTGCTTTTATATAAGGTGGCAGTGACCAGAGCAACAGTCCCCAGCACTTCAAACCATTCTGATCTTCATTTAACAGCCCTCAGCCCTCCTCCCTTGCTATTCACCTTCTTGTTGGTAAAATAGAATCAAAAGAATTCACTTGGTTCCCTAACAAACTCAGGCAGAAGAGAGATCCTTGAAAAGTGAGAGAATGAAAACAGCATAAACAGCTGCAGCCTACTCTAACAGCAGGATGAACCTGCTCCTTACCCACATGTGTTTTGGTTGGAAGAGGTAAAGAGAGAAGTACCACCCAGCAGCTGGGCTCTGAACCTGCTGGAGTTGCTCCTGTGTAGTAAAATCACCTATTAACTCAGACTAGGTAACAGAAAAGGAGAAACAGTAGGATCTGTTAAAAAACAAATCTGTCCCAAGTAGGTATTGCAAATACAAATGCTGTCACAGGTACACAGTTCAGACTTCTTTTAGCAGAGTGCCAAACTGATGAACTGAAGCAAGGCACCCTTTTACTTTATTTCTCTTCTGCTACCCCTAAGCAGTTACCACAGAATGGAACGACTTAAAATAACCTTGCTCACACCAGCACTTCGTCTGCAGAATTCACAACATTAATTCTTGTAGTAAAAACATATTTTAATTTTTTTTTTTTTTTAACTCTAAGAAAACCAATTTCATTCTTGAATGTTCCATTGATCTACATTAAATAAATAGGCATTAGGGAGAAGCATTGTTTATTTATTTGCTTGCCGCTTAGAATTTAATCCTGGGATTCTAAAGGGATGATTATTATTTTCTCTAACAGTCCCTAGGGTATTTTTTGAATGTAGCCATCCAAGATAGGACTTGTACACTCTGGGATGCTGGTGCATTAAAGCTGCAGAAAGATTGCAGCCAAATAGCTCTTATTTATTATAAAGAGGGATGAGCAGCCGGGGCATACACTAGATGAGACTGCACTACTACCCAGTGTAATGCAGAGGGATACATCTGGGAATGAATCCAAAGGCTGTTTACAGAATGGAGAGCCTCACTAAGAGCATCAGGTGAAACCCTGTTGGTAAAGCAAAGAATAGTTTCCACTGAGTTTGTACAGCCACAGGTTTGTGGCCTAGGGAAGGACTGTGAGCCACCTGAGCCACACTGAAAATCTTAGGTTAGCAGTACCTTCATTTAAACATTTATTTCTCTTGAAAACTGAAGGACAGGGGTTTCTTTTAGAATACAGGCTTAGGCAAGCAGTGCTGGAGGAATCAGAAGAACATTCCAGCTAGTTGTGTGTAATTGCAAGCACCAAGTCTGCTTGAATGTCACCTCCTATCATGACAGGCCATGAAACTTTTTCCTGGCTCCAGAAATAAATAAATAATAATAAAAAATAATCTTCATCTCCCATTTTGGCGACAAATTTCAGTATCCTTTAAACACGATAGCTTCTTCACTCAAGGTATGTCTAGGATATCATTAGGCCATGGTGTAGGAGAAGCTAATTCTACTGAGCTCCTGTGGATAGGTTTTTCATCTCTCTGATCATTCTCCTGAAGTCCTTCCCTAAGCCCTTCCTGATCTGTCAGCACTTCTTCAGCAAAACTGCACAGCAAGGGGTGGTGAGTGAGCTCTTACAGCAACCTATTTCTGTATTTCCAAGGAGTAAGAGGACATAACTCAGTGTAGAGAGGTGAAAGAAATAGCTGCACCGTGATACAATCTTGCCTAAATGCTTCGGAGACTGCAGGTCCCCGATGCAAGTCAGCACACAGCCCAAAGGAACAGCAGGGCAGAAATGCTAAGGTTGCATGCAAGCTAACGAAACGCTGCTGTCTCAATATAGAGGGGATGGAGTCTGCTTTGTGTCACTGCAGAAAATTAGGCTGATATCTAACAGATGACATTTGCTAGCAAAAAAATGCTTGTTCACATAGCATTCGCCTCCTGGGAGATGTCACTAGTTTGAGGAGCATGTGTGCCTGTGCCATACGTGCAGGTACTGAGTGCAGCCTTGCTGCAGATTGCCTCCAACCTGCTCCACAAGTCCTTCTGGAATACAGTGTCTCAGGATAACAGTCTTTTTCGTGTAATTTATTAATCTCCTTCGTGCTCATGTTAATTAAAGACTAATCACATTTATTTCAGCCAAGTGCCAAATGCATTTCTCATTTGTCTTCACTTCCCAAGACCACAAAAGTTCTGCTTTTATTAAAGTGGGCTTCTCTCAAGTGGAGATAATGGAGCCATGTGGCTACAGCATTTTGCAGAGATGTTGAAGATGAATGATGAATAGCATTTTTACTAGTGACTTCTGGACTTGGGTAGCTGAGGCTGAAAGGCTGGAGCACTCAGTGACCCTTGCACCATCTAACCCAACCTAGAGAAAGTCTTTCAAAGAACAGTTCAGTCAAAACCAGGCAAAACCATGTTCATTTCCACAGCAAAGCTCTGGCCAGGAGGAAAGGAAGGCAGGAATAGAGGTCGCCTTTGCTCCTGCATCATGGGCTCCTACTGCTTGTTTTGACATAGATGCTTCACGTTACAGCTTCATCCCATAAGATGTCCTGTGAATGCAGCAAGGTCTCTGTCCCAATATACCAGTATTACTCTTAAGAAGGTAAAATGCAATCAACTTGTCTGCACTACAGTAAGATTTCACTCCTTTAATACAGAGGCTCTGCACTGCAAATGCGACCCTGGTAACCTAATGCTCACCATGTAAACAGGTTGATATCATCGCTTCTGGTTTAATTTGGGGGAAATGAAGAACAGAAAGGTCAGTGACTCGTTCCAAATCACACTGGAAATTGATAGCATAACTGGGAACTGAATCCTTCTCTGCAGAAACCCACTTGGCACCTTTTCTGAACATTCAAAATAGCTCAAACTGAGAATTTAGACACTGACATCCGATTGCACATAGGAACAAAAGTGCTCAGTTTCCTGCAACTCATTTGCAAACTGAAGTTTGGAGAATAAAATCCCGAGCACAGGTAAACAGAGACTCAGTACTTGGAAGCATAATACAGAGTGGGAAACTCTTGCCACTTCTAGATCCTATTTAAGTCAAGTCTGACACACAGTTTAACCAGGCAGATCATGCACACAACAATAACTTGAAGCCTATGAAGAGATTCTCCAAGGACCCATCTTGCTTCTTGAAGAGCCAACAAGCAGAGGAGTTCCCTGCAATGCCTTTCATGATCTCTATTGTTCACAGGGTACTAAAGTAATGAATAGCCTTTATTTTTCCAAGTTTCAGTCACAGAATGCGCATGCTAGCATTAAAAGCAAAACAAAAGTGCAGAAATGCCAAGATACTATGTAACACACAGCCCTTCATCACTTGCATTGATGCACAGTGTTACAAATTTTATCTAATCAACTGACATTTTAAGTAGTGGAGAATTTAGCAAGAATAACAATGTGGTGACAATTTAGTCTTTCTTCCCCCTCCATAAAAACACTGTCTTCTGTTTGGTCTAGATTCAGGTCAAGACATTTCACTAATTTGCTAGTCATTAAAAAGATATTTTTATACCCAGCCTGTAATATTATACTCTTCAGTGATTATGATAGTTCCCAACAGAATTCCAGACTTGAAAATGAAGGCTGGGAAGCTGAGCTGCAATTATGATACTTTAAATAATTCCACAAAAGTAGAACCACTGTTAAATAATTTATAGTCTTTGAACTTGTCACAGATCTACCGAAATCTTCATATCACTCAAGCCAAATATTTTCAAACAGAAGTGGGGTAGGTTACTTCTCTCCACTCCCTTCTGTCACCGCAGAAGCTGAGGAAAATAAAGGTGCCAGGGGCCATATTCTTGGTTACTTTGGTGTAAGTTCCTTTAGAGCAATCTACATGAAAGTTTTCCCCCTGGGGCCGAAGCACTCTCAGAAATAAGGCTTTCACAAGCAGCGTGCTGAAGGGCCAAGTGGTAGCGGTTATTTTCCAAGCAGCAGTTTGTATTGCCCTCCGATGGGATGTTATCACCAGTATTTAAGAAAGCCCTGCATCTCACACAGCCATAGGTGAGCAGAGAGAAGCAATGCTCCGCAAGCCGCCAGTGGTGGCTGTGCCCAAAGACGTCCAGCCAATGCCAAACCTCTGCAGATGCCAGGAGCTCCAGAGGCACCAAAGACAGTCAGGAGAGGGTCAGCTATGGAAAAGACTGGTAACCAGGGATATGGGAGAGTGATTCTGTGCTAAGCTGTGCGGTTAAAAGAAAAACAGTGGAGAAAAACTGCAATTTCTGGACTAATCAGTCCTAATCAGTCCCAATCCACCTCAACATCCCACCATTCAGGGATACAGACTATTCAATCACTATCAGGAGCGCTGGCAAAAATCTACTTTCCAGTGAAAAGCGTGCTTCCCAGATGAAAATTTCTTGCAAAGCCAGGTTCAGAAGCACTGGTGTAAATTAGAGGCGCAGACACAGGATCAAGCCACACTGTGTGAAGAAGTTATCTCTAATTAGCTGAGCCGCAGCAGCTTGTACAGGACAAGATAACACAGCCTCAACGCTTTGCACTGGAGGCAAAAAATGAAGCAGAATCACATTGCAGCCCAGGAAGCCTTTGTGCATGGAGATGTACAATTACAACAGCTCCACTGACTGATAACTTGTTAAATTGACATTACTTGACTCTGTGTCAGGATCCTAAGACTAATGAAACATGTAAAGTATGGCAGAAGTAAACAGCAGCTTTCCAGGAAATCCTTAATTTGCATTCTAATTAAAGCAATGTGGGGCAGAAGTCATAAATAAAGAATTCAATCACAGCTCACTGTATAATAGGCAGACTGGTTTTACACACCTGATATGACAGCCAAGTGCTAATGCAGGGTTATGGAAGATGCCAGACCCAAACAAGCTACTCACATTGGCAAGTGACAAAAAGCTGCATCACCAAAAAAGGTTTTCATGATGCAATTTGTCTTTTAAAAACTTTCTCTCCCTGGGAATAAATCACATCTTTATTTTAGGAGATGAAGAACATTTCTTCTAGAGTCCTTGCACGTTTGACCAGCAGAATGGGAACACTACATCTTCAGGCTGTTTACCACCAGAGAAGTAAACAGCCTGAAGGTGTAGGGTGAGAGAGGGGTTCTCAGGATAACAGAGCAATTCTCATTCCTGGGTGCCCTGGTAAGGTTTCAGCAGGGCGGCAGAAAAGGAGGCTGGTTGCATTTATCCGCAGGAAATCCATCTGCATAAAACCATTTCAAAATTCAATTCTGATGTCCTTTCTGGGTGGGACAGTACATATGCCTTCTGTTACTTCAGGAACATTTTGAGAAGTCCTCTGTTGTATTTATTAAATGTAATCAAGTCAAGAAAAGAACAAGCAATTGAGCTGCTTGCTTTCTAATTAAAATTAAACAGTATTATTTAAAATATCCTGCTTTTCCCTCTGCTGAAACAACAATAGGAAACAAGACTATTTGACAAAAGGCTATTTCAAAACAAGCTGATCTAATGAAAGCAGAGTAAACATAGGTACCACAATACAAGTAAAACCCATTGTTGGTTTTGATCACTTTGCTAAACTTGTTTCATGTTTCCCCACTAACCTACCACAAACAGCAAGTCTTTTCACCAGCCTTCAAGTGCTTTCATTCTAGTGAAATGTGCTTCTTTAGGATGTGTGTGTTGTTCTTTCGTTCTTCTTTTGAACCATAATAATAAAATATCTTATTGGCAGCAGTCTTGAGATTATAAATGGGTATCAGTCTTTGTTTAATTTCAGCAAGCCAGGACAAAATCACTGAGGTTTTCACATACGTGACTTTCATTAATAGTGACATACACCTGAAAGCACATTTGGCTCATGCCTTTTATTGTGTTCATTTTGTTGTAGTTGTTCCTTCATGTACTTAGAAGGCCCAAAAGCTTTGGAGGTGTTTAGGAAAGGTCCCAAGAAAGAGACTCAGTGACTCTGGAAAGGGCAAAGCCACTCACACCAGAATGGGATTGCTAATCTGTTAGGAAAAGCAGAATTATTTTGTGTTGAGGTTTTTGCTTGTTTCTGTTTTGTTAAATTGTTTAAGATGCGTTACTTTGGTCGATATCCATCTGACTTTGGGCACTAAGCAACACCAAGGGAGAAGAAAGCCTGTTCTGAAATTTAAGACATCTCTCCAGAAAGCTGTAACCAACAGTCTGTAACTGTTGCCCAGTGCCCTGGGCACTGAAGCTATCAAAGATCACAGCTGACTGTCTTTATATTTCAAAGTGCTGAAAATGCCCATAAAATCATGTGCAAACTCTTCTTTGGGTCAAACCTTTCAAGTATTTTCCGTGGTATTTGCATAAGCAATCTTTACACAAGAGCTGGGATTTGGAAGCATGCTGCACTAAGAACAAAGATAAAACAGCCCAGATGTGATATGACAGAGGAACTCACGCCTCTTGTGATTCAACATGCTGGGTTTAGCCACTCCAGTGCTATCCTGCTGCTCCCCACAGGAGGACATGGCAGCCTGCTCCCGCAGACCTCTTGGAAGTGATGCCCTCCCGAGGCAAGACTGTGAGCCCACAGGCAATGTGGAGACGTGCTCAGCACAGCTCTGGCAGACACATCTGGTGGCTGTGTCCAGCCATGGCAGCATTCCATAGCCAAGGCAAGGCCAGGCCTGTGAATGCTTATAATGAACCCCAGGGTGATGCACACATGCTTTTTGTCCCCTACAGCCATGGGCAGACAAACCATCATCAGGATGAGCAGATGGCAAGGGGTTAACCAGTCCTGACCAGCTCATGCACAGGGGGGCATATTCCAGATTGGCAGAGGAGCGCACAGCGTTTGTTAGAGGGGAGCTAAAATGATTTGCTGCTTGGAAGCCATTCTGTGCCACCCTCAGACAAATGCCTTGTAGAAGCCAGCAGGATGCTCCTCTAGTTACAGGCTGCAGTGGGGCCTGTAACTTGGCTTTGGCACGGAAGAAAAGGGATTTGTAGGGGAAGCTTCTGGTAGCAGCATGTACACAAGGGAAGTTGGGCATAGCAGCAGTTTTCTTTCAAAATCTCCCTGCTTCTGAAAGGCCACCCATGGGAGGCAGCCATCTCTGGTGCAGCTATTGTTTGCAGTGGATGCGTGCCACTGTTTGCGGCCGGGGTGGAGCAGAGGGAGCGCCAGGCCTCGCACACAGCAGATGAAGACTGCCCTCTGCCTTTCTGTCTTCAGAGGCCATGTGTACACAAACCAGGCAAAAAGCAGATGCTGGTAAGGCTGCCCTACACCAGGCTCCAGCAGCATCCAGCTCCTAACTACAGCCAGAGCCTCAGCAAGAGCTTTCCTGAAGGAGCTGGGGGGCATTGGTGCAGATCACCCAAGACTGCTGACTGAGGAACCACGTACTCCTGTTTAAGAGCCACAGGCGACACAGCAGTGAATTAGGAGATGAAAGGGACCATTTGGAACAGTTCAGTTTCTTCATTTTCCCCTCGGTTTTCTTTTGGGGCCAAGGTGAGCATTCCCCTGAGAAGCGGGATGAGATTAAAAAGCAGCAGTTATCTGGAGCCTTGTGCACTGAACAAACACTGCATTTCCTCCAAACAGAAAACATACACGCAGGGCATAAATCAAGGCCCAGCTATGAGAGGTTTGTCCCTGGAAAGGTGTCGGGGCACATGCATTTGGGTGGCTGCTGCCTTCGGGTTGCCTGGAGCAAGTTTTGACCCACGTTATTAATACAGCTTATTTGATACAGAGCTAACCAGGCGTGAGCTCAGAGGTCTGTTTATATTACAAGAGCGTGGGCCTTTGGGAGATTAACGCCTAGAGAAAAAGCATCTGTATTTGTTTTGAGGGCGAGGCTACAATTTAAATTCTTATGTTATCACACAAACTAGACAAGATAGATAATCAATGCCCTGTGATAGCTGGTGCTGAGGAAGTGAGCTAGTTTTCTTCTGCAGAACCATTATTCAGCATATAATTCTTTCTGCATTCATTTATATTTAAAGTCAGATCAGGCATTTATTTTCCTGAGACTTTTATGAATTCGTACCTATATTTTCATCTCTTATCATAAAGTAAAGCTGCCTGAAGTATGTGAACTCTGTGATTTTTTATTTATTTATTATTTTTTTGCAGCAACATAAAAAATATATCATATTATTGCAAAACACTATGTCACAGAAATCATATAGATGTCAGGCTTAAAGGAAACTTCAGAGAGCATCCAGTCTATCTCCCTACACAGAAGTAGTATTGAGTTTACTTCCAGCCAACAGATGCCTGTCAAACTTCTTAAAACCTTCCAAGGAGCATCTACAGCATCCCTAGGTAATTTGTTCCAGTGCTTACCAGTCTTACATAGACAGACATTTTTTAAACAGCCAAAAGCCTTGTTTTGCTATTAGCAGAGCCAAACTCTGAATTTATTTTCAGATCTTTAATCCACGCCTTAATTAAGTCCAACACTTTGCAAACATCTGAATGTAAATCCACAGATGCTCTGCACCTTTAGAAGGTAAAGCAGACACAAAGACATAATGACTATCAGAGTAAAGAGAGCAGCTAGCACACAGCAGGGCCAGTAGCGCTGTTGAGAGGTGGGTGTGTGACATTTCTCACTATGCCTGAGCAAGTAAGAACACTGATTTGCTAAATCTTGACTGCAGTTCAGTTTTCACAGACCCTTCTATTATATGTGTGAAAATACAGTACTTACTATCCTATGCTCAGTGGACATGTTGACTGATAGATCTGTATCCTTTTCCTAACAGCATCTGCCTACTAGAAGACTTATGCCTTTCCTCAGACATCTTTTCTAGATGAACACACACAAATCTTTCAGTCTTTCAGCACAGATCGTATTTTCTGAATCCTGAACCATTTGGGGGTCATTTTTTCTGGAATACAGCCCATTTTTCTGCATCACTTTTAAAAGTTCAAAACCTGACCCAAAAATCCAGCTTTCAACTTTTTAGCACTGAATAGGGACGACTTACGCACAACAGTTTTGCTCATAATCTGCCCACTACATGTTGTTCTTTTAGTGCCACAGTTGCATATTTCATTCCTGTTCTACTTGCCAGGATCTACAACACCACATTCTCTCCTACTGCCAAATCTGTGTATTTACAGTTTATCAGATGCATACTATCTTGCAATTTTAGCATCTAAATACCATCATGATGGTAGCGGTTTTTTTTATTTTGCTTTGTTTTTGCTAATATATCATGATCTTTTCTACTCCAATTGCTGTCTTCAAAAGAACTTCTGTAGCCTCTTAACCGGAATCATAGAATCATAGAACTGCTCAGGTTGGAAAACATTTTAAAAATCATCGAGTCCAACCACGACCTAACTGTACTACCCTAACTAACAACCCTCTGCTAAAGCATGTCCCTGAGCACCACATCCAAATGGTTTTTAAACACAGCCACGAATGGTGACTCAACCCATTCCAGTGCTTAACAAGCCTTTCTGTAAAGAAGTTTTTCCTGACATCCAACCCAAACCTCCCTTATACCCTCCTTAAATTTTTCAGTAATGAAATTATCAGCTAGAACCAGGCTCATGATGAAACCTGCTCAGAAAGCAAAAGGAAATTCTGATGTCAGCAGGGCACTTAGCAGAGCACAGGTTATTAAAGAGGCAGGCCATTCCCTGTTATTCAAGCTGAATTTCTACAATTTACTTATGAGCCCAGTGTCAAAAGTCTGGCTTCAGTCAAGATGCATCACGTTTACCATTTTCTCCTTATCCACCCTGAGCCAGTTTCCCTGTGAAGGAAGACAATTAGATTGGTTTAACATGATTTGTTCTTGACAAATGTGTGTTGACTCTTTTTTATCACCTTATTATCTGGATGGTGCTTACACACAGATTGCTTAATAATTTCTTCTAGTATCTTTCCAAATATCAAGGTTAAACTGACTTGTGTAATTCCCAAGACCCTCTCTTTTCTCCTTTTTTATTAACAGTCTAGTGCAGGAAAAAGAAGCATGTCTCGAAGAGAAGCAAGAGTTTGTGTGCACTGCAACAGCTACATTCACATATTTAGACAAGAAACATCTAAATATTTTCTAAAAAGCGCAGGCCAAAATGGTAAGTTGAATTTATCTTCTGCATTATCTTGGGATGAGACAAAAATAAGCAAAGTCTAGAATACATGACCAGAAATGAATATTATATAAACAGAATCATTCATTGTCACAGAAATATGATCGCTATTATATAACCTCTTCCAACCTCCTGCCAGTGGATGATTATATCTTACAGAGTGTTTTCCACTGCTTTACTCAACAGAGATTTAAGCAAATCAGTAAATAGCTTTCCCCTGCTTCCCTCGGGAAACTGTTGCATGGCTATATAACCATTACATAGGTCTCACTGAAAACCATAATACTGAATCATGTATTTAATAGCAGCTAATTGTGACAACCAAGATGAAGTTTTAACACTACCCCTCTTTTCCTTCTCTCACTGACATAACTTTTTCTAACTACAGGTGTCACACCTGTTGGGCATTCAGGTTGGATATTAGGAAAAATTCCTTCTCTGAAAGAGGAATCAGGAGCTGGAACAGGCTGCCCAGGGAGGTGGTGGAGTCACTGTCCCTGGGGTTGTTCAAGAAACATTTACATGTTGTACGGAGGGATGCGGTTTAGTGAGAAAATATTGGTGGGAGGCGGACAGTTGGACTGCATAATCTTGGAGGTCTTTTCCTGCTTTGGTGATTTTATGAGTGTACTGAGTGCCTCCCACATTCTTGTTGTCTCTACAAGAGTTCCTGGTGGAGGAAAAGATCTTCACCAGAGAAATATCTTGCAAGAGGGAATGAGAACAAGAACTGTGCTACACCCAACCCAGCTGCATTATAATGCCACCATGGCAGAATGATTTTTTCTTATACATGAGGCTGCATTATGCATTAAATTTCACCCGTCAACAAGTTGAGCAGAATAGATCTTGTGTGGACACTGATCTTTTGAGGACCTTCTAAATACACTGACAAACTAAAACAATATTTGGGAAGGAATTTGGGGGAGTAGACGCAGGGAAATTTTTCAGTACACCTATACTGACATGCCCTAAACACAGGCTCTGTCAGTGAAGGCTGAGACTTTGTTAATACCAAGCCATCACTTTTCTACTTTTATCCCGATTTACTAATTTAACTGCATTCAGTTCCATTCAAATTATTCCAGTAAACTGCCGTGTCTAGAGGAAAAAAGGCTCCAAGATGCTTACACTCCACATCTCCCACTATTCCAGCTATTTCAGATATGCTCTGGCCATTTCTATTTGTAACACGTTCAGAAACTCAGAGGTTTGCAGCCAGCTTAGAATGCATTGAGTTCTCATAATCACAATGGCTGCTAAGATTAATTTCTTTATCCTAGCCCTTGTATTTATTGAAATAAAGTGAGCTCAGTTTTGAGGTTGACTTCGGATTCCTTGTAACCTGTTCTCACATTCAGACAGTGGCTGGAAGTGAAGCATAACTGCTGTATCATATGATAAACCCATGGCACGAATAAATGCTGTTTCCCATTCTTCATGCATTTAAATCAGAGGTAGTTGACCCGTTTAGGATATAATCTATTCAGCTAATAAAATCCAGCTGGCACATAGTAAAATGTTTTAATCCATGATCCATGCATATACTTCTCTAGAAAAAAAAAGATGGTTACTGAGTGTAGCATATAAAACTTGCCCTGAGCTAGAGAGCCAAAGCCCTTTAGCACAGAGACATTTCTGAATTGTGAACTTTATAAAACCCTGCCCATAAGTTCTGCAGATGTAGCTTACTGCTGAGAAAAACCTAGGATGTTAACTGCCAGTGTTAGCTCATATAAGTTGGTATTTGTAAGAAGTGAGCTGTATAACTTGTATTATTTTTCTCACCTTCCCTGTATAGTAAAACCCAGCAATTGTAAATTAAGGGTTTTTTTGTTGTTTTGTTTTTTTTTTAAATCTGGATTCCTATGAGGATTTAATGGGGTAAGGATGTAGTTTTGTCCTCTGCCATTTCTAAAAACTGTACAAATCAAAGTGCATTTTGTAAAAGAACTTTACTACCTGTTTAATAACTTTTTAAAAGGTTCTACTATTGCATCATGGGACTACATGGCAAGTCTTTTCCTTCATGGACAAACAAAGAATATACCCAAGTAACGCTCCATAACATAAATAGTAGTGGCCATCTAGAAATCCCTTTTGCATAGTAAGTGAAAATAGCCAGAAAAGCTAGTTCACTTGAAGCTTTATTTAAAGACTTGGGTTTGGACACAGATACATACAAGCTGTTTAGCAGCAGATTATCCAGACTGTATCAGTTTTCCTTAATTTTATGGTTGCCTGACTATAATTTTGTATTTATCCAACAGTAGAAAGAGATAGAAGGTAAATCAAAATAATGCACAGGGATGGATACCTTACATACCCACTGAAAGCTATTTCCTGCACCTAGCTGCAGACACCACTTGATTCTGAGTATCCACTGTAGGGCTTTTGCTTTTGGCATTTCATACTACCAAGAAGCTTCTTTGCATGCTAATAAGGATGCCAGGAAGACCAGCTGCTCCTAAAAAGTTTGCAGGGAAGCAGATATAATTAATTCACAAGTTGGAAGCATATTTGACAGAGAGAATGGTTTTGTTACTCCCAAACAATTGAGAAGCTCATATGAGAAATGTACACGCAAGGACATCTGCTCTCACTTAAATCTCATACATTTACGCTATCCTAACTGAAGACATTGTAGACAACTCTCATAGCTAGCCATGAAGATGATTTGCAGAATAATCTAAATACTGCTGTGCAAGGAAAAGCTTGATCAATAGGCCCCATAAGTTAGAATGTATGAATTCGTGGCATTTTAATGGCATGTCCAAGAATGTTAGGATCAGTCAAAGTCTACCTGGCCGAGCATGTTATCAGGGCTTTGGTCTTCTTTGTGTCATCACAATCATGGCTTCCATCAAATTCAGTGTTCAAGACTCACAGTGATAAGAAAAGGATTATTTAAGCATTTTCTTCTTGCTTTTTCTTTTTTTTTTATCAACTACATTCACATAAACTTGTCGCCCATTTGCATACATTTGAGCAGTCTTCCTGACTATGAGGCATCTGCACTTTTATGTTCATTTCCCTGACATCTGGAGTGCAATAAATTCACTGCTTACCTTATTTTTTTCCTTTTTGTCACTCTTTCGCTCCCCTAAAGAAGTGTTGACAGTAGTATGGATCAATCCGGTCACATTCAGATACAAACTCACTTCCAAGGTTAAATGACTCAAACTGGACCAAAAAGTTAAAGTGGTGGAAAAAGAAAAAAATGCCAGTTGTGCCTCTGAGAAAGCAGCGTTCCCATTCCACCACAGGATGATTCAAAGACAAATATTAACAAGAAAGAAATCAAGAGCTTAGATACGTGGCTAACGTTGCTTCAAGACGCGTCAGAATGAGACAGCGGGGCACAGATAACCAGCTCCTTGTTGGGTAAGCAGGTGTTAGTGTCAGCACCCCAGGGCAAAGCATGCCTCAGGGAGGTCCTGGAGCGATGGACAGAACAATCCTGCAGCCTCCCTTTGGACTATCAGGCTGTTATGAGACCACTACAGCACTGAGTGGGGGGTACAGGACGTTGCACTGTGAATACGGAAGCTGTATGTTTGCTTAATGGGGATGTTTGGAGTAGCTCAGCACCCAAAAGGGACATATGAGAACCACTTTGTAGGTCTCCAAGGTATTGCAACACACAATGCAAACATACAATTAAGTTTTGCAAAGCTGGCCAGCCACCAAAGGTTTTGAAGTTGGCTGAATACGAAGTTCCTTGATTCTTCCCCTGACTCTCAGCTTTCCCTGTAGACTGAATCAAAAACTCCAGATAATACAAACAATGCTGTTCATTCTCCTGTTGCCTGAGCACTGATCCATTTTTCTTGCTCCACTGGGACAGATGAAATAAGAGGAATGAAAACAAGGCCGGTCTGGTGTCTGCTGAGGGATCGTCTCTTACTAGCCAAGAAATGGCAAAATCCTCCTAAAGTTTCTTTGGGGAATATTTATTTTGTCCTGCGCTTTTACTATGATTGTGTTAATCCAATAGATTTGCTAAGCAGTAAAGCGTTAACTGGCGTGTCTGAAGAATGCTTATTGGGTAATGCACCTGCATGGGAAAAGGACTGAAAACATCGTTTACACGAGGGTGTGGACCATATGTGACAAAGAATACATTATACGTTTCCTTCATGGTAAAATATGTTGAGGTAATGGAGAGCAGGGTTAAAAGCTGAAGAGCCTGTATTTATGCGTCTAGTTCAAGAGGTCGTTTTAATTTCTACCCCCGATCAATGATGACAAACTTCAGCTCTGCTTCTGTAGGCACTCCAGCAGCGTGTGAGGGGTGACCGCCGCGTGTTCATCTTGCACGCATTCCTGCGTGACCTACGTTTATTCCCTCAAGCTGGCAATGAGAGGAAAACATTGTGCCAAGCATGACAAAAAAGGCAAGCGGAAAAGGGGAAAAAGTGAAGTTAAACTGCGTGGAATTGACTACAATGAAAAAATCAGGGTGCTAAATCACATCTGCAGCCGTTCTGCCTATTACTCCCCAAGAAGACATGGAGTCTTCTTACATCTGGGCAACAAGCTGCCTGTCCCAATGGTTGCCTCCGTGAGCTGCGGGCACATCGGGGAGCACTTCAGCAGACTCCTTGCCTCTCCCTACTGGGTTACATTGCCCACAGCCTCCAGCATCACACAGGCTCCCAGAGCCCACAGCTTTTTTCCTTCTTTGCTGTTGTTGGCTGCTCTCAGTGCTAGGGCTCAAGTCCTGTCAGCAGAAGCTTTGCAGCGGATGCACAGCGAACCTGCCTGACATGTTACAAACTGACACAATTCCAGCAGTAGCCAGTGGTCTCGCATAATGCAGTTATTTTTTCCAGGACTGTTTTCTTCTTCCAGCTGAGCTCCCAAAAGGCAGCAATGCTTTCATAGACCCACACAGTGAAAAAATGAGCAACAGCAGCATCCAAAAGGCTTTTGTTCGTTATTACATCCAGCCTTCCTGGAGTGCTCAGACAAACGAGAGGGCGAGCTTGGCTAGTGTTCCCCAACTGAAACACTGAGACTGCCTGACCAAGACTTCACGTGTTGAAGCTGCCCTGCTTTCCACAGTGCTGCCTAAAGCCTACAAGAAACGTGGTTGGCAAATGAGGGCATCCATCCACACGAGGTCTCTGAGCTGTCTGCCCCTTCTCTCCCTTCCTTCGCCTGAGGACACCTGAGCAGTGGTGCAGCTTTTCCATCATAAAAAGGTAATCCAGGGTTCAGGACCAATTTTTTTATTCCTTTTTTTTTTTTTTTTTTTTTTTTAGTAACTTGAAAGGACCTTCATTTTCAGCAGGATGTAAGCTTCAAGAAGTCTTTGTCCACTCTGAAAATGTCTGCTGAGAGGTTTTCAAATCCACATTTAACCAAAATTGCAATAAGAAATTTTCATCACTTACGGAGTTCTGGCTTACAGGATAGCCTGCATCTCGGCACAAAGCCTGGTCCATACCAAAATACAAAGGCAACCTGAAACAGAGCCAAGGAGAGGGCTTGCCTGATCCAGGTGAAGCCTTGTGGATCACAAAGCTAGCAATGAACACGCCAAAGGTTTGCGCTGGCTCAGCCATACTGAAAGGCTGTCCATTCCATAATGCTCTATTTCTCACTGCAAAAGCAAAGCAGGAAAAGATAACCCCATAACACCTACTAAGCTGCATACACACAGTTACCTACGCACAGCACGTACATCTCCCTGCCTGCTGTCCCTCTGCTCCCCCAGCTATGGGCACAAAGCTCCAGATGAGCAGTTTCAATTACTTGAACAATGATCTTGGAAGTAAAATATTTCCCTCATCGCCACAAATCTTTATAAGTAGCGAAATAAACACCACAACATGCCTTCTTCCAGCAGCTGGAAAATTATGGTCTGACTTGAATGACATCATTCTGTTTTCCTACGGAATTTTAGAGCTGTGAGATTTCAGGGAGAAACGGTGTGGTGGCTTGAGGCAGGGTGCAAGGCAGTGTTGTGGTGAAATGGGCCAACCAGAGAAAGGTGAAGCTGTTTAAATAGGCACTACTGCAAAATAAGTGTATATACTAAAAAGGAGGGAGAGAGGGAGAGAGCGAGAGAGGGAGACAGGGAGAGAAAAACAGGAAAAAAAGAAAAAAAAGAAGGGGGGGGAAAGAAAGAGGGGGGGGGGGGGAGAAAGAGGGGGAGGGGAAGAAAGAACGGGGGGGAAGAAAGAACGGGGGGGGGGGAAAGAAAGAACGGGGGGGGGGAAAAGAAAGAACGGGGGGGGGGAAAAGAAAGAACGGGGGGGTGGGGAAAAGAACGGGGGGGTGGGGAAAAGAACGGGGGGGTGGGGAAAAGAACGGGGGGGGGGGGGGGAAAGAACGGGGGGGGGGGGGGGGGGAAGGAAAGATTCCTTAAAAACAGACCAAACAAGATGTTCTTCTGGCTTACAGCCATTCTCCAGCCTTCAGCAGCTCCATCCTATCTCCAATCTATGACATTATGTTGTTTCACAACATCTTTTATTGTTCTTTCCCTGTCTTATTACAGTGCTGATATGGAAGATGTACCCCAGTGAGGAAATACCTCTGCCAGAGCACCACTGCAATCCAAGGAGCTCTTCAAAGGAGCCAGCATTAAATCTAAATCTTTAATTATATGCTCTGCTATGGATGTCATCAGAAGGTGTTTGACCACACTGGGTATACTGCAATTGCTTTTATTGCAGAGAGGTTTGATGGAAAAGAAAATCTTGGTCCTGGCACGTTACAAAGTCAAGTCCCAAAATGTGTCTCCACACTAGAGAAGACAGTGAAACATTTGATGGTAACGGAGTCAAAATTGCACTTGGCCAGTTGCTGAGAAGAGACACAAGCAACAATTTCTAGCAGGAAGTGGAGGCTCAGGCTTTCAGCATTGCCATAATCAGAGACGTAGGCTTCAGCTAATTTCTATGCTAAGCCTGGGCCTCACCGACAGTGAGATGGTTGGAGCCATCCATTTTCATTCCCTGACCCAATTGACCAGGACTGGTTATTTAAAGTTTGGTCAGTTGCTCTGAAAATTTCTTGAGGACAATTCTAACTCAGCACCGCTCAGTGCAGTTGGGTTCTTCATAGACGGATCCAACAAACTCCATAGCCAAACAGAAATCCTGACCTGCCCCTGGTGATGTCTGTTTTGCGACAAACTACCTGCTAACTCAAAATCACAGCTGTGGGAAACCAGCAGCAGCACTGGTGCTGACTATGAGTAGCAATCAGACTGAACACAATGAAAATCAGAAATGAAAAAAGGCATGAGCGTATGAGAAACACGGCTTTGTTGACATTTCTTTTCTATTTTAATTGCTGTGGAAGACCTTGTAACATCTTTTCAGTGCTCCCAAAACAACACAAACAACTTCGGTAGCTTCAGCTTCTATATATTTCCCTTACTTCTTCACCATGACCCTCCTAATTTTCCTTCTTTCCTCGAATAACCATGTACTTAACCCAGGACGATGGAACTAAAAAGTCAAATTTCCTCCAAACCAGGAATAACACCCACTCCCACCTTGCAAGGTTTTATACATCCTTTTCTTTTGTGTTGCAAAGGAATGAGCATTACACAGTAGAACCTGAAATTCCATGCTTCATAGGCTAACTTTGTTTGCTGTTATTATTTATACGCAATTCCAACAACTTATTAACTTTCAATCACTGTAACCATTTAGCAGAGTCAAGAAGGAAAAGCAATGGTTCAACACTTCAACAATAAGGAGCAAAATTGATGGATAAATGTGCGTATCACTTTAATGTAGCCAGTCCTATATATACACATAATTTTGTGTGATTTATATCCCTAATTAGATTCCCATGGCAACATTCTTCAGCTAACAATGTGTATCATAATCACCTTTTCTTCATACAAATGATTTCCTTAACTTTGCATGCATAACTTAGCAGCTTTTATTTTTAAAACTCCTGTTAACAGTTTCTCTCTTGTTACCAGTAGGGGTGCTATGATAAGAAACTAATTTGCTGTAAAAATTACTCATTTGTCAAATAAGCATTAAAATAATTGTTCCCCTTTTGACTGTTACCCTGCTGTTTCAAGTCATTTTCAAAAACTAAATTATTTACTCATTTGAAAGTTCAGCTGTGCATATTTTAATTGATATTCCCTCACAGGACTCATGTTGTTAATGACAATAATTAACCCAAAATGGCTGCTAAATAACCATACTGAAAAGATACGAAGTATTTGTGCAGAAAGTAAAATCAGCATTTTGAGATACCATCAGAATGTGCGACTTCCCTATTTTATGGTAAAGCATAGTAATAGTTCATAATCAAATTAAGGATGAAAAGGAAAAATGTAGATTACACGCTTTGATGCGGAATACTTTATGTTTCCAATATAGTATGGTATTCTGGCTAACAATGAGTACTCAGTCATTTTAATAAATCCCAAGTATTGCTATTCCAGATAGTAATATAAAGTATTCTCATGAAGTCAGTGCAGTTAGGAATGTGGTAAACTATCCATTAATAACATTTCTGTGCCATCTATCTCCCGCATTTCATTCCAAGGAATCAGACCCCTGCAATAATTTATAGCTTATGGAATTAATGCTGAAGGCTCTCTTCTGGCAAGTGTTGTTGATTTCAATGCTAATAGCTGAAAGCTATTTAGACACAGCTTCTTTCTCTGGACACATCGCAGGCCAGATGCATTACCGACCTATTGTTTGCGCATCCATTTAGACCAGAACAAAAATGATATCATTTTTTATTTAGCTCCTTTACTTGTCAATAGTGCAAGTTAAGAGGGAAGCAAGCTCCGTGTGCACTGCTAAATAAAGAGACAGGATAGGCTTGTCTGCAAGGGAAACAATCTGAGTTAACTAAGGATGTGATTTTAATGCGGGTTTCTATATACAACTATATTAAGCCCATGTGGACTCACTCATTCAGAATTAAAATAGCCCTAATTCACTTTAATCTAATTCACTTCCAAAGACCACAGAGGGGTTTAAAGTTGTTTAATCTATTTGAACAGCTCATTTGAATCCACATGCCTGACTGTCCCCACAGACACCCACTCAGACAAACAGAAACCCAATAAAGAAGCGGTGAGGTTAAGAGCATGTTGGCAGAAAGTTTAACTTCATGGCTTTTAGACGGAAAATTTGGTTTTCAACCGTACCATTTCTTTGAAGAAGGCGTTGACAACAAGTGGTCCTAAATTTCACTTGGAAACTATCTTCCCTTTCTTAAAGACATCCTGAAATGTTTCTGTAGTGCTTCTTGGTGGAATGACCCCACTGCTCCCATAGCCTGCAGCCTGAACAGCTGGCCCAACATATCGTGGGCTGGGACAACCGTGCACCAAGCAAAGAGTAGAAACCCGGGTACATCAGACAACATGTATTCTTGCTCCTGACTAATTTTGCTATTTTAAACTAAAAATTTTGGGCTTTTGATACGTTATGGAAAATTACTGATTTCGTACAAGGAAGTAGCCCTTGTTCCCCCTTTGTCTCCTACCCTTGGGTCAGGCCTACTTGGAAAGGCCTTCACCTTTCTCACGCTAATAGAGAAACCCCAAGCCAAAAGATTTGGTGGTACTGGCAACAAAACCAAATACTTGTCATCGGTTTGGAAAACATCCCCTCCATCATCTGTGTTCTAAGCTCTTCTACAAAGGACGTGCCTGAACTCATGGCTTAAGAGTCACAGCTCCTTACATTTTGCTCTGTTACAGGGAAGGGCAGGCTTGAAGGAGCAACTGGATCTGTGATCACAAGCTCTGTGGATGATACACAGTGTATGCTGGTCATATTCCCGATCAAATACAAGGACTGGGTTTTGTAAAACAAATTGATTCTCTACAGGTGTGACGTTTTCAGATATGAGAAGCAAGCAGCGTGCCTTCCTCACAGGTATGTTGCAGATTAAGCATAGATAAGTTGACAGCCTTTGCAATTTTGAGTTTGTTCCCTCCCTTATAACCAAAGGCCTTTAAAGCAAGCATATTTCTACCCTTTGTTGCAAAAAAAAAAAAAAAAAAAGCACAACGTTCTCACCTTAGTGAACTGCAAAGCTTCCCAAAAATATGCTTTTGTAGAAGTACTGCCTAATGTTTCAACGCTGAAGTAAAGTAGAAGTAAAAGGCTTCATGGCTGCAATTTAAATCCTTCTAGTCAGAGAACGTTAATACGAACACATCTGTCTTAGTCACTTAAATTGCCTCCACAGTTCTTGTACGTTTTCACAGGCACCTCTGGGGGTTTGCATGTGTAATCAGCAGCATTCAGAACTCCAGCAAGCTGCTCGGAGAGTTTGGCTCATTTAGAGCTACCTTCCACATCTACTAAGTCACATTTTGGAGTTGGAAACCAAACACAAATAGCCAACAGATGAAGAGCACATTTATGAAGAAAAGAACTTTCTCTTATTAATTGCTCAACCTATTGCTGTCTGAAAAATAAGCGCAAGCTATTTCTGGCACCAGATGACTCCCGGTTTTCACCGGCCAGCAAAGCTGCATCTGCAAGTTCAGTGAGATCAGTAAACAGTGTAGGTTAAGTAACCGGTTACTAACATTTTCCTTAAGCTACAAAACTTTTAAACAAACAACAACAACTGCGATCGCAGTAACTTTCCAGAGGTTAACAGCATGCAGGTGGTCAGTTTGAAGCAAATGCAAAACAGACGGCTGCAGCGTTATGAAGATCTCAGCTAAGTTTGGTTCACTGGGTCTTCCTTTTCAAAATCCTCAGCGATACAACACAAATGTCAAAATGACAAAAATAAGGAAGTATGTCATAGACTAAACATTTTAATGCCCTTTCTGGCTCACTTTTGCAGGCTAAAGTGTCTGCGTTGACCACATTTGATGGCATCAGTACTTACGAGTGGCTGCGTGTATGAGTTTTTAATAGCTGAAAAAAACAGAGATGGCCCATACTTCTCAATCGCTAACTGAACCATTCTGTGGGCTTTTCCTTTAAACCACTGGCACGATACATCTTATGTTTCAACGATGATGCCACTTGGCAGACTTTGTGAGATAGCTCCAATTATCAGTAATAGGATACTGAACCGCAAACAGGTTCCAACCCAGCTAGCTGTGGTATGAGCGATCGGGAAGGAAGCACTCCCACTAAGACTTTTTAGCAAAATGATTTCCAAAGGCAGGCACTCCCTTCTGTGGCCTCTGCCCACCCACACACTGGGCGAGAGGCACAGCACGAGCGAGTCCATGCCACAAATTCATTGGCACGCAGGAGCTGCTACCACGAGGATGGGGCACAAGTGGGAAATGTCACAGGGTTGCAACTTGCTGCATACACGTACAAGCAACCAGCGCTCGGACTCCATGGAAAAGCACCAACAGTTCTGAAATTTGACACGACTCAGAGATTCGCATTCAAACTGAGCAGCCGCCAGTAAATAAATATAAATCTGTTGTCAGGGTGTTTCGTAATGCCTAGCTCCTTAAAGCTAGTTTTACTCATCCCCTGATGAAGCAACATCCCTCTAGGTACAATTGCTTCTCAAGCTGCAATACCATCTCCCAAACTCCTGCAATGCAGCTTAACCCAGAAATGAGTCACAGGTGGCTCCTGTGCTCTCGTGTACAGCAGGGAGGTCACAGAATCACAGAATGGCCAGGGTTGGAAGGATCACGAATCTCCAACCCCCCTGCCACATGCAGGGCCACCAACCTCCCATTTAATACCAGACCAGGCTGCCCAGGGCCCCATCCAACCTGGCCTTGAACATCTCCAGGGATGGGGCATCCACAACCCCTCTGGGCAGCCTGTTTCAGCACCTCACCACTCTCATAGTAAAGAACTTCTCTCTGACATCCAACCTAAATCTTCCCTCCCTAAAAATCCAAAAGAAAAGGTCAGGGCACACACAACCACACCTCCTCCAGTGGTTGCTTGAAACAAGGCAGGGGTAATGCTGAGGGTAGAGAACCCTCAAATACATAAATTGCAGCAGGCTGATACAAGATTTCAATCCAAAGCATTGAAATGCAAGAAGATACTCTTTAGCTGTGCTGCTGAAGACAGACATTTCCTTGGGATGCGTGTTCCATCTCTTCCCCATGCCCTGCTGTGCAGCTCTATGTGGGGAACGGATCATTGCTGCACAGGTGCATACCACCAAAATGTGTCCCTTGGCCAGCAAGGATGGGCAGCCAAATCTGAGCAGGGAGCAGACAAGCTGCAGCCTTCCCCTTGTTACTGGCACCAAGGCTGTGCCCTCGTCCTTCTGCTCGGCCACAGGTTTTTAGGGAGCTATAAGAACTTCATTAGCTCCAGAAAATCTGGTTTAAACTGGCCAGTTTGGGAATGAGTAGGAAAAAACACTCAAACAACCTCTTAATACATTTGTGAGGTCTCCTAATTCTGCAAACCCTCAGTTAACTGAGTAATTAAACAATTAAACACTGAAAATTTTGAACCTCTTAAAATGCAAGTTAACCTGTAGTGCAGTGAATGCCCATTATTATCCCTTCCTTTTTCCAAATGCACCTGTTTTCTTTGCCATTTATTTGCTTAATGTGCTTCTAATTTCAGTTGGAAGATGCTCCTCCAAAAACCAGCCATGCTCTCCTCACTGAAACACTGCAGGAATAAAATGCTTTGTCTGACCTGAAGTGCTGGAGCCTTGATTCCTTATTGGCATGATGACTCTGGTACAGACAGCAACTTTGGCATCAGCTCCAAGGCATGTAGCGATGGACTGCACACCAGAAAGAATACTTTTCAGACCCTCCAGCCTCACCCTGCATTACCTGTGAGTGATGCATTACAAAAACGAATGCCAGAAAAGCACATTTTAGAATAAAAAGTATAGTATTTCATAATTCAATTTAAATCAATTATACCATCTCTCACTGGAAAGCTCATGAGCTTCAGAAATAGAAAATATATGAGTGGAACCAGCTGCTCTGAATACTCTTTCCGTGGGATAGATTTCACTTGAACTCAATCAGCGTTCTTTTGCAACACATTATTGTCATGCAGCATCAGAGTGGAGAGCAGACAGTGCTGTATGAGTAACCTTAAGGTAACCCGTTATGGTTGGGGGGAAATAAAAATGTAGATTAAAATCCTTTCCCGCAATCGTTGACTAAACCCCAAGGAATGAATTAATTCCTCTGGGACTGACAGGGAAACTGAGGTAGTTATTGGCACTCTAGCAAAATCCATTAATTTATGGCTATTTACTCCATTGTGTAATTTTTCTGATTTGTCCCAGCCTGGAGTTCTCTGTGCCCAACAGCACGGAGGTCTGCAGTGTTTGAGATGAAGAATAATTACAACTGGAGAAGCAAATGCAACCAAAGCTCTGTGTTCTTTAATCTCCAAGCATAATGCACGTGTAGATTTTGGCATCGCTCTTAAAACGTTTGTTTGCAACTAAATACTGTATCTCAGCACTCAGATACCATGATGACTGATCTTTTCATAAATCAGAATAAATATATATGGCCAAATCCTAGCCCTACTGAACTGCACAGGAGCACTGCCAGACACTCTAAGGGAGCCAGGGATCCACACAAGGCTTTTGCAGCAGCCCGTGCCATGGTTTGGTTGTTTTTTCAGTATTTTCAATTCTTTTTCTCTTCAAGCTCGCTTTTCTCATCCAGCATTTCCAGCACGGCTGTGCCGAGATGCAAGTGCACAATGAGCTTGTAGCCAAAGTATATTAACATGAAAACACCCTCCGTTAAAATAAAATACAATCCTAGCTCCAGCTGACAAAAGCAACCTCTAGTTTCAATTCACTCTGTCGGGCTGCCCACAGCCTTCATTCATGAGGCAATGGCTGTTTTGATGGCTTCTAAAGGACTGGTTATTGCACAGAGCAGAAGGGAACACTCCTATTCGGTTTTTGCTCCACGGCATCCCCAGGAGTTCTCCAACACCCTTCTCACAAAAGCAAAAAGCCCATTAACCTAGGCAAGGAAGAACTGCCAAGCAACAGTAGGCAAAGAAAGTGGCAGAGGGCATAGAACCATCAGAACCCCTAATAATGCTTTTAGGATTTGTATTATGTTAGGGCTTATTTTGAAAAAATTCAGAGACAAAGTAAAGAAAAACTCTACTTCTCCCTTTTACATTTTTTAACACTTTCCTTAAAGAAGTAATAATTTTCTAACACAGCTACTTGTGCAGCTCCCCTTATCATACCATCCAAATATCTTACGTTCCTTTGTAGATCTACACGTGCAATTTCCAACTGAAGTAAGCAAATATCTCATTTTACAGCCAGAGTACTGAGACAAAGAAAGGCAAAGAATCTGAAATCTTAAAGACATAATGTTCCCATATCTGAAAATAAGATGATTTCCACAGTCACCACATGCTTAACTTTCACTGTTTCCAATAATTTATAATGTAAAAGCAGGTATTGTGCGATAATTAGTGAGAGTCAAGTGAAATACTGATTTATCTACTAACAGGCTACCAAACTCTGCTTGCATTAATATACTTACAGGTTTGCATCCACGAGCAGTCAAGACTAGAAATGTGTTTGTATAGGATTAACAATGTCAAATTAAGATGTATGACAAGACTGCAGCTTCTGTAGCTTGACAATAAAAGCAAAAATGAAGACATAAATCCAAATGGTCTTGTGAATGAGAACAGAAAAGGAGGAGGGAACAGAAAAAGACATTGCAAGAAAGGAAAAATGAGTTACTATTCTCTTTAACAAGAGGTAAAGCAAGTTAAAAAAGGTGATTTTCTTCTTGAGAAGATTGAAAATGTAGATTGTATTGCTAAACCAGTCCTATTGCTAGCATGTTTAAGCAATCACTAACAAACAAAGGGACAAGAATGGATTATTACTACAAGTCTTAACTAAAGAACATCACAGAGAGAGGATGTGAAATTACCAAAGTTTCAAGTACTACTTCCCTAAAATGCACACCTGACCTGGTTACTGCTGTAAGATCAGGCAAGGCTGAATTCAAGTAGAAAGAGGCTTCCACAAAACAAGCTTCAGGTTTTCAGAAACAAAGACACTAGTCAAATGTGTCCTCAAACTTAACTGCATCGGTCTCCAAACTCTGTTATAACACTTTAGATAGCTGGGGGCATTATCCAATCCAAATCATACAAAAAACTGTTGGATAGATGTGGACCTCCTCTTCAAAATTCCACCCTATTCCAAATCTCAGCACTAGAAGTTTTGCCTTTTGTAGCATCCAAGTGAAACACCCCACTGGCTCAACTGAGCTGTGAGTTCCACCCCTGTTTTCAGTGCTAGAGGTAGCATTCAAGAACCATATGGCAGTAGTAGGCGATGGCCAACGAAAACATTGTATTTCCTTAGAAAATAACAGCAGAGGACTGAAGAATATGGTCCAAAGCCAAGCTGCAGAGGAAGAAGCATTACTAAAATCACCACATGGATTTCGTATCCCTTCAGATTCTTCATATTAGAATACAAGCTATTGAAGTTTCTCCTGGTCTGGAGACTAATGGGAACTAAGCTTTCACCCATTTTGCCAAAGGGTCTGCAAGGTTATTTACGTGACTCTAAAAGCAACCCCTCTCTTCTTCATATGACAGAACACTACAGATATGAAATAAGATCATGAGTGCTTTCAGCATACCTCTTAAACACATACTGCAGAAGGAACATGTGAGCGTTATACATAAAGTCACACTGTGGAAGCTATTCTACCAAAGAAGAAACTGAAGGTGAGGCCAAAAGCTGAAGTAGGACCTACTGGAAAGGCCATGAAGAAAAACCCAGAGATTCGGGAATTCTACATTCCTAATTTTTTTTTTTTTTTTTTTCCAGTTTACTCTTTCCTTTTGTCATCTCCCAGGAAATGGAAAAACAGAGAAGCTCTCCTGGACCCCATAGTTCCATATTCATCAACCACCATGGGAAGCTGTGTCAAACATTTCTTAGGCCCTCAGGAAGCTGAAGAAATTTGAAAATAAATAAAGCACACAACTTTATTGAGGTCGGCACAAGCCCAGAGACTTGCAATTTGCATGTCACCGTTAATCAAACTGACTGTGCCAACACGATTAGAATACCCACAAAGCCAAGCCAATCAAGCAGCTAACTGAGTGAGACCACAGAGCAGATCACAAATACCACTGGAGTTGTACATTGTCTCAAAAGATTATCACTGCAGTTGTTCAAATTCTTGTGACCAACAAGGGATTCCACTGACTCTCTGCTATTGTGTTTCTGCAGCTCAACATTATGTCCCATGCATATTCTGAAGCTCCATAGCACCACATGTGTATAACAATGTGCTGCACTTAATAAAATATCTTTGTGGTAAAAGAAGTACCAAAAATATTTGCACAATAGCAGAATGCCAACCAAGCACTGGACTACATTAGAGCAACTCATTGGGTGCCATTCCAAAACAGCATCTGCCATGGCCCCGGGACGTAACTTTTAAAAAAAAAGAAAGACAAGATTTTTCTGAAAGATCACAGCTTTTAACATACCAAGGCAACTTCAAGAAGAAATTAACATATGACTCACCTCCCTGAGGTCTATCCCATGGTTTCATTACCAGTCGAGCGGAATCCCTCATTGCAAAAGTAGTTCAAAGAGGCTCCTCCATTCATGTGCCGTGCTCAACATGCAGTGAGTCTTCATATATGTACAGCTTTGTCAAAAAATAGGACGAAGGCAGGACAACATTTAAAAAGAAATCAAAAAACCTCTTCTACACTGCAGTTGGAGAGGCCAGGAGACATCCATACGAATCAGTGAAGGCTAGCAAAGAGGACAGTCATTCTTCAGATGTTCTCAAAACTTTCCCATGAAAATTACGGCCTGCAGCTGGGGCACAGCAGTCAGATGGATCTGGCATAGGTCACAGACTGGAGGATCTCCTGCTAGTTCAATAGCAGTGATCTCTTAAATAATCTCCAAACAATGAATAGCATGCGGTCGCTTCTTCCCTGTAGGATTTGGGAAGGAAAATAAGGCCCGTTCCTCAACTGCTGACCTCCTCCTGGAAGCATCACTGCAGGCAAAGTGGAGCATCCTCTGCAAAGCACAGGAGCCAGGCACGCTGCAAAGAAAACAACAGACTAAGCTGACAACCTGGGAAGGAATTACAGAAGAACCCTGTCCAAAAGACACAGCTTTGGCATCTGACACAACTAAAGAGGCAGATGTAACTTCTGACACTGACAAGTGCTGCCTGTAATATCAGATGAAGGTAAGAGATAAGAGGGAAACCCTCTATACATCAATCATGTCATAGAAAGAAGGCATCACGTGTGGCAATAATCTAGGCTGAGTTCAAGGTTAAAAGAGAGGAATAACAGCATCAGGTTTTTCCTTGAATAATTGAAGGGAAGGAAGCAGGCAGGTCCGTATTTTCCAGTTAAACAAAGTCCTGACATAAAGCTGCTTGTGCAAACAGAGGGTGCTCTAACATCAGATTTGGTCTGTGGGAGGACAGACAACAGTGGGTGAAAGGCCTGTGGGGAAGGATGGGTCTCAGACGACTCCTTTCTCTCTTCTCTCCCAACCAACAATGTAACACAAGCCTCTCCACATCAGGCAAGAATGGCACTGAGATTATTTCTGCTATTCTCTCTCCCATGTTGCTTTTCTTTTTTTTTTTTTTTAATCCATCCATTTCTCTAGTTTTTTGTTTTGTTTTTTTAATTCTTTAAACTCAAGGAGAAAAAAGAGTAATTTGCATTAAGTACAGCAAGAGAGCATTCCACCACGCAATTTCAAAGCCTTGGGCTGGACTAATAAAAGAGGTGTGAGGAACCTTACAAACACAGATCACACACATGCCCCGAGCCATGGTGGGTGCTGGTGTACAGGTGGGCCTTCCTCTCCATAAATAATAGTCTTTCCTCTGTCTGCTCATCAGACACCAACAGAAGACCCCAACTGATGACATCCACTCTCTTGCAGACATCCACATCTCAAGTGTGCTAATTATTTGCCACCACTGCACTATTAAAAAGTCTAAAATACCGCAGTGAGAATCAAGTAGCTAAAAGGATGGATATAACAGAGTGGAACTTCACAGCTTCTTTGTGGTCCCTCACTTCCACAGAGACACGGAGCATCCTGCCCACACTGCTCTGCAAAAGCATCCAAAATACACAAAACTCGAAGCAAACATCTCAAACTTCACAGCATAACTGAAGCTTGCCATGAAAGGTGTGCTGTGCATGCATACACAACAAACTCTGTGACCCTTGAAGCTTTCTGCAGTTATTCAAGAGACCCTTTCAACTTTCATTCACTTAAGCCAAACATTGCTGAATCAGTGTTAATCCTCCTGTTTATAGATACATTCACAAAAGAAAGGGAATTTGCAGCTTAGATCAAACAGATGCATGGAAGGGAGCTGCTTAACATCACTAAGGATTGCACCCTATAATTACTGTATCAGGGAGGCTAGATCTTTCAGCACAGCTTTTGCTGTAAAAAAAAAAAAAGGAAAGGAAATAAGGAAGTCCATTCAACCGTTCTCGTCTCAACCTCATCCACAGTTTCACGTTCAAACTAAAACAATAACAGCAAGTACGAATTTACCAACCACCATTACAGGATCTCAGAGTGTCAGGAGACTATGCAGAATGAAAAGAGGTGATGCAATCAAAGTAACATCAAAAATGTAGAGCAACCTGATGCAGCTATACAACCAAACATAAATATTTTTTACTTTTGCACATGCAAAGCCACAACAGCATGTTGAAACCTGGAGGAGAATTCTTGAGGACTTCAGTGCAAAACATGGTCTTTTTCTGCAAGACCCTGAGCATCCTCCACTCTTATCAGCCTCCACAGAGCATGCTCTGAGCAACAGAGTGCCTGTGCTTTCTGAAACTGCACTCACAGCACCAGCAAGAGGTGGTTTTCCAAGCAGCCTTAGCCCCAGAAGGTCGAGTAAGGTGTTTTAGCAATATTATATAGATGTCCATAAAGGCACATAATCCAAATTTGGTACCTTTCAATAAAAGGCTTGGTACTTCCATTCTTCGTGGCAGCTTGAGGTTCAAAGTCAATGCCAGACTACTGTAATTTCTCTAAACTATTTGAAAAAAATCTTTGATTCCAGTTTCCACTGAAGTTAATCAATTACTTTACCAGAAGTAACCAGAAACCCTACATGACATCTATAAATCTCATGAACACGTTCAGCATCAGTTCACACACAGCTGTAGGATTTGTGTTAATAGGAAATATCCTCACATCCTGATAACCTCCATGATGAACAGAAAAATAAAAGGAAGCTGGCTCCTATGAAAACCAACAGATTTTGCTAGCAAGTTCATGAGAATAATAACCTCTGTTGCATTAAAATCCCAGTGATGCAGTTCCTCTGTGCCCTTGAGAAACCCCATTCACTTTTAGCAGCAGAAGCATTTAAGACCTACAATATAAAACAATTGACTTTTGAATGCAGGTTGCTTCATTTTAAAACATTACTGCTCTTTGATGTTTATCTGTTTAAAGAGAGTTTATTGCAGCTAATTCGCAGCAGGAGTGCCCTGTGGCATCCTCAAAAATTATATTAAAAAATATAAAAGATAAGAAAGGAAAACATTATAATTATCTAATCTAATTTTTTATGGCTGCACAACTAAAATTAAACCCTAATTCTGTAATGTATATGCATTGAACTATTTCTGACACATACCGAAAGCATGAAGCCATCACACACAGGCCTTTTTATTGGAAAGTCTGACAAACTGAAACAGCAAGAGGCCCAAACCCATGTTAGTTAGGTTTCAACTTTATTTAGAAAACGAGTTGCAAGGATAAGCCAGAAACATATGGATGGAAGGTTGTTATCCGCAAACAGATCCAATGTGCAAACGGCATTTTTTGATTTACTAGAAATAATGTCACAGCAACTGCTGCAGTCACTCCCCCGCACCATTTGCATTAAATTCATCACTGACCAGAAGTTGTACTTTCCGGAACAGCATTTTGTTCCACATCCTTATGCCATCCAATGGATGTCAGCAGCAATTGCGTGACCCAGCAAACTTATAGGTAAAGTGCTCTTCCTTCAGTTGAAGGAGTTGTTAGATTATCTATCCTAGAAGCAAGGCCTGGGGTGATAGGGTCATTCTAAAAGATAGACCAGAAACGTGTTCAAGACCTTTTGTTTGTAATAAAACAAACAAGAATTGATTCAACAGATGTTGAAACATCTGCTCTGAATGCCACAAGCTGAGACCAACAAGTTGCGATAAGAATAAAATCTTCCCAGCACATGGAGGGTTAAAAATAAAGACTGACTAATATTACAGAAGCATATTCATGAGGAATCAAGTTCCTTGAAGACAAGAGACAAAAAAGCCTTAGTTTAAACAGCTTGAAAATGCTAGAGATAACCTGAGAATGTGATCTTTTCTTACTTGACAAACAGCCTAAAAAAACCCTTTGGGTTCTGCTACTATTGAAGAAAATCCCTGCCAGAGACTTCATTACAGTGTCAGCATGCCCTTCAGTTCCAGCAATTAAGACTTCTATGGTAAACCCTACCTCCTAAACAGAAAATGCCAACAAGGATGTTTCCAAAGGTGGGTCTCTTGCTTTCCTAATGAAGAGAGCAGAGATGGAGGATGGCCTGAGGAAAGAACTCTTGTCCCAGCTACTGTAGTGAACCCATCTCCCTCATTTTGTTATGAACACCAAGAGTATCTCCAGACCAAGAGGAATGACACTATTTCCAAATTCCAAGGTATACATCCTCTTCATTTCAAAAGCCACCAACGTTCGAACAACAAAGTTGCGTTTCTACACACACTGAAAACTTTCCTTTCAGACTTATTATTCCAAATACTCCCTTCACTGGAATTACACGTGCTAGCCAAAGTGAAACAGGCTGAGTGCTGCTTAAACCTGCAGCTCCTCCAATGTGACAGGCACCTCCAAGGCCCAGCACCAGCACAAGGCAGAGGCAGGCCACAAGCCATAAGCTTTAGGGCATGACCCACCAGCTACTGGCCCAATGGCACGTTTAACTCCACCAGCTGACAAAAAGCCATCCTTGCTCTGCAACAGTGATGAGCAAAGGCAATCCTGTTTCCACGCTAGCCTTGGCAGCTGAGATACTGAAGTCTTTACTTGTCCTTGGCCACCATTTTACTAACATACATATCTTGGCTTTGCTAGCCAGGAGAACTGCTGCATGATGTTTTTGTTGATTGGAAATTTCTGCAGAAAATGTGAATTTAGGAATTCACATGTAAGCCCAGTTTATATGTGCATATTTCCTCTCCTAAATGCCAACTCAGACTTGAAAAAGAGAAACAAGTAAAATTTTAGGTCTCTTACAGTTGACTTTGCCTCCTTAAGCAAAGGCAAAGGGAGTGAACTGTGTTTGCCATTTTTGTAGTATCTATTTCATTACTGTCACTAAGGTAGCTCTTCACATAAGAGAGAGATGGAGGAGAGAGGGAAGAAAAGATTTAATAAATACCAGAGAGGAAAACCCTGATGACGTTAATCTCAACCACAGCAAGACAATAGTCTGAGTGCATGCCAGGTCCTTCTCCAGTCTGGGGCCAAAGCCCAGCATCTAGTTCATTAAAGTAAATAAAATATAACGGTGAATGAAAAAAGAAAACCAAGAAGAACAACAGCATGAATAATAGAGAGAATCTGAGCATAAGTCCAACTGAATGATGTCAGCCATTATTTAATTTTTACTTTGCTTTCTCAGAGAAAGCACCAGAGAGAGCAGGGCTGGGGGGAGGTCGAGAGAGATTGTATAAAGGAGAAAGAGGCAAGGATATCCTGGAGGGGTTTTGGTAATATAATCCCTTAAGTAATACATACATTTTTAAAAGTGTTTCAGCATTGTTAATTTCTTTTCAAAGATAACACAATGGAGAGTTGGTGGGGATGGAAAACAATAATAATAATAGTTATATCTGCAAGAAAATTTCCATTGAATGGCTCTGGGCCATTGCACCCCAAATGTGGTTATAGTCAGGGATGGCATTCAGCCCATTGGGGATGTTTGTTCATGTAATTGTCTGATTGATTAAACCTCTTCTTGACAAACTACAGGAGGGATAGTCAGTTAAGTCAGCCTTATCTAAAATTAATAGTATTCAACCATGGATTTGATTTTGGATATATAAAAAAGATGCATTACACCTTTTCTTCTGGTTTAGGATGGCGTTAATTGGAATCACTACAGTGTATCTATTCTGTGCACGCATCCAGTAAGATTTTTTTCAGCCACCTGGTACAACTTCTAGTACACACTCTCTTGCTACCAAATCTCAGCAAAATAGCCTGGCTTCTGCTCAAAACCATTTGATTTACCATTGTTTGGAGACACTAAAAAAGACCCAGGAAATTCGGTCTGCAAGGACAAAAGAAATTCCTCTCCAGGAGCTCAGAATGACAAAGTTCTGCTAGATACCAGCAGTGAGCATACACAAGAAATAAATAAGTAAGCAAACAAATAATGGCATTTATCAACATCTGAGTACTTTGGACTCTCAGGATCCAGGCTGCTCAGGAAGTTACATAAATGTAATTATAATACTACTTTGATTATCAGACACTATCCTTAAAACCAACCAACCAAGCAAGTCTATTGACTGCTATTATCTCTCCAGCAATGTAAGATTTTCAACTCCAAACACATAAAGGTCACTGTAAAGCCAGAATTTTTCGGTATTACCAAGTCTATCTTTGTTCCTATGCATTGAGGGAAACCTTGGTCACCTATGCTATCATCCTGTGAATTCATGACAAATAAGTCATCTTGTGCTGACCTTAGTACAAATCTCATAGAACTGAATACAAAATGGTAGATGGGGGGAACCTGTCCCCAAATGCACATTTAAATGCAGCAGCACAGATTTTTTTGGCTCTTTGCTATCATTTTGGGTTTTGATTTGACTGACGTTCTTTGTCATCTATCTTCAATGGAAAGTGGATTTGAGTGCCTACTCACACGTTCAAACTTTGTTCCTCGCACATGGACAGCACGAGCTACCAAATGTTGAAAAGATTAAATTTTAAGTTTAAATGAATAGATAAGTAAATGACATCACATCTATTTTCACCTGACAGTAGAACTGCAATAGTCGATTGTCTAATCTGGGAGCAGGCAAAAAAAAAAAAACAAATCTAAGCTAACGTAGATAAAATATGAATTGCAAGCCATGACTGCACAAAACTAAGTATTTACAAGCAGTCTTCAAACGATGAATTATTAATTGAAGAACTTTGTGAGCAACTTCATATAGCAAATAAATCAGAGAATTCCACAATCTGTGCAAACAATTTATTGAATAAATTATTCATTGTGAATCAACTATTCACTCAAATCTGGATCTTCCACTTCAGGTTTCTCTTTTGGTTAATCACCATTAAGATTACACTCTGCCTAATTTTATTGCCTCAGTGTAAATTAAAATGAATCAGTAACTGTAGTTTTATTAGTAGTAGTCAAGCACAGGACAGAAAGAGATTGAGGTCATCTAAACCATAATCTAATCCAAATATGTTTTATTTGAGGTGAAATTTGGGGTTTTCAGAAACAAAGCGATATGTGAGACCAATTTCAGATACCTCTAACTAATGGACTGCCTCAAAGTCTGACCATAACTGGGTATTTGGAACATCTACCCATGAAAATAAATGCAGAAATGACTCAGGGAGAAAAATCAGCCTTTTCTTCTCTTTAAAAGCTGGAATAAGAAAGAGGGAGGGATTTTATGGTCCATTAGTTTTGTTCTGCTCAGCATACCTTACAAAGCATGCCCTACACTCCAATGAAGACATCTCTGAGCTGGAGAATAATCACAGCCCACTCAGTGGAGGTTACGATAGACAGCAAATAGTAAACTTGAAAGCTAGGGGAGGGGACTCTGATTTCTAGGGATAAGTAGCTTTGTGAAACAGGATCACAAACAGCAGCAAAATGTTTTTTCCTTCCTCTTCTTTATAAGCCTACACCTTCTGTCTTGGCAGCTAACATTTATGATAACCACCTTGGTTTACAAATACCACTTTACACTAGAGTGAACTCTCAATACACTGGATAACAACATAGTGGAATAATGCAGAAAAGGAGGAGCAGTGTTAACAGCAAAATCCATTTATTAGAACACACGGTAAGCACGCAATGGAGAAGGCAGCATTGCAGATGTTTTCTGACTGTGGAGCAGAAGAATCCCTGAACGCACACCAAACCCACACTGGGAGCACAGCGACCTGAAAACGTGACTCTCCTGCTTCCAGACCACAGACAGGGAAAGAATCAGCGCATCTCTGCTTGCAGCACAACTGACATCCCCTATAAGCAGGGGTTTCTGGCAACTTATTTGTTTATATATAATATAATTATATATATATATATATTTTTTTTTAATGACAAACTAGTGCATTCATTGTGGCTGTTTCCCAATACAGACGTTTCTCACTTTGCTTTCACAAATCTAAACAGAGTAGCACAGATCCAAAAAACTTCCTCTATAAGGAACATTTTTTTTCCTTTTACTACTACAAAAATATCTTCTGGTGAGCACCTTCCAAGAAACTTGGTGCAATTCTCAGTGCCACAAAAGCCAGTGAAATATATAAGGCTAGGGATTGCTACTTAAATTACACTGATGGAGGAGAAAGACACAATATTCAGATGTTCTGATCAGAAGGCAGCAGATACCGCAGCCATTCATTGAAACACCAGAAGTATTATGTTGAATCACTGCAACCTTTATGCTCTCACCATCCTCTCTCCCTCTTTCCTGAACATTTTTTCATTCTCTTCTTTTGCTCTTCCTATGTTTTTTGCATCATTGCATCCTCTTTCCAAAGCAGAACGTGAAGTCAATACCAATTTCTATGGAAATCACACTTTCCAATATACCACATTTGCCCCAAAAAATCATTTGTCTATCTCTAGCTGCTTCAGGAGAGCACAGTGTATGCCTGGCCTGCTGAAAGCAGCCACAGGAAAGGCTGTGGTCATGAGGTGCATTTTTCCCACAGGTGCATACTGCAGAATTTCTGACAAAAACTAGCATTTTCAGAAGTGCTATAGGTAGTCAGCTACTAATAACCAACATTTCTGACACCAGTAAGATGAAGGAAGCGGTAAAAAGTCACTTTCTTTGTGCTTTCAGATTATTTTTAGTAACTAGAGGAACAAGCTTAATGATGTTGATAATTATTTATTGAACAGCAACAACATGCTCAGTCACCTACAAAACAGAGCATGAACTTACAACGTCCACTAGATGGGTCATGCAGATTAGAAACATAACAGCAAATCCTATTAGCATTTAATATGGTACCATTTAAACAACTAATGCATGAATGTAGATTTCAGCTGGGCAAAATCCTTCCATTTAAGAACAAACCTTGCATCCTCCTCTCCTAAAGTTACATACCAGAAGACAATGCAAGTTTCTCTTGCAACTCCAAATCTTCATTTTTCCTCTTCATATAATAAAATCAGTAAAGGAAAAAGACCTTACATTATCACCCAGATTCTGCTGCATTGTTTTCCCAGAAGCTGCATTCATGCTGGCCCATTGGCAGGGAAGGGGAAGCCTTCAGCATGCTTTCTTCTGCCAGATTATCTGTAATTACAGCCTCAGGTGGTGATGCCAGCTACTCTTGATGGAAGGTGCTTTTGGCCCATGAGGCTTCCAGGTGCCTTTCTGTGAACTTTATAGGCAGGTGAAGAGCTACAAGAAGCTTCCAGAATGGTATTTTTTTCATCTCACATTATCAAACAAACAAAAAACCCACGAACTGAATCTGATGACTTTTCCCAGATCCAATCTCCAGATTCATAAACTCTGGGACCAGCAACACTGCCTGTGCTCAAAGCATCCTCCTGTCCCAGCTCACGAGTGCCTGCTGTTCTCCATCTCCCCACTCTCTGTTCTAACATTCTAACATGCACAAGTGTGTATTTCCAACAAAAGCTTTCCTGGCCCACCTGGACAAATGGTATTAAAAGACTTAGTAACCCAAATTAGCTTAAAAAATAACACAGGGCAAATGCAAGGGAAACTATAAACCCAGTACAATAACAAAAACACTAGGTAGCAGATGCAGCTATATTGCTGCTAATTCCATTTTGCCCTTAGAACACATTATTCAGTAATCCAGGAATTTCAAGTAAGGCTTTTAGAAGCAATCTTTCTTTTAGATCATATGATCTCCAGGATTCCCCAGAATGACTCACTTTATTGAAGTCAGTAGAAGCACTCTGGGTTTGTTCTATTGTGGCAACAGTGAGCACAGACACGTGCTTGTGACTGTCTTGTTTGAATCTTCTGTGCCACTGGGTACCATTCATTCTTGCACTGGGAGGAAGGTCAGCTTAGAGCACTTCAGTGACTTTTTTTTTTTTTTTTTCCAGAATTCAATGTTTTATTCACCTCTATTATTCCACATATCCAATCAAACCAATCTTGACGTTACAGCCCTTACATACAGAACATACCTCATTTATTCTTTCAGTGACTACCATTCATCTGCTGAGCGCTTGGTCTGATGGACTGAGCAGAAACAAGCAGAGGATGCTCCATCTAGAGCCACCTTCTCCAGACTCAAGTGCCACACTCACTGTCCCCTTCCCTCTCACACATCTCTTACGTGCTTATGTTCTCAGAATTGCAGAAAGGATTCTTGCAGCAGTTACACTGAAAGCTTTACACTTCACAAAGTCACAGAATTGTAGGGGTAGGAAGGGGCATTTGGAGATCAGCTAGAACAACCTCCTGCTAAAGCAGGCTTCCTGCAGGAGGTGACATCCACATGAGTCAGATGGTACTTAAGATAGCAATACTGACTAGTTTACAAATGTAAACTTTGGAAAGTCACCTGGCAGCAAGCCTGCTCACATCTGCCCATGCATGCACTTCTGGCAGCAACAAAACAAAACCAGCTTTTTTTTTGGATAAGCATGTAACAAAGAATTTACTGCATATTGAAAAAGGGATGCTGTAATATTACAGAGGGTTCATCCCCTTGCAGTGTCAAAAAAACCCCATAATAATAATAATTAAAAATAACTGAGCACTCTCTCCCTTTATCTGCTCCCAGACCAGGGACTTGGAGCAGACTTGGGACTCTCACCAGCTCAGCGCCACATTGCTCTCATAGCTTGGACACAGCAGCAAATAAAATATCAGTCTAATCTCACTGTGTAAATGAATGTCTTTATCTTCAGCTAGGCCGTATGCAACAAAAGCTCCTAAAACTTTGCAGATATTCTTCCAAAGCACTCATTTCAGTGACCTGCCACCATGTCTGGTTTTGCTCTGCATATTGCTCTGCGGATTGCAGAGCTGAAGCAGGGTGTAAATCACACAACTGTTAATACTGCCTTAAGCTCACACCTTCAGCGCAATTCCTGGAGTTCCATTCAGTTGCTCAGTGGAGAATCCAAACGGTGCAGGGTACTTTTGCATGCAGACATGACAATAAACCCCTCTGGAGGTCATGGGTGGCTCCTGGCTGCAACTTGCGCTGACGTCTGGAGTCACTGCCCATAATGAGAAGGTTGCTCTGATATGCACCACTGACCTCAGTCTGCCCGGGTTCCCCATCATAAAGTATCTGGCCAAAGCACATCTCTCTCTTGCTTCTAATCTGCGCAATACCCTCAAGTTTTCCGAGCAACCTTCCACCAGCACTCTTTTGTTTTCCCCTTCCATCAGCCTGCCCAATAAATCTGGCTTTTGGCGTATTAAAGCTTAATTTGTTTAAGGACGAGCAGTCGGGGGCCCTCATCTCGCCAATGAGAGTGACAGATCACACGAGGAGACCAAAGACTTCGGGGGCTGAAGATTTGGCAGGTCTGAGTCTCGGTGGAGAAGCGGGGCTCATTGTCACGTTTCCAAGAGGCATTACACAGAGCTCCAAGGTGGAGCTGTTTACCAATACCGTGATCTCTCCCCAGATGCAGTTGCTACTGCAGCTAATTAAGAGAACAATTAAGACTAAGGCAATCAGTCAAGTACACAGATCCGAGTCATTTTCTCCACTCTCCAATGCTGCGCTGGCTCCCAGAGGGGCGAACCTTATTCACTCATTCAGAAAATGACAGGAAGAAGCTATTAAATATCTGAAAACCATAAAAATGCAATCATACCGTTCCTGAGCTAAGCCGCTCACCAGAGACCAATGCCAGGCAACTTAAGAAACTTGCTGGCCCCCAGAATTCACATACTTACAAATAAGAAAATTAATCAAAAGCAGTTCGGATCAAAATTTAATTAAAAAGAAAAGGATTGCAGAAGACTTCCTGAGATTTCTCTGTTTTATGTTTATGACTGATCAATATTATGTGTTATCAGCTCAGTGTATGACAAATTCCACTGGGCATCTTTAAAGAGGAAGTAACAGATTAAATATTGAGCTAAACAATTTAATCTCTGCTTTAAAAGGTTTTCAGATATTTGTAAAGGTAAATCCTATTAGAGTATAAACGTCTCCATGTGCTAGTGCTCTAGGCTCGTCACGGAGGAATTTGTAAACACCGGGAGACAGGCCCTCATTAAATATAAATTTCCTTCTTTTGTAGAGCTATTGATGAAAAAAGGGAAAGCGTTTATGTCTTCAGCAGAGGGGAAAAGAAGGTTCTTGGGAGTGAGATTTAAATCTATCTATAGGTGCAAATAAATACACGTCAAAACTTCAAGAACTGGCAACGCTGACTGGCTCCCTCAGTCCATTCAAACAAATGGACACTGATCCTTTCTGCTTTACAGCACAAGGCTCACCTTTGGGAAATAAAAACAGTCAACAAGTCCAAGCGCATACAAGAACAATGAGCTGAGTATGACAAAGAAACAGATAAAGGGACCGGCTAATCAAGAGCATGCTATATTTGAGTTATATACATAATCTCCATACGTGCACACTTATATTAAAACAGCACTACACACAGAGGTCAATAGGCACACAAAAACAAGCACCCCAAGGAAGCACAAGGCCAAGCCCTGCAGCATCCCAGCCTCCCTTCTCTGGGGGAAGAGCTTGCCTCCAGTCAAATACATGTAGCAGAGCAGGAACCACACTAAAACCCACCACAGAGCTTACTTATGTGTGCTTCCACCCAGGACCACCCCTCCACACCACCTGTGGAGCACCAGGACAAGCAGCCTGTTGCATCCATCCATCAGAGCCCCACAGGCAGCTCTTCTGTTCCCGAGCCAGCGCCTGCCTTCCTTTTGCATTTTTCATTTGGGAATTAGTTCCATTTTTTTTCCAATTTTATGTGAAAAGGGATTAAAGTAATTAGAAGCTTCACATGGTTCCTTCTCCTATTCACCCCCACCAATTAATCAGCTCTATTCAATTTCTACCCAAGCCAGATAAAGAGGGAGAGGAGGAGAAATATTTGGAGCAGTTGGAGGGATTTGGCGTTTGATATAGAAGGCTGAGTAACCTCAAAGGCAGAAATACAGCACAGATACAAATGATCCTGGTGTATACACCATCACAGTGACTAATAAGAACATTTAAAAAGATAGGACAATCTATCAGGTAGGAAGAAAATGACAGTAATCAGATGCCTACAGTTTCTCCATCAAACCTAAATAAAATGCAAGAGCTACATTTCAAAAGCAAATGTCTGTAAGTTACATGAGATTTCTTCAGTACAAATATGTTCCTAATATGCAGGTATTGCTGATTTTTGTAAGAAGAATCACTAATATTTCAAAATAATAGCTTTGTTTCAGAACAAGCCTACGAACAAATGCAAAAATGTTCACTGTCTTTCTTTTAATTCCCGCTTTACTGACAGGTAGAAACTTGGAAAAAGGCAAAAAATTTTGTCATGATTGTGGCAACAAAGAAAGTCAGTCTATTCCAAGCGTGAATGGAGGGACGCCAAATGAGATTCAAAGGGAGTGCTGTAAGACAAAAGGGAGATGCTCTCCTTGGCAGAAGTCCTGCCCTGGGACAGCACCAGCACTCACAGCCAAAAAAACAGGAACAGAGAAGTTGTGAACTGGCAAGTTTTAAAGAGACTTCAGCAAGTCCCAGTGCTGCAAACTGCAGCAGGCTGGGAGAACACTCACAGGCAGTATCTGCTCACCTGGTCCTTGGAACCTGGCATCCTGAGACAGACTGCATGAGGTGCAAAGTGTGATGGCCTTGGTTAACACTTACTGTTTCACGTATGTGATTTCATATATGTGATCACTACTGTTTACCCTCTGATCCCTGTATCACCTGAACATCAGGACCTAGAGGTTTGGGGGCCTTTATAATATTTTCATAAGCAGGAAAAAGGGGAAAATTCCACTCCCCTTTATTATTGCTTTTTATTACCGATCAATTAATGTAGGGAGAGACGAGGGCTTTTAACCCTGTGGTAGATTAAATCATCACTGTACTTGACTAAATGCAGTGTTGCTGCCAATAGCTTCCCAGTCAAAATATGCATATAATATATCTGAGAAGATGCAAGTACGCATATGTGTGCTTAAAAGATGTGCCCTGCCCCAACATAGCTGTTGCTAAACCCAAGCAGCAGTGGGACTCCCTGCAGCACAGAGGTCCAGCTGCAAGCCAAGAGCAGAACAGCCCAAGCATCTCCAGCAAGACGCAAGTCAGGCCTGAATCAGAATCATTACCTTAATATTGACTCAGTGTACACACAGACTGCCTGTCCTTATGATTCATAAGCAAATATTTAACACACGAGCAATAGTACAGATGCTTACAAAAGAACAGAGTGACTCGTATCATAAGGATGCGAAACTGGAAGGATCTGTTTTGCTACAGGATCACCACCTTCCCCATTTGTTTCTAACTTTGTTCTCCCTTGCAACCTGCTGAGTGGCATAACTCTGTGTTTTACAAACAAACTTAGAACACTCACTTGCTACATCTAAAAAGCCAGGTACTCCGTGCACTGCATTTGCAAAAGGGAACAGAAAGTATCACTGCATTCAGCACAGTGTTCTTGCTCATACCAGGGCTAATCTGCCTGGAATCCCCAGAATAAAGTTGAGTTTGCCCTTTAAATGAAAACCATCTCATCCCCTTTGTTGCTTTAGAAGGTTTTTTTAAAGAGCCGATTCCTTGATATGGAGCCATATTGCTCTATTGATTATCAGGGAGAGCCTCCCACCCCCTTCCAGCTGAAATTTTGCAGGAGTTCTGCTTTATAATCAACAGCATGCTCCAGAGGCATGGACTTGACAGTACAGCAGCTCTCCTCCAACACCCCCACGGACAGCTGCAAAAAATGAGGAGGCTCCCTCCCGGAGCTAAGGGCCAGATCCAAAGTTCATTGAATTCTATGGAAAAATTCCCACTGACATCAATAGGCTTTGGATCAGACCCCTGCAGAGGAACACTTTTTAAAACAAACATTAGAAAAAATCATTAGGACTAGAAAGCCTTTCATATTATCTACTGGGTACATTTTAAGGCAAGAGGGTGGGAATGTGCTCTTTACTGCTTACGAATGCGTAACTCCCATTAATGTCATGCAGAAGTCACACAATGCCGAGGCTGCAAAGGTTGAAAAAGAAACGCGGCCCAATTCCTACACATCCAACCTCTGCCTTCAGCTACATTTCACCAGGAACTTTTTTAAAATAACGGTTAGGCATTTTTTTTTTTAATCTCTAAAAAAAAATTAACCTAAGTTTCTAAAGGACTTTGAGAGTAAATGTAATTGCATTTGATACACACGAAGGAGAATAGGAAAAAGTTAGAAAAGACATTTTGTTCTAGCTGTTGATGTAAACAACGGTGTGCACAGGTGTGCATCTGAAGCCAGCAAGCTTCAGGTTTATTTCAGATAAATAGTGAAGCATTTCCCTTAGACTTCTCTGAGACGTTGTCCTTTTCAACAACATCTCACCAGTGAGGGTTGATAGTGATAGGGCAAGGGAAAATGGTTTAAAACTAAGACAGGGGAGGTTTAGGTTGGATATTAGGAGGAAGTTTCTCACACAGAGAGTTGTGAGGCACTGGAACAGGTTGCCCAAGGAGGTTGTGGATGCCCCATCCCTGGAGGCATTCAAGGCCAGGCTGGATGTGGCTCTGGGCAGCCTGGTCTGGTGGTTGGTGACCCTGCACATAGCAGGGGGTTGAAATGAGATGATCCTTGAGGTCTTTTTCAACCCAGACCATTCTGTGATTCTATGACTCTATGATTCTCAGCCCAAACTACCATCTGAACTGCATACAGCCTTGTAAGCAATTTCAACAGCTGCAAAAGTGGATTACCATTTATTTTTGTTTCAAAAAACAAGTGTAACATCAAGAAGGAATATGCCAACATGCTGTATTCTGAAGTCACTGCACGGGACACTTCAGGTGCCTTTTTAAGTATGTTTGTGCACACGTGTATGTTTTGGTGCTGGGAATTCAAGCAGAATCCTTTCAACTCTCTAGCATTCAACAACCTGTGACAAACGTAGCAGTAATTTAGGATATGAATATTTCTTTTAAAATAATTCCTTAATGACACTGGTGAAATGATAAAACAAGTCCCAGAAACGGGAAATTCATTCCAATACAGACACAAAAAGAGTTGGAATCGTGTTTTAGTACTTTCTTTCTTTCAGTTATACCCCAGAGATTCACTCACTGCCCACAGTGATTTCAAAATCATAGTTCTGGGGTATAGTACTCTGGAACCATAAAATTACACTTGAGATAAGATTTAATTATCCTTTTCACCTTTCCAACACCTTTCAAGAAGTAATCCTTAAAAGCCTTGCAAAAAAGAATATTATAATTAAGATGATAGCATGCAACAATGGTATTAAAAGAAAGACAAACTGCTATGTAGGTTTTATAGGAGCTTAAGTTCAACAGCTTTACTCAAAAATATTACAAGTGATACTGTCTGATGGATTTTAGATATTCAGTTCGGGCCAGAGCACATTGGAGTAAAATAAAACAAACTGATGTTACATCCTAAGAGAGCTTTTCATTTGCTTGAGCCATGAGGCTAAAGAAAACTACCTTAAATATGTTTGGTGAACCATCACAGAGGAAGACTCATATTCTAACAGGGTTTCATTCCAGCAGTAAATCACAGCAAGGTGTGTTTCAGCCTCCTCAAAGAGATGGGACGTGTAGGAGAAAAAAGGACGGCTCCTACGTGGTCTTTCCAGCTAAATGTTCTTGGGATGAAAAGGACTGCATGGAAATAACTTGTTGTTGAAATGGGAATATCTGGAAACTACATCTGGTTTCACTAATCCTGCCTTTCCTTTTGTGATCTATGGTCTGGACACTTCAAATTACTGCATGATAATGCTTTTACCTAGCAGGCTTGTATTGAGATGTTGTACCAAGGGACATGGTTTAGTGGGGAAAGATAGGTGGTAGGTGGGTGCTTGGACTGGATGATCTTGGAGGTCTTTTCTAATCCTGGTGATTCTATGGTTCTATGCTCTCTCCTAATGTTCAAAATTATAGCTTGTCACATTAGGATATAGCCAGTGTATTACCAACAGTTTAGGACACAGTCAGAACTCTCAGGATGGTAACAGTGAAAGAAGGGCAATGGTTCCCACTTTAGAGATGAAACTGTGCAAAGAGGCATCAGAGAACAAGCAGGTCCCCATGTTTAATTCAAGAAGCTGCAACTTTCAAATAGAAAGGATGCCCCCAAGAAGTCCAGAAGAAGAAAACCCAGAATTTTAGTTTCTCAAATTCTTTCTCACTTATAAAATGCTAGAAATTTAGGAGAACAAATTGTCAAGGAAAAAAAAAAATCAATTCCAAAATGTTGGCAACAGTAGCATTTGATAGTGCAACCTTTCCTTCCTGTTTTAGTTAGTCGCATTACCACTAGTCAGCCATTGAAGAAGAATCTGATCTGCAAAAGTCACACTTCAACCTCTGGTTTCTTTGAGCCTTAATGAAGGAATACAATTTCCTCAAGACTGAGCTTCACTGAGGTTTGAAACCTCCAAATTTCAACAACACATTTTTCAGGTTCAAGTGCTGTTGATTCACAATGGAAACAAACTGGGCTGAGCAGTACTACTCCACAGTCCTACTCCCACTTTCTCCCCTTCTTCCTCCTCCTTTCCCCCACCTCCAAGCTCAGAAGTCTGCTGAAAGGCTAATGGGAAACAGAAGGATGAATCATTCTGCATGCCAGACCAAACCTACCAACAGCTGCCTTCACCTTACAGCCTGAGATAGGGCACTCGTTGTCACCCTGATAGATACTCCTTTGCAGCTTGTATGCGGAGCAGAGCCCAAACAGCCTATATTTGGGAGATTTCAGACACAAAAGGAGAGGAGCCTGGGAGGATAGCCAGTCCTGTGATACTGCTAGCATCTCAGGTGCACTGCAGTCTTATGCCATGGCTTCCATTTTGCTCTCCCTTTCTCTCAGTGAATGTATAAATCATTCTCCCACTGTGCATGCGATGCCTGTAGGCAAGGCGCACCTCAGAAGAATGGAGAGGGAAGCATTGCCTTAGGCACATACCCTGCAGTGCACATTACTCGCCCAGCATATGCAAATGAACGGGCGGACGGACCTTCCAGACAAAGGGGGGTCCTGCAGACAGACAGCTAGCTGGAAAACTGCAATGATTTTAATTGCAGCAGCAGGAAGCTCTAATTTACCTCCTTAAGAAGTTTGTACTTTTTTGGGTGGGTTTTTTTTACTCCTGGCAATTGACTGCCTGAAGCATGAAGAGATATGCTCCCAACCATACAATGGGCAGATGTAGAAAGAAAAGGCTTACAGAGTGTTGGGGAACCCCTTGAAAGTACATTGGGGTTCTCTGAACCAAAGGTTAAATGACAATTTTTATTAAATTAGAAAGAGATTTAAAGGGGGGAGATGGGAGAAGGAGGAGAAGGAAACAGGAGTTTTAACCAAAGGATGCCCTCCCTTCATAAATATTCCCCAAAATGCTCCTAAAAAGAAAGACTGATCCTTAGTGCTTTTGCATTGTTACCTAAACTTTGAGTGCGAGGGAAAGGGCACCTAACAATTAGATAAGTAATAAGGAAAAGGTGTGCTTCACTATATATTGCCAATGAATCATCAGAGCCAGTCAAACCAAGATTTCTTTCAGTCTTTCCAGAGCAAAAAAAAAAAAAAAAATTATGCTTTTACTGTGCTTCCAAGCAAGGCCAAATCCTGCTGGTACTACTTTTAAAATATATGAAGAAGGTAAATGTATTTGTTGAACTCAGAAGTCAAATCACTGCAAAGAGAATTATTTTATGTAAAAGCCAACCACCATATCCCTCTGAAGCAACACGAATGCCTTCAAGGGAAGTTGGAAAATGTAAATCACTGGAAACCCTGAATACCCAATAAATCACTGGCAAGCAGGCCTGGGTTTCAGCGCCAAACAGAAGTAAAGCAAAAGAGTTTCAGAGTCCAGCAAAGACAGAAAGAAAGCATTCATTGTACCGGGAATAGCACACGATCCATATCGGACCTTTGCGCACCACGCTGGGATGAAGAATTTACACGGATGCAAGAAAGTGGGAGGTGTTAAGAAGGGAACGGCACCAGAGTTTACACAAGTGTTACCAGTGTTAGAATAATGTTTATCAGTTTACAGTATTTGACTTTGCATAGCTCAAGGGAGAAGCAAGAGATAACAACATCCAAGCCACGTGGCTTTACCTGAAGCCTGCAGAAGGGTTAAGTTCTCCAGATGAAAGTACACCCAATCAAATTTATCTTGTATATCCGAGCTCCAGCAGGGGAGACCTCTTCACAGGGGGTTAAGATAATAATGCATGTGTAAACATTTTGACTACTGCATATATTGAAACATAGGAGAAGAAATATTGTATTGTGGAGATGGTTTATCACATAAACTCCTGTTCAGTATAATTCTTTGGAAGACACTTAGATAGGAACACGCTTGACTTCTATGATAAAGAACTAAGAGATTCCTGTACACATCAAAAGACTTCACTAATCTAGTTGTACTGCCTTCCTGAAGCCCATACAGCTATGCTGATTTATATCAATTCAAGAGCTGGCTGTCCATGATTAATTCCTCTACAGTGGCACAAAGTAGGAACACAGCTGAGACAAAATATCCTGCTTCTTACCGGTCAACAACAAGAGAGCCGGTCAACAACAACCTCTGAATAGTAAAGGAAAAGCTCAGCAAATACTTGACTAATTCCACAGCTGAGCAGACTGAAGAGTACCTGCATGTAGGCGAATGAGATGTGGAGATTTCAGCTACTTCTTCATGGCATCAGAATTGTGTGTATTCATACAATGCTAAATCACCCCAAGTCAGACAGCTAAATTTCACTCGTACACACTTGTATGAGTACACAGTATTCCAACAGGGAAAATAAATAAATAAATGAACAGGCCACAACTCTTTAATCTGATAGGAGAAATGACTTTGGAGGTGATTAAAGTCTAAAGAATTGCACATAGCCTACAGCAAAAGGTCATCAAATGAAGCTCATAGGAGCTATTTCAAAACAAACCAAAGGAAGTCAAACAGCTCCATTGAAGAGCCATGAAGAGTCACATGTAGATCTCCTTAGCAAAGGATGCTGACAGTACAAAATATTTACCATGGTTAAAAGTGAAAACTAGACAAGTACCCAGAAGAGAAGTCTGCTGGGGGCTAATAATCAGAAATACTGCACAAGGTTCAGAAAATCCTTTGGTCTGAAAGCATTAGAGGGCTTGGAGTTTATTGGGAAGGAAGTATCATGCTCACTTAATCTTCTCTAAGCATCCACTTATAGCTAATGTTAGGAATGGGATGCTGGATTTGCTAAACTTTTGCTCTGAAGCAGTATAGCTGCTTTTATTCTGTCTATGTTTCCATCAAGGTTCCGGATGTCACTTAGTTTATCTTTAAGTACGACGAGAAATAAAAAGATGAAAACTGGAAAACAATAATAAATGGTAAACAATATCCAATAAAAAGGAGCAGAGGACATTAAAATGCAATATGCAGCCACTACAGGTAAGTAACTTAATTGAAAAGGTGATGAGAGTCCCAGAAGTAGTTTTAACGTGCACCATGCACTGCTGAGGTTAACAGGAATTGCAAATATTCACGTGGGACATTTGGTCCCTAGCCCATTTTCATCAGAGTTAGCACTGAGTCCAGCAACTGGAGTAGGCTTTCAGTCATCAGGTCTGCTACTGAGAAGTTCAGGAGTTACTGAATCTACAGATCCAAAGGAGGCATTAACAAAGAATTTCACACAGTTCATGTCAGCCACTCTTCTTTAAAAGAACTGTTCTGTATGAAGCAGCTCTCACTTCAGGCTAAACAAGCTACATAGAAACAGATGCAACAGATCTGAGAAAGGTGCTGTGGAATAAACATCTCTGTGGCAAATTGGTCATTTACAAAAACCATGCAGCTTCAGAATCAAAATGTCCAGATTTTGTTTCCAGACAGATCATCTTTGGATTAAGCTCGTGAAAATAGAGCATAACGCCTACTTGACTAATAAATTCATCCTTGATATAAATCTCTGAATCAAAGGTTATTTTCCACTCAGCTGCAGACAGCTTTATGGTCAGAAACAAATACGGCAGAGGTTCACTTACCAATGGATCTTAAAAAGTTCAGTTTCTTTGATTAAACACATCTATTTCTGCAGGGTTCAGTAAATGCATGAATGGAACACGTGATGAGCTGTTCACACAGTATTTATTTCTAAAGTACTCCATAAATTTTCTCATCCTCTTATTTTCCAGTTGTTGTTACTGTTTTTCCTAGCAAGTTTGCCTACTAAGCACTCAGACATTTGGTAGCTGCTTGCGGATTTTTCACCTGATGCCCTTCACTGCCCTGCAGAATGTTCAATGACTGCCCAGAAATGCACTGCCTGCTGGGTCATACCGCTTAAATATTTCCAAGATCTCAGCTAAGAACTTTCAAGGCATGCCTCTGACATCGAGATACCTCATGAAGTATTGACATTGCAGGAAAAGGGGACAGGAGAGGAGTGGAGGTGAAAAAAAGTTTTTCCCTAAGCTAAAAAAGCATCTAAGGAAGTCAGTCAAGGGTGCAGATTAAGTTTTCTAGAGTCACTTTCTACTGTCACCTGAATTTCCTGACAAGAAAATACAGGCTTAATGAAAAATGCCACACTGTCACCATGATCTGGCTTTGAAACAAACAAAAGGGTGAAGTAAGCAAGACAGCTTAAATGTGATAAATTACCTCCTGGCCCTGAAAGTCCAGGTTTATTTCCAATGGGCAGAAGTAAAGCCATCACCTAAGGAAGAAACATTTTCATTTAAGCTCACATGGATGATGGGATGTGCAGAGCAATGTACGCTGTCTGCTCATGGTGTAAGATGAGGAATTAGGATTTGACAACTCTATATAGAAGTCAAGGAAGAGCAAAGACATAACATTGGTTTGCACAAAATATAGTGCAATTCACAGTAGTAGAGACCTGAAGAAAGATGGTTCAAATGATCTTGCCAAGTCATAGAACCAAACTTGAAAAGAACAGGGCAGAATTAAATAGAGACACATATAAAGTAAAGTATACACTAAATGTTCCAGCTGGAGAGATGAAATACTTAACTGCTCAAACACAGCATGCATCTAAACAGCAGTTCCCCAGATCCAGGATAAGGGGATACTGGATCAGAATCAACTTGCCTCTGCTGTTAAGAAAAAAGAAAACTGGAATAATGCTGGAATATACAAGAGCTCCTCTGAAAGTAATGCTTTCTGCCTTATTATGTTGGCGCACAACATCAGAGGCAGATGTTGGTGGTACGGCAGTAGAGGTTGAACCTTACCACCTGTACTCTACTACATTTTGGTGTCGTGTGACAGATGGCAGCAGAGGGGCATTCTGACAGAATGGCATCTGACGTGGAAGTGTATGAAGCAAAGGTCGATGAATTTCCCCGTGTGGAAACAGTGGCATTCATTGACACTTGTTCAACATTTATGGAGACCCAACAGCGGATGTGAGCACAATGAGGCAGAGGGTGGTGTGTTTCAGCAGCGTTGACATGAAGAATGTCTCAATTAGCTTACCTGTCTGAATCAGCAGATTATGACCAGGGAACTGTGCACAGAGCTGAATACGCGCTTCGGTGCATTGGAAATGATGGTGCCAGCTTGGGCCCACAAATGCTCACACAAGAACAGAAAGAACACTGTATGTGAGTTTGTCGGGACCTATTGAATCAGTACGAGGCTGAAGGTGACAGCTTTCTGGATCGCATCATTACTGGTGATGAGATGTGGTGTCATCAGTACAAGACAGAGTCAAAACATGGAGTAGCAACATGTCAATTCCCCATTGAAGAAAAGGCTGAAGACACAGTCCTCAGTGACTCTTCTGGATTTCCTGGAATCCAGATGTCGTGGGGCGAGGGGGGAAGAAAGGGAAGAAAGGGAAGAAGGCCTCCCTGGCCCCTTTCACCCTCCTGTCCCCTTTTCAGGGAGAAGAACAACAAAAAAACAACCCAATTAAGATAAGGAGAGAGAATGAATTTACTACAAATGGTAAAAAGAACATAAGATAACGTTGAGTTGATAAAACTATCAACTTGAGTCAGGTAAGAGAAGAAGACAACCTCTCTCTTGCAACACAGTAACACCAGACCCCACATCATTTTGAAGACATGGCCATCTTGGCTGGACCGTCCTACCACACCTACTGTATTGTCCAGATCTGGCACCTTCTGACTTCAAACAAACACCGCATCCATTGCAAGAAATAAGTCAAGCTAACGAGAACACGGAGAGCAACAAAAATGATCCATCTAGGAGGCACAACCTGCCAGAAAGACTGAAATAATCAGATCATTTAGTGTAAGAGAAGATAGACTGCAGGAAAAAAAAAAAAAAAACAGCCTATATATTCATGATGTACACAACTGGCATGGCGCAAGAGAAGAATTTCTTCTTCTCTGGTGTGCAATAGAGGAAAATGGGGACGAAATTGCAGTGATGCTTAGGATCGAGCAGATACAGAGCAGCTGGGATGGACTGCCCTGAGCAATTGTAACTCCCACCACTGCTTGCCCCTCATACACGGCTGCAAAAATATACCACAGGAATCATCCATATCACCTCGACTACCATAACACACAGAGTCCCCTAAAAATGGGGCTGGAAGTAGTATTCAATGACAGAATGAATCGGATTAAAGCATTTTCCCTTAGGTCATCCTCAGTGAACTTTTCAGGTTGGAAAGGATCACTATGAGCCAGCTAACCTTGCTTTTCTAAGTACAGACCCACATCTGCACAGAAAATATATACAGACTATCATGCATCCTCCAGCTGTATCTATTTGCCATGACTCACATCATCCACACCATCTTGAGGCTTCTCCTCAAACATCTGAGAAGTGGCAGAGTAATGAAGAGGTGAGCAAGCTTTGTGCTGACATAGCTTCACAGGCATACACAAACATCCCAGCTTTGTGCTTCACTACTCTTCATCCTCACCCTTCTTCTCTTGGAGTTAGCTCAGGCATCCCCACTCAGTGATGCACCAGGCTACTCACAAACACTTCTCTGGTTAGGAGCTTTCTTCTTCTCTCCCTCCTTTCCTGATAGATAACTCTATTAAAAAGGATCTCTGCTGCCCTCTTTCACTAATTAGTCCACTGAATGCAACAGAGCTGTAAGAGAGAAGATAGGACTTAGGAGAGAGGGAGGCCTAACATTGGAGAGACTGTGGGGATGACAGGGGAGGGCTGATCCGAGACCCGAGGCTTGTGGTAGTCAGCGCAGACAGGGAGCTGCACCTATACAGAAAACAAGTCTGATCCAGGATTTCCTCTCTTCTTTAAAGAAAAAAACAAAATAAAACAAAAATGTAGCAGCCATCACAGCCTAGCAGGTAACTAGTAGAATCACTGTCTGCAGATGAGAGCAAATACCAGAGCCATCATACAAAAGATGCCAAGGACTCATTCCATCCTGGGCAAAACAACAGAAGTTTAAGCAATTCTGACTTAAAATATTACACACATAGTATCCACCATATATCCACGTCTGAAGAATTGCTTGTAGTTCCAACGGCTCCACGACAAAACTTCAAAAAAAGAAAGGAGAGCACTGCGGAGAACGCATAGGTGGCAAAGGGAAGACAGAATTAGGAACAGGAAGCCTTTTTGGTCCTTCTTCAGGAGCACTCTCAACACTGCTTTGACTTTCCCAGCCACAATACATAGCATTTGGGGATAATCAAAGTCCTGACTGCTTCATATACGTCATCTCTATGGGTTAAGACAATAGGCTGTGCTGTGGCTCCTCAGGGAATTGTTTGATGGGAATCTCCAGCAGCTTCACTAAGCAACACAGAGTGGACTGTGCAGCCCAGGGAATCCAGATCTGTTGATTTAACTGCCCTATCTTTGTTCTTTCTGTCACTAGCTGCAAGCACCAAACACCAGTCAGACTCAGTCACTGGTTTTAATTGAAAGCATACAAAAATTTTGCTGAATATTATCAGGCGGGTCTTTGAAAGAAACAAACAAAAAATACCTTCTATTAGTCACACTTCAAAGTTTTTGTTCTTGGAATGGAGTTGTATCACCATCAGCTCCAATGCCTGAATAACTTTAGTGGGCCATAGCAGGTTGCATGTCAACCCTTAAGTGACTCCTAGAGTTACTGAGTCTCTCTCACTATGTTACTAAATGTGACCTACCCCTACAGTGCATCACAACGCACCAGGGAGCCTAATGGATGCACTCCAACACAGCTTCAGCCAGCAGGGAAAGAACATCCAAAAAAATACCATCAGGTGTTTAGACAGCCTCAAGCACACCTCAGGTCTTGTCACAGCAATGTCTGAGAGCAAGGTGGCAAAGCTTGATAAATAACTGCTGTGTGCTCTTTTTGGTGTGGAACAGCCCAAGGTGCTGTGATTCCCAGAGGGAACACAGGGTGAAGGTTGGCACCTCCTGGATGGCTGTTCCCACACCATGCAAGTCCCACGCAGTTCTTGCACATCCAGCTGTGTGCTGCCTGATAACTCTCCCAGGGAGCAGGCCCAGCCGAAGCTGTGTCTTCTGTAGTCTTTTGTCCCATACCCTCTGCAGCTTAAAGTCTGAGCAAGAGTCGCTTGGCTTCAGGCTGGAAGGAAGAAGGGTGCGATCATTGCGATGAGAGAAACCTCACATACTGGCAAACAAGAGTAATGCTGCTGTCCGGTCTTCAAAAGGGTGGGGAAGCCAAACAGTCGTGAATCAGTAGGAGAAATATGACTTTAAAGCCCTAACAAAGGGCAACAGATGGGAACGGAGCAAAGCACTCACAAGTTTCAACCAGAATAACTGTCTCTTCATAAAACCTCTCCAAATATGAACGACCCTCGGACATCTGCAATTAAATCCCCCATTAATCCCAGCTATATTTTAAAGGCGGTTGAGCCAGGCTACTAATCGTGCTATTGACAGACTGAAAATGAAACCAGGAGGAGAGAGATGGTGAAACAAAACAAGAGAAGAGCTAAAATGCAAACTTTAGAGACAGGGCTGCTTCTCCACCTCCACCTGCCCGTGATTCAGACCCTCCGGTAGGCTTCACCTTTGGGTGCTGCAGTGGTTGGGGCTTGGGTGTTTCTGATTCACCCCGATTTCTTACACACTCACAGGAATGAAGATAGGGAAAATATCACCACTTCTGTATTATGGAAACCTTGCAATTAATAATTGAGAATCTTTTTATCTCTCTCTCCCTTTTTCTTTCAGAACTAGAGTGCTCTCTTCAGCTTGTTAAGCTTAGTTCACTCCCACTGATAATTCACTAGAGATCATAATTTATGGACAATTGAAGCTGCAGAAACATCTCTTAGAAGGAATAGAGCAGATCCATAGCAACAATTCTTCAGGGGAATATTAATCCCCAGCTTTATGTAGTGCTAAGTGTACAATAGTAATCAGAACTTGAGTAGAAGCTGCTAATCATTGAGGGAAAAGGCTGTATAAAGAATTCATAATGGAATTAGCCTGCGGCAAACAAAGAAAGACAAAATTAAATCAGCCATCAAATTGCACCAAGGAATTTTAATTTACAGGTTAATGTAGGATTATGTAACTAATCACAGCTAACATTTTCAATGAACAACCAATAAAATTCTGCTCTTTTTTTTTTTTTTTTTATTCCCGCTAATGGTATTCCAATAACACACTCTTATCACCGTATAATGCGTTAAGAATGATTCTCAAAAATTCTAAAAATCTCCCCAAAAGCATTACGACGGAACAATCAATGCAAAATGCCAGCTTTCAGTTAATTAGCATAAATATACATCCAGATGATCTACTGTTAGGTCCAATCCAATCCAATAAAGTTCCTTTGAGTCTGTATAGGACAGATTTACATAACCAAATGTGCATAACTGCAGCTTTAAAATATATGCATGGCTTCCAAAGAGGGAGATGCGGCAATCTGAGAAGCCTCCAAATTAAATAAGTCAAACAACTTCTGAGTACTAAAGTGCATCAGCTAATTCTAAATAAAACCCTTATTATAGATTTTTATATCAATACAGCATTTATATTCTATGACATATGCACAAAGGATTGCTCTAACCGAGTTTGTGCTGTTTATAATATGAACATCATAAAAAAGAATAAGGTTTCTGGGATAAAAAGTTGATTTGCTTCCTCTCGAGACAAAGGAGAGACCCTGCATTTGACCCACTTATATTTTGATATTGGCCAATACGAGGAGATTAAAAAAAAGACCGAAAGAAAGAAAGTCTCAACGTTTTAAAAATGCATTTAAAGATCAATTGTTAATGTATGCAAATATATAGAAAAGACTCGTGTAACTCTTTGCATGTTTTTAAAGGGGAACTTCAAAATTACTCTGCATGCTTCAAAACACATCAGCTTAATCAAAAAGATATTTTTTTGGCAACATGTGGCAGCATGAAAATTTTTATAAATTGAGTAAAAAGCATTTTCATAAGCTTTACTTCACTTAAGAGGAATGCTGGGAAGAAAGCAACGGCATTCTTCCTGCATATGTTTTTCTTGTTCTGAACAATGTGGGAAAACCTCATTGTACTTAAATCTAACAGTTCATTTTATGGAAGCAGCAACATTCTGCCCATTTATTAGCATAGGAGGTTTGGGGTTGTGGGTTTCTTTTCCTTTTTTTTTTTTTTTGTTTTTTTTTTGTTTTTCTCCCCTTCCTTTGATAAAGTCTAATTTTAAGATGCACACTTCCCAAAAAACATTATGGTGTCAATTGCACTACCCTTCAGCAATCCTGTAATAACTTTATTCAACCATTTCTAATTATAATTATATTTTCAATTCCTTTTAGCTATAGAAACTCTTTATCAATCAGAGCACAAGACAGAAAATTACTTTATTACAGCTACAGCTCGTTAGTCTGAGTGCTCTTAATGAAGCAGCCTCATAATCAGATGAAAATCATGCTGAAGAAAACTTGCATCATTAGTCTGGGCCTTAATTACCAAGAAATATAGTCACTAACAATGATACTCCATTTCATGATACGGTGCATGCACCTTCTACAGTACTTGCAATTAATAATTCCGCAGACTGCTACAGAATCTTTCTATTTATTCATAACAATGGAGGGGAAAAAATTCTAAATTTAATTGAGCGGCTCCGGATGCACTCTCTCGCTCTCTCCTGCTCAGATTAAAATGTCAAAAGGCTAATATTCTATCTTACAATAATTCATCATTTTAATTACATATTTTATGTGTGTGAAATGTCCTTTTTTTTTCTCCTCTCCATCATTTAAGGCGACATTTTGGGGGGGACGTGCGTAGGGGGAAAATCTCTCTGTTTAGGTAGGTGGCCCACGCCACACAGCGCAGCAGTGAACAGGAGAAAAAAGCATTTATTTTCATTGTCAGTGAACGAGTTCCGCGTTGGATAAGCTTCAGACATAAGCAGGAGACATTCATTTAAATTAATGACGGCCTTCATCCTGCACACTGATCGGAAAGGATGGAAAGATTCTCCAGTGAGGAGTATGTTGATCCCTAAAATCCTTTATGAATATGATCCATCACAGGGTTAGTAACTTCTGTAAGCAGGGCTCTTCTAATCTGCTGTATTTTCTGTATGCTTTCACCCCGAGTACGCTCCTCTTAACTCTCCAAAAAGCTTCCAGCACACAAAAGCATGAGGAAACGCAGTTAACGAGAGCCCCCTTCGGCCAGCTAACGAACCCACTAACAGATCAGATCCCATTCCTCAGCGCTGAACACCTGGAGGATTTTTCACTCCAATTTGCTGCACGGAAAACGATTCCGCAGACCTCAGTGGGAACGTTCACAACTCGCAGTGCTGCCTGAGATCTGTACCTGCTCCTGCCTTCTCCCTGTCATACCTCGCTGTCACTGAAGCAGGGCGGGCTCCCAAGGGCGATAACGAACACGGCTTTCCAGCATATTAACCGGTGCAGCGAGGGGGTAGTGCTGCTTCATCAGCTGCAAAGCTGCGCATTGCAAACTGTGGATTCAGCTCAACATCGGAACAGTTTGACACCGAAATATCGGACACGGTGATTTTTGCAAACTGCCTGGTTCTCGGTGCTCTCCGAGTAAGTCATGTTACAGTAGAAAGATACTGAATTGGATTTAGGTTACCGAGCCTGAGATTAATCTCAAGAGCATAAACTAAACAACTTAACTCCTTCGTACTACTGAACTTCCTCACGCTCGCACACCGCGCTGTGCTTTCATGCAGGCGCTTCCAACAAGAACTATTACGTAGGCAAGATGAACTTGCCGTACAGATACTCCCAAACACCGCCTTTCAACACTGTGCTTCTCAAGGCACCCGTGATCTCTGGCAAATTACTGTCACCTTTTAAAGCCCTTCACTTCCTCGCCTCAAACAGAAAGGAAGAAGCTCCCTCCTCTGTTTGCGCTGCTGCCTGTGTGTGGAACAACCAAGGGCTACTCAGCAAGAAAAGAAAGAAAATCAGCCTGCAGTTCTGTGAAACAGACCTGTATCTAGATAGAAAAACAAATAGTAATACTTAGAAGAAAAAAAGAAGAAAAAAAAAACACGTCTTTCTGTCTCCAGCTACTCTTATTTTTTCTTCCCTCCTGCCACGCCTCAGTATTTCTTTTAGGAGAACTTCTTTTACGTAGTCGCTTCAAGAATTTGTATCTGGCACCAGCAGCCGACAGAGACAAGAGACCAACACGATGGGCTGTTGTGGCAATTCCTCTGTTCCTACTGCATTCCTGCACTGTGCTTTTTGGCATCACGCATGGCGAAAAAAGAAGAGCGTATTTAGAAATGTGACAACTGGAAAAAAATATTCTTAAACCTTACAGTGCCTTCTAAAGTTGCAGAGTAAAAATGAATTTATAGTATGACTATCGCTGGCCAAAAAACTGCGGGCTTGCAGTAAACCAAATGGGGTAAAAACCTGGCTCTGAGAGCAATTCTGAGGTTTTGGCTCCATCCAACAAGTATGCTTATAAACTTATTGTATAACTTACTGGCAAGAGAGCAGCACCAGACTGACCTCCACTTGCATCACAAGAAATTACACATTCATTGTCTTTGCGGAGAAAATGTTCTTATGGTACCATATTAATATCCTTTGTGGGTTGGGTCATGAATCAGCATTGGCAGCCGCTCTCGGAGCCGCCTGCCTGCCAGCCTTCCCAGCTGGAAAACTGGTAAGGCGGAGAGGCCTATACGTAGGGGAAGTGATGGTTTCCCAATTCCAAACTGATTTGTACATGAAGCTGCTCGAGTTTAAAGCACCTGGCCTGCCAAGAGCTCAGTCCAACACATACATAGATCGGAGTGCTCACACTCCGCGGCAGCAAGGGGTGGCCAACGCCTGCCGCCCCACATGGCTTGCCTTGAGCTCGTGGGTCTTACGAGGAGGTCAGGCTCCCACTGAGGACAGAAACCTTTCAGCCTGATTTACTTAAATAGAGATTACTGGGGTTTTATTATCATTTATTTATTTATTATTTATTTATTTCTATGATTTATTTTATTCATAAATGTTAATTTTGTCTCTTTCTTTATTTGCAACCTGCCACTATGGAAGAGCACACAGGGAGAGAAGAAGCTCCGGCTCTGCCTCACGCCGTAGGGCAGGACAGACCCGCGCTCCACCGCCCCCGGCGGCCCCGCCGCCCCACCCCGCCGTGTCTGGGGGCCCGGCGCCCTCTGCCGGCCACCCGCCGCCAGCCCGGGAGACCGCGGGTTCGAGCCCCGGCCCCGCCGGGTTCCAGCCTCCTACAGCAGGCTCTGCGAGAGCGCTCACGGTGCACAACGCTCCATCTTCTGGCATAGTAATCAACACCAACACTACGCTATCGCATAGTCTAACCCCAAACAAAAGGCACGGAGAGGTCAGTCCAAACAAACATGTCTACCCACAAACAGGCGTAGTGTCAGAAATGCCATCGACAGGCACAGGAGCCACGTCCCTCCCCTACACCTCTGCTGACAGGAGAAGCATCACAGTGAAACCTCTCTTCACACACAGGGACAGGGCTCTGTGGCCCGGTCACTGGGAGTTACATTCACCACAGTTTGGTCACCAGCCATCACCTAACAGACCTTCAGGCCTTGCTCCACATGGCTACGTCTGCAGGCACACGGAGCAAGTGCTGGATTTTACCTGTAGATTTCTTCCTGAAGTCCGATTTCAGCTTCCCGATCCATGGCCGTGGGTTACAGTTTTGCAATCAGATCAGCCTAGAGCTGCAGTTCCTCACATTTCATCCTCTTAGATCCTACTCCAGAAAACAGCTTACTGCTCCTCCTCTTCCTCAGCACGTTTCATCCCAGCCTTCCAGCAGCTAACTGGGATTAGTGTGGTACAGCCCTGCATTCAGTACAAGTGTCATAGCTGCGGATTCCCAAACGTATATGGATCCCAGCCATAGGTGTGCACTGCTCCTCTGACACTGCCCACGTCACCTGGTTGGTCTTCATGCAGGCAGCCAGCCTGGCAGAGTGAGCACCAGAAGGATGCTTCAGCCATGGAGGCAGCCAGCTGCTGTGATAGCACGGGAGACGATTCTTCCTCAAGTTAAGGCACGCCAGGACTCTTGGTTCCTCTCGCTCAAATTGCCTGCTATAAAATCCAGATGGAATGTAAAATGCAGCGGGGGGGGGAGGGGAAGACAAAGCAAAGACAACCAGGATTTGCTGATTTCTCTTTGAGAAAACAGGTCAACATTGGGTTAGGCTGCTTGGAAGCTACAGCTGAGGGACATGGTGCATGGTCCACACAGCTGAGGGAGGAGCAGGCAGCGAGCCAGGAGCCCCAGCACAGTGCTGCCATGCTAAGTGAAGCAGCTGGACGTGAGACATCACCAAGGCCATCAGCCTTAATGGGCTCACCTCAGCCAGTCTGCTGTGAGATGTTCAAGCATCTCCTGCTCTCCAGCCAGCAAAAGGCACTGCACCAAGATGTTCCCACTATCACTCACAAAGGTCCCTACTTTCTTTTTCCTCCTCCAACACCACTCCCTCACCTCCTCTCCTCCTGCAGGCTGGCAAGACTAAATATTTATTTCCCCCACATTCAATGAGAAGAGGGAACTCTGTGGTTTTTCTTTTTAGTAGTAGGGTGATTCTTTTTGTTTGTATTTTTTACACTGCCAACGGGCAAAGGATGAGGCAAGTCCATGCAAGCATGCAGCAATAGTGCTGCAAGCTCCATCAGCCCAAGTGGCTCATTGCCTGGGGATGCTGGTGGAATATGTGGGCTTCCGCTTGACTACTCAAGATGTCCTTGAAATTGCTGGGTCAGGAGGAAAGGTGCGGTGCAGGAGGAGGTAAACGATGAACAGATAACAAAGCCCTAAAAACCAGTCCGAATTCATGGCCTTTCAGTTCCCACTCCCATGCCCATGATCCAGCAAGACAGCCTCACACCCTCACAGCAGCCCTACGATAAAGTTAGTATATGATTCCAGTTTATTAGTTGTTCCCTCATGACCATCTGCTGAATTACCCCTCAACCTGCATCTCCAGGATGCAAGACTTTCTAAGAGCCAAAGTCAGAAGCAGAGTTTTTTCTTGCTGTTGAGTGGTTTTTTTTCCACCTCCTTTTTGTAGATGACATGGTTTATATTATTTACTCAATGGGATCACTGCCCGTCCACTGAAGAGTCTATTTTAAATATCAACACAGGTTGGCATTTTAAGAGTTATTTAAAAATCTCACCAGTCACAGAACGTTTAATTATTGCAAACATCTTTCAAAAAATTCCACAGTGGATTTCTTTCGCCAAGTGATTTATTTCGGATATAATTTCTGTTTAATTAATAGGGGATTTAGCTCTGACCTGGAGGGTGTGAGAACCAGCAGAGGAGCTGTAGTTGAGTTAGTTTAACATTAAACCTGCCCATGCCTGTTGGAGGCTGAGAACAAAATTGGGCTGGCACTTATTCAGCTGCTGCTATCCAGCATATTCTCATGTTGATTGCAATGGAAAAATTGTAAAGGCAAACTAGGGGAAAAAAATTAATCACAGGAATATGAACGTTGTGCTTTGTTATTTATTTTAACTATGTATATAATTTGCTATAGAGTATAATTATACCTAATTTCAGCTGAGATAATATCTGGGCCACACTTTGTTCGTTGTGTATTCTCAGAGAGGAGTTTCTCAATCATCTGGCCTAAATTTCCTTACACCTTGAGAACAATTGGAATCAAACACGACAAAACTATTTGGGAGGGGGGAAAAATGAATAAGAAAAAAGCGTGCTATTAACAAAAAAAATTACAAATGTGGAAAATGCCTAATCTACGCTTTTTCAACTCCAGGTTACATCAGAACCAAATTTTAATATCCTGTAAAAATCTCCTAGTATGACGCACATACAGCTGTCTAATATTGCTGCTTAAAATGCCCCCGCATTAAATAAGATTCTATGCTGTAAAATTTTGCAAGGTGATAAAACAAAAAAAAATGATATAATAAATATAAACCATCTGCATTTTTTTTTAACAAGCCATTTCAAAACGGATTTCATTTATATTTAGAATTGTTTTGAAGTGTTCTCTTTTTTTGAAAATGTCCCAGTTACAGTATATTAGGTTTTCAGTAGAAAGATTAAAAGAGCTGACGCACAAATAAACACGCATGCACACCCAGAGCAATTTCCAGAGCTATGAAAGCATTCGATTCTTCAAGGATACTACAGCTGGCTTTTAGTCACATAAAAAGGGTTGGTGTGTGCAATCGGCAGCTCTGGAAAATGGATTCACACACACAAAAATGCATTAAAATGACATTAAGACTTTGGCAACAACCAGCATAAGCCAGGAAACTGAGCTGCAGACTGAACTTGCATCCTTAACTCCTTCCATGGTGCTCACTGAAAGCATCGGGTGCAATCAGCAGGAGCACAAAGGCCACCCTGTTGCTTCTAAGTCCAACTGCAGAAATGCCAAACAGACCCAGGGCGCAGCCAGAGGTGGCAGAAGAGGGAGTCATGCTTTGTGGTATGATCTAGCTATCTACAGCACTGTCTCCTTTAACAGAATCACAACACCTTATGTCTACCATCTCCACTGTAAAAGCTTTTCACTTAATTCAACTTCCCTGTATTACTTCTACTGTTCTAAACTTCTACCTCAGCTGGCACAGGGCTCCAAGTGCTTTCTGAGTGTTTGTTTCTAAGCTGGTGACACAGCAAAGATAAAGCACTGCCATGACCACCTACTCAAGGTAGTAAGAGAATTTAAAGGCTCCAAAAACTGTGAGGAGCTTTGCATGCCCTTGTACCACTGCTCAGCACCTTAAGCCCCCTGCCTCTCAGATTGCCAGCAGCTGCACTATTCATCCCTCAGAGCTCATCTCAGCTGGTAGGTCACTGGCATTTACCTACTTATTTAAAATTCACCTCAGTGTAGCATTTCTAGAACTCAAGCAAGTTTTTCTTCTTCTCAACCCCACACCTAGAAGAAGCAACGGCTCTGGCTTCATCGCTGCTTTTCTACAAACACCTTCCCAAGATTAGAAACCTTTTTTCCCCCAGTACAGGGATGGTCGCTTTGGTATGAAAAGAAAAGAGTACTTTGTGCCAAACCAAGCAGACAGTAAATAAATGAGATGGGACTATGAGCTACTATGACCTCTTTCCTTCCTTTGCCATTCCCTTTCCCAGTACAGCAACAACAGTTAGGAATCATTATTGGAACCACTAAAGAAGAAAGTTGCTTTTAAAAAGAAATGAAGCACTGTATCAGAACAACAGGCATCTTTCGTGCCTACTAATAAACATTTGAGGGGTCACTTATTTAATTTAAATCATTTATTCCATTAATAAGCAAATATACTATTATCTTCTCCCTGAAAACAGCCACCAAGAAAGTTAAGTTCATCATCATTAGCAAAAAAGGAGCCTTTATTGGACTTTCACTTTCTATTTCATCATTTAATTACCTGATGCTAACATCTGATCAATGAGATTAAAGTTTGAACAAGCCAGAGATTTTTCAAGGATGTACTTCTGGATGAAAAACTGTCCATTTACAAGCCCATGCTTTGCCTTTTTTGGAGCCTAATGATATTTTTCTACGAATCGCTTTAAAGCTAAAGCAGAGAGATCTCTGTCCTCCTTGCTATAGGATATATGATCCAAATCCTCCATGCCTTGGTGTGCTTCTCTCAGTCTCCCTTTGGCATCCTCACAATTCACTGTTTGCTGTTTGGAATCTCAGATCCTCCAACTGTCAAATATTTCAGAGAGAAATACAACACAGACATTAAAATAAAGCAAGTGCTAATAAAATGCTTAACAGGACTGACTTGCTGAATCAGGCATGACATAGCTATTGCATAAGGCATGACTGAACTTATCAGCAAAGATATATATGTATTCACACCAACACCAGAGGTATACATTCATTTGACTTGAGGGAGTTTCTCTACAAAGGTAATGTTGACAAACTCCATTAGGATGAATCCCCTACCGTGATGTAAAACTATATCAAATTATTGACACCTTACCTAGACAAGACATTTTAAGGTATAAGGTATAGGTTTCTTCATCTCATAAGCATCTGCACACTGAAAATACTTGAGTTTCTCACTCTTTTTTTTCTTATTTACTTTAAGGGCACCCCTCACTGCTCAACTTCTGTCTGAAAATACGATCTGAAGAATTTCCTAGGAATGCTTTCAGATTTGCAGTTTTTTCGGTGAATAAGAGAAGAATTCTATGCTATCTTTGAAATGAGAAGGAAAAATAAAATGATGTGACCGACTCCTCATCCCCAATGTCTTAGGTAGAGCAGTCATCCCTAAGAAACTTTTCTTCCCTTCATGTGCAGCTTGCTCTGAAAAAAAGAAAATACTAGGAAGAGACAGCAGGACTTCATGTCACATTTGTACAGGCCTCCTCTTGCAGTCTTCATTCACCCAAAGGAAAAAGATGCGATATGGAGAACACCTTTTGCCATCTTCTGAATTTCTTGTTTCTTCAGAAGAATATATACCAAAGTAGAGCTGTCCAGGGAGTCAGAGCTCTCCAAAGGGATAGATACCAAGGCAGCAAGACGACAAGTTCTCTCAGCAAAGAAGAAGTTGGACTTCCAAACAACAGCTTTTCACACACTCCCTAGTCTCCCACTTTCAGCATCAAGTTTCTCCAGAACAAGTGATGTTACACTGCCCAGTGTCCGAATAAAAATTTCTGATGAGCAGCTCCACAGAAAACAAGTTATAAGGATGAGAGACCAAGAGAGACATAGAAGTGCTTGGGGAAGAATGTTTTTCCCTCTAGGCCAATTCCTCCCAACAAGGTCAGAAGTAGAAAATGACCACATTGGGAAACTCTCTGTCATTTTCAGATCGACAGGCACATGCAAAGAACATGTTCCAAAGAACAGGCACGCTGAACACTCAGAAAAAGAAGTCACCAGGGCATGAAGCAGACCTGGAAGTGTGTAATATTCAATGGAAATGACCAAACAGGACAATGTAGAACACATCTGAGAAAAGGGCAAACATGAGACGTAGTTCATGTTTCAAAGTGCAACTGGCACTTAAGCAGGGCTTTTTTCATTTTTCTCCCCTCCCAGATTTTTATATTATTTTTTAAAAGGTTCAGCATAGAACCATTTCGGAGGAAGTTTTTCCACACAGAGGGTGGTGACACACTGGAACAGGTTGCCCAAGGAGGTTGTGAATCCCCCATCCCTGCAGGCATTCAAGGCCAGGCTGGATGTGGCTCTGAGCAGCCTGGTCTGGTGGTTGGCAACTCTGCACATAGCAAGGGGTTGGAACTAAGTGATCCTTGAGGTCCTTTTCAACCCGAGGCCATTTTATGATTCAGTGATTTAAGAGAATACATTGAATCCCCAGTGCAGAAAAAAAGGACAAAACTAATTTTCACACTGCCTACAGTTTATCCACAATCCCACCTCCCCTTTGTTCACAAGCACACGTGCTCACAGGTGCATGTTAGCATTCTGGCTGCAACAACATCACACTTTCATAATCTCCTTCCTAAGGATGCTTCAGATGCCATCCTGGTAAGCCTTAGCTCACATACTGAATATGGACTGAGTGAAGATCTGGGTCTCTTCCAAAGCATATGGAGGGGCTCCAGCTGGGTTTGCATCAGATGGCACAGCAATGAATACACATCACCCATCAGTGATCTTCCTGAGCAAACTTGGCTGCTTTGTTCCTACAGGCTGAAGTGCTTACATGCCCAGCTCTAAACATATTTATGTTGGGACAGGGGTCCATCAGTAGCAACATGTCAAGAATATGGGAACTGATTATTTTATTTTTACCTCTTACCTTCCAAAACTCAATTCTATAAAATGTACTGTGCCAGTTAAGCATGGCCTGTAATATCCAGGCAAGGCTGAAGTGTAGCGTTCTGCAGCCCAGCCCCAGTGTAATTTCATTCCAGTGGGGATGTTTATATTCCATTGAGAATTATTCAGTGGCCCAAATTCCCACAGGTTGAGGTAGTAATCTGCTGGGGCAAGATAGGTTCTGCTGCAAAACAGATCAGGGAAAGATTAATTAACTGCCTACATCCTTACTTTAGAGGAAATTGCCTTTCAAGACTTTGCAGAACACGTTAAAATCAGTAGATGGACTGATACATAGGCTGGAGCAAAAAGCACTTCAGGACTTTCTTCCTCCTCAGCCAGGAGCAGCAGGTGAAGGAAGGCTGCTCCTCCAGCTTTTCCTCCCCTTAGTAACATTATTCCTCTGACTTCTTTCTTCTCCTTTATACCTTCTGTTGGTGTTTTTCTCCTTCATGTTACAGTAGAGGTAGTGAATGCTGATGAGGTGATAGTTGGTGTAATTCTAGTGAGACAGCTTTTCAGATAATTTGTCATGACCTCCACATCCAAACTGCTCCTTGCAGCACAAAATAGATCTGGATGCCCACCGACCAGCAGGCACTCTGGTAGTCCCTGGAAAAGTCTGAGGGGGAAAAAGACTTCAGAGGAGCCCTGATTTCTCTCTCTCTTTCATTCTCCCTCTCTATAAAAGTTAGTTGCAATCATTATCTTTTCTCTCAAGGCGCACACATCTAATGGGCAGCCAAGACTGCAGTAGAAAAACAAAAGGTAAATTTCAGTAAAAGCATTATTACAAAATCTAGTCAAGCATTGTAAATAGAACTGCCATATTATTATTGAGAAAAGGTGTAGTGCCCATGCAAACTACATATTTGATTAGGATCTGAACTCTTAGCTGAACCATGAATCTGAAATAATTTAGGTGATACATATAAATTTAATTTCTTTGTTCAACATTCCACATCCGAAACGATGCACTGCAAATGTGCAGCTCTCACTGAAGTCTGCAAAATGAGTCTTCTTATAACTCGCTATACTGTGTGGAAATAATCTGAAATAATCTTAAAGGAAAAGGAATAAACCTATTTTAAAAACAGCTGAGTCCTTTAGATCGTATACCATAACCAATTTATGGAGATAAATGGAATTCAATATTAAAGAAATACTGGTTTTTCCCCCTCCTGTGGAAAATTTAAATGCAGAAAGAAAAGGAAAGAAAAAGAAAATAAAGAGAAAGAAAGAAGTGGCATGGAAATGCGCGAGCAACACTTGGCTATTGTTTCTGATGCAGTGCCCGCCAGAAGCAATGTGCCTGGTTTTCCCCAGCCCAAGGTAGAGTAGGTGAGCTGATTGTGGAAATGACTCATTCAGTCTCTATAATGGAGATACAGCAGCTATTGGACATCTTTATTTCTCATTCATTAAGTGAATCCAGTGTCTACTGCTGTGATAGCCATCAACAAAGACAGACGAGGAAATAAAAAAGGGGGAAAGAGCAAGAAGGGGAATACAAATGAATATTATAGACTACTGTATGGGCCCTATTACTAAAAATGAATACAAAATACTTTAAAAAAATACATTAAGCAGGTATTGGCTTACATTGAGGTCAATATTGTGATTCATTTAACTCAAGGGACAATAAATCTTGATATTGACTGAAAACATAAGTCAATATGCATACTGCTGTTTGCATTCCATTATAAAAAGGGGTTGGGGGGGCTAAGTTTAATGGACAGTTTTAGAAGAAAATTAGTTTTGCCAAAAGATTTTTTTTTTCTTGCCCTTTAAATTCAACAGCCAAAAAACACTGCAGTCGCAGACCACCACAGCTAAACAGCTGCTCCTCACACTGAACGTGGTTTGGGACTGGTGACCACCTCACCCCCGGGCAAAGCTTCAACATAACCAACATTATATATATTATTTATATCTATAAGCTCCAATATAACCAGGTCTGAGTTGACCAAAAAGGGGATGGGCTGCAAAAGGTATTTAAAGGTCAATTCAGGAATTGTCAGGCCTATTCCTGCCTGCTCCAGGGACAAATTCTATATATGGAAGTCAAATATAATCAAATTTATTGTACTACTCTTACTGTGAAAGAAAGGAGTGGGTGAAGCTCTATCAGTGTTCTTTCAGCTTTGATTTGCTGTAGGATTCTTTCAACCTACTCCTGACCTGTGAGCAGCAGATATGAGAGCTTCGTAGAGCCCCGATTTCTTCCGAAGCAAAATCAGACAATGTACAAACCACAGCATATTCCCACAACAGGTGGTAGCCTGTAGACCGTATGTCTAATACCTGAGCTCCCAGGGCAGTTCAGCTCTTGCCCTGGCACTGGCAGGGTCAGGGGCCTCACAGTCCTCCTCACCTGGGAAGGTCACCAAAGCTAAGCAGCCTTTTTGATGGATTGCTTTGGTGTCAGCAGGCTGGAAAACTCCCAACCTCTCCTCAACTGGAAGCACCAACCTTACCCACCTGCACGCTCTCTGCATGGTTATCTTTCTCAGTGTGCACAAGGTTTTCCAAAAACATATCTCAAAGATAGCTTCCCTGTGGCACATGGTCCAACACACAGCTCCAGCTGGCCCCATTAGCACTCCACCTCATAAAACAATACATCCATATACAGGGCAGCTTATCCCACAAACACTGATCCTGCACAGCAGGGACTTCCCAAGGAAAAAAAAAAATAGTAGGGAAAAGAAAAAAAACAAAAACAGCTACATTGCTTTAAAAAGCCCTTCTCTTGTAAAAGCACCCTGTTTAACTGAAGGAAATTGTACTAGTCTCAATGAAATGTTTCAACTGTCAAATTAAGTTTTCTGGGAGCTGGAAGAACAGCGTGTGACATCACAGGCAATTACACAGCCCCGAGTTACTGACCTCTGAAGTCAACCAAGGTGAACAGCAAAACTTATTTACTCAGTGCGAGTGGCTTCAGCTAGCCAAATATTGGGGACATTCATTTTTGACTCTACATTCTGAGGTGCTGAACCTTCACCATCACCACTGAACTCTGCTGAAATAGGGATGGGCAGCACACAATGGTGAAAAAGAAAAGCTACTGTTCACCTTTGGAATTGCAAGAGGAAAATCGCAGCGTTTGCACACAAGCATGCACAAAAGCATGCAGAATTTCACTTCTTTTGCAGGCCAGGAAACACTTTGCCTGCTATATGCATGTGTACACATATGCACATACATACGTATTTAACAGCATTTTGGTGCACTATAAACTGCAGGGAGAAGGGAGCGCGAAAAGAAAGAGCTGTAGAAAATGTTTTCCTTCTAAAAGCAATGTGACCTACAATGTGAAAAGCACCACTTGAATTTATTCCTTTATGGTGACAAGAAGTGAGATGCTTTGCTTCCCACCGACTCCCTGATGTCAGGAAGCCTCCTGGCAAAATATTGCTCCCAGCAGAGCTGGCTCCAGAGGTCATAGCTGTGCCATGCCAGGACTCACAGGGTCACACTGGATAAAACCATCTCTCAAGGGAAGCCTAACTCCTGGATGTCACCCATTTCGACAGAGTCAGGACTTCACCAATGTTCATTCAGCCCAACACTGCTCTCTTCACCCAGCTTCCATCCCCATTGGCTCAGGGCAGCCAGCACTGATATCAGCACCCCACACTGAGCTGAAACATCTGGAAACATTCCTGGTTTAATGCATCACCTTGTGAGCCAAGAAGCTCTGTGGCACTTGCATGCAGTTACAGTAGCAGGAGCTATGCTCATGGGAGAGAAAAACACCCATAGTTTTGTGAGTGGTGATTTATCCAGGCAGGTTTAGAGGCAGTGCACTGAGGCCAGGTACCACAAACCATCCCTGGGAAGAGCATCATGCTACTTTTAGTCAGGGCTGTTATCCTGCCAAGCTGGTTTAAAATGGAAGAGAATTTCCCTGTGATATCTGTGCTCATCGAAAAGAATCCATCACAACCTTGACTTGGGTCCATTTCAAACCATAAGTCTTGCAGTAAGCGTTTTCCCACACCCAGCCAGGATCTGGGCAGGAGCTCCTGGAGCTGGATCGAGCCCTGCAGTGCCTGCTTGTAGCTGGGAAAGAGGCTGGGATCCCAGTATTGCTGCCACCCAGCCAAAGGACAAAGCAGAGATGCACATGATGGAGGTAGCCACTTCCAGCTTAATATAGACACAATGCAAATTCTGCTGGTCGGTGGTAGGTCAGAGAAAGCTGGCTGCTCCCATCCACTCAAGGAAGACAAAAACAAAACAAAAAACACAACCAAAAAAAGCCATAAAACTGAACAAAGGCACAACATGTCACTGCTCTCCAAATCAAGCGCAGTAGAATTTATTCCCATGGGAAAACTTCAGAAGTCTTTACGCTTCTCCTGACTAAAACCAAACCTTTATTTTATTATGTTTTAAAGTTTCTGACTCTTCTGGCACTAACGACTCACAGGGACCCTCCTGTATACTCTCCTCTCATCTCATCTCTGCCCCAGGCCCAGAACAGCCCTGCAAATCCCAGAGCAAAGCACCAGCTTCTGCAGCCGGCCTCCCAGCTGGCTTTGAGGTCACCCATTCAGTGCCAGGGGTGGGATTGGCTGTATTGCTCTTCTGGTTGCCCAGGTGCAATTCCACTTCTACATCAACACCTATGATCACATTGCTCTCCACTTCCATGCAACAAGCCCAGCCAGTCACAGGAGCAAAAGTGAGTTCAGGGCCTGCAGACAGAGCCTCAACTATTACAAAATTTTTTACAGGGACTTCATTTACACCTACGTCCATCCTGGGACCCCAGTTCCTCTCCTCCTTCTCTGCATCCTCCCTGCAAGTGCAGACCCCAGCACAAAAGAGAGCACTCACCCCAACTAACCAAGGGATGCTAAGGTCTGTACACACACTTCACAGCTCAGGCCCAGCTGAGCACAGAACACATTAGAATTTTCTCTGTCTCTTCTTTTCCCCCTTTTTCTGAAAGATTTCTCCAGAGACAGACAAGGAGGAAGCATTTTTTGCCTCCAAGAAAGAATGAAAATTACAACCCTATCTACATAGCAAAGGATACTTTACTCCAGGGTGCAGAACAAGAAGGCTGAAAGAAATGTAAGCTAACACAAAAATTACGAGCAACTGTGGATGTGGTTAGGTCTCTGGTGTGAGATCAGGATGCAATCCTTTCCTATTTCTTCCTTCTTTTCTATTTCGAAGCTGTAGATAGATATTCAAATCATACAGCGAGCAAAGCAGGCAAATAAAGTTTTCAAGATTTCCAAACACATACAACAGCTCTGCAGCGGGGAATCTTATCACACAGACAAAGATGAGGAATAAGTGCTGTAGAACTAGTAAGAACAGGAAGAGTAAATTAATTCCATGCTATGATAACAAATTAAGTGGCTTCAGTCAGGTACGCAGGCTGGTGCCATTTCTGGTGCAACGTATTTACAGGCATATCAGTTTGACAGTGATGGAAAGGAAGACCTGATCAGAAATACTTCTCTCTTACAGCCAGATAAGCATGCCAGCAGAACTCTTATACGTGAGAGTCAGCTCCTCTCCAGCCTTCAGCTACTCTGCCAGTTGTTTAGTCTTCCATAAAGAATGCATACATTTTTCCTGCATTCAAACATTTTATCAAACTGCCATATAAAAGTCAATGGATATTAAAACAGTGCAGTACTGTATATCCTTGCTACAGCCCCAAATTCAATTATAATCCTTCAAGACTCCAGGGAAAAGTTACAAGTGGAAACACTGCGTGCTCAAAAAATGAGAAATGATTTTATTCAGCATCTGTAAGTTTATTTCTAATGCCTTTTCCTCAGGAAGGCAGGTACAAATAATTTGCAGTAGTGATGCTGCTGTAGTTGGAAATGCGTCCTTCTCCTTGCTGCTAACTGCACTTCATCTTTATTTAAGCTGTCTTCCAACTATCAAAGCATTCCCCCCCTCTACCTAAATGACTCTAAAACGTTAGGCTCATTGCTGCAGGAGGGAATAGAAACAAAAACAGTTACATTTTTTCCCCATACAGGTTAGCAGTAGCAGCATTAAAAAAAGAAGAAAAAAAAAAACCACCTTTTTTTCTTTACAGATACCTTTAAAGACTTTTACTTAGAGCAAATATAGGACTCGTCACTTGATGATTAATTTGCATGTTGATAGGCAGTCAGTGTAGCAGCTTTCAGATTAGGGACATTCCGCTGCACACTAAAAGGCACAAAGAACAAAAAGTGAATTTCAATCTTGCCCTTCTTTTCCAGTCAGTGCATTCCCAGCCCATGTCTATTGATGAGCAGCTGGAACAATACCAAAATGCAGTGTAAGATCAATCCTGCTGTTTACTTCGCTGAGCTGAAGGAACAAAGGACAGAAGAAAGGACTTAAACCCAGCTATAGTAAAAGAGTGGGGATGAAGGATGAAAAATGTGCCTGATGGGCAGTAGCACAGAGTAAACTCATTTAGAAAATAGGCAGCTCCAGCTGAGATAAAACCAATGATGATTTGTATTTTGTACTGTATCTTCAGGGGATAAAAGCACTTCTATCAGATACCATTGGAGGCAAACTTGAAACACTGCAGTAAAATGCTATGTTCCCTACTAGGGAGAGAATAAAAATTCCCATAATTGCAAAGGAGTGTTAAATATCAGATTGTGCATGCCTTTTTCCTCCCATGGTGAGATAACTCAACCCGGTCCTCTTTTTAACTTCACAGGACCTGTCTAATGGAATATTCAGCTGGATGCTTTTGTATCAAATGCAGCATGACACAGTGTTTTACTTTGATAAATACTGATAATTGTAATTTGGAGGATTATTGGCCTTTAAGCCTTTTTTCAATTGAGAAGAATGCAATTCCAGTACCTGAGCAGGCCAGAGGAGCTGGAAAATGAGGGAGGAAAAAGTTCTGGTTCAAATGCAAATATCTTAACGAACTGTAAACAACGGGAAGGAAAATATATAACGCTCCCTTCTATCTCTAAACCAAAATGATCCTAAATCAAAAATCTATTTACCTTTACTGAAAAGCAAGAATATGACACAATGAACTGCCACCATCTCAGGCAAGAACAGCACAACACAGAACAACAGAGATGGTAAAAATGAACATCAGGAGAATTTATGGCATCCTGGTTGAGATTCAAGTATAGCGGAATTTGGTTGTTTACTGATCACCCTTTATAGGGTTTGCTCACTTATCTGGCTCAAAAAATTACTTCCCAGAGGCTATTACTTGCTGATAGGGACGTACTTGCTCCTTGCTTCCACTGATAAATGTGCATTCTTCTCATAAGGATGAAATCTGAAGTAATTTATATGATTTTCTGTGATGTTTCAAAGGAATTTCCAACTGCCACTGACCAGCAGATAAACAATGTTCCTGTTTGCAGGAGTAAGCACTTAGAGACAATTATAAATAGGCCTGCCAGACAGCAGCACACCAGAGTGTGAACATTGTCTTTGCAAATAGGGGCCTGGTTCCTACACGTGTACAGCCTGTTTGGAAAGGCATGCTTTAAGAGAATGAGAGGCAGAAAGTAGGTAGAGAAATGAGAGATTTGCACAAGCCAAGCAGTAGAGAAAAGCTTATGTAGTATATCCAGAGGCAGCTGTGCCAGCACAGCAGGAGCAATAAAGGGCTAAAGTTAGGCATGAGCATCTCTACTACTGACTCTGAGATATTTCTGTGGGCTGAGGAAGATCCAAAACATTTTATTCATTTCACCTCATTTTTCAACCCTGTTTACACCAGAGTGACCCAACGGGATATAATAGCCAAGAAACTCAGGTCCTGATTCTGCAACTTTCTTCGTCCAGCCTCATTCAGCAGGAGTCATCAAACCGCTGTTAATTATGATCAGTATTAGAATCAGAAAGAAGGCATATTCTGCTTCTGTTAACACAGCTTTACTTGGCCCATTCCTGTGCCAGAGACTTTAACTTTCCTTTTCACTAAAACGCTGCCCTGTGGGTGCTTTCCTACAGTCCCACAGTATGCCAGGAGTTCACCCAGTGGGGCAATGACACATTCAGCCTCACCCTGGGTAGAGCATGGTCCAATTCCCAAAGGAAGAGTTTATTGTCTATTTATGGCAACTTTCTCTAAATACAAGAGTACTTCTATTAAGTTCAGCATCTCTCTTACATAACAATCAGCATAATCAGATAAACCAAGTGCATCCAACCCACGGCCCAGTTCAGTCCATCCTACAGCCACCCCGTGCCATCATGGCAGCCAGGCCAGGCCTCAGGTGCACACCCATTGCTTCCAACAGCCACACATCCATGAGCTGAATGAAACCAGGGCATGGAGAGGGCTCAGTTTAAGTGGTGGCAAATAACGGTATGCATTTTGATGCACTGGTTAAACACAGTTCTACAAGCAGTGAAAAATAGGCAGCCATGCTTCCTGTTTTAATAAGAGGATTTGAGAACGGGTTTCAAGATTGCTGAAAAAATTGTCAGTTTTCTGGTATACATGTGATTCCATTTTCAGATCACATAAATGTCTGAATGCAACGTATAGAGCCGCAATCAGACATTCAAATCAAAAATTTGATAATGTTTCTTTACCAGACTTTTATAAGACTCTCTCACCAGAGAGAAATACCCCACGCTTCACCATCGCACCTTATTCACGTCACTGCTATCTGGCAGGACGTACATTTGTGAACAACTGTATGGAAGGATCAAGCAGGGGAAGAATGAAATTTCAATCAAATATCTCAGACAAACACAAGAAAGCTCACGGAGAACTGCAGCCACTGCCATGGAACCCAGCTGATGTGCTGATGTCACTAAAACAGGGTAATCAATCCCACTAGTTTGATGGTTTTGTTGACCTCCCTTTTGTTTTAAATAAAAAGTGTTAAAAATTAAAGTTCTGTTATTTGTATACATAAACTTATTTTAAAGAGCTGGTCCAGAAGTAATGCCTCCTGGTTTATCATCTTGGCCTCTGATGTTAGAGACAGATGTTGATGATATGGCAGTAGAAGTTGAACCTTCTCAACTGTGTTCCATTACATATTGTTACTGTGTGATAGGTATCTGACAGAACGATGTCTGACATGGAAGTGCATAAGAAGCAGAAGCATGGAATTGAATTCCTCCATGTGGAAAAAATGGCACCCACTGACACTGATCAACACTTGCTGAATTTTGACGGAGAGCAAACAGTGAGTGAAGCACAGTGAGGCGGTGGCTGGTGAGTTTCAGCAATGGCAACAGAGACCGTGGCTCATCCCTGGTAGTGCAGATTTTTATGAGTGCAGCATGCAGGCTCTTGCTCATCACTGGTAAAAATGCACAGACAACGGTGGTAACTATATTGTAAAATAGTGTTTCGTAACCGAGTGTTATTACGTTCTTTCTAGCTCTTGCAGTTTCCATAGAAATGAATAGGAGGCATTACTTTTGGTGCAACCTGTGTTTGTGCGGCCCAAGAAAATTCGTTTTCACTCAGTGCATCCCAAGCAAGCCAGCTGGACAGTGATGAGATAAACTGCTGTTAATTTTAACTCCCTGCAGAATGTTCATCCAGGCACACCATCTGCATTAGAGAAGAGTCCTTTATTTTTATCTATAAGTATAAATATTTGGTACACTGATGTATCTTAAATTTTTAACTACGTTCCTCTAAGCCCAAGAGTTCACCTAGCTTCAGAGGCGACATGAGCCAGTTTACAACCCTCTGGAAACAAGCAGACTCTGACAAGGGTTCATTGCTGAAATAACCCTTACTATAGCGGTAAAAATACAATCCCATCAGTATAAAATAAGGCAGCATTATTCTAAGCAATTCTACGTCCATAAATAGCACAAGATTAAAGTGCCTATAAATTGCAAAGTCTTATTTACTTCTAGATACAATTACATTTACAACAGATAAATGTCCAAAGTCTTTGAAATCTCAAGTCCCTGGTGTCATTTTTTTGGATGCAAAACTCTAATGTATGTATATGCAATATGCATTCCCCTTGAGAACATAACTCATGGGGAGTCTAGTGAGAAAGAACACTACCTTCCTCTGACTTATTTTTTTCAGCCACTGGCCCTCTGATGAAATCCCTAACAGTTACCCCCCTATTTCCACAGCACAGCAGTTAAAGAAAAGACTAGTAGTACATCTTTCCCTTTTAGTTCAACAGAAGCAGCATGCATCACTGAGGTCTGACAGGTTATACGCCCCGTGTCCTGTGCCTTTTCAGGACAAGAGAATGATCCGGCCATACTCTTATGGGCCAGCACAGCAGCTCCCTAACAGCCCATAGCCAAGAGTGACAGCAGACAGAGTTAAAGTTTCAGCTGCTGCTCCATTTCTGTCTCCCTGACACCTAAGGTTAAGGAAGCCAGCTCTTTTTTACTTTGAAAAAGATTGTCCTGTCATAATGTTAGGCAAAGGGTGAGGAAGGGATGGACGCATGTTCCCTAAAGGCAAGTGTAGTGCAGTCTTAAAAGGACTGGGTGTCACAAAGGGAACACCATGATATGAAATGAGGCATACATTCACTGGCCAGTGTAATGGGGAACAACTTTGGCATGTCTAGAACAGCCTCTTTGTCCCTCACTGAACAAAAGCACAAGTAATACTTGCCCCACATGTTGTAAAACAGGAGAGCAGCAAGCAAAAATGCACAGAGGAAGTCACTCAACCTCCCAAAGGAACTTCTGAAATCTCACATTATTTAATTCTTAATTACTAATTACTTACATACTAATTACTTGAATCCCACAAGCAAGATCTTTTTAATGTAGCTGACATACATTTTTCAGAGATTATCCAAAATTTCACAGACTTTGCCAAGAAAAGAACAAACAAGCAGCCAATCAAACTTTGAAATTGCAGTGACATCTTTATCGCATCCTCCTCAGTTCACCTTTTTTCCCCTTAATAGTAAACACGTGAACGTAAATAAGGAATGCAGAAAATCTCGTTGTGAGGCTGGATATACTGGTGTCCTTGTTTTAAAGGGAACAAAAGCTCCCGAAGCTTTACAGAGATCTGAAGGTCCCAGAGATGGACTGTGATAAGAAGTCAGGCACAAAATCCAAGTGAGGTGGCTTAGCTCAGCACCTGAGCCTGTTTGTTTTTCAAACAAGAGCAATAATGGGCAGTTACTGCAGGAACGTCCACAGTCTCTGCACAGACTTGGCTGATGCCAAAAACTGAGTGGGAGCACACATTTGGTTCTTGGCCCCCCTCCTAGGGTGTCTAGCAAGGACCAGGCTTGCGCCCAGCTATCTATGGAGATGCACCATGAAATCTGCTCCTTACCCAAGTCCAGCTTGAACTTCCTGGACATTTCTTTACACTTCTGCTGGCTTAGAACAAAGCCTATTTATTACCAAAGCCTTCCACTGAAATTATCCTGCTGTTGTTCTCCAGAAGCAATGCAAGAATCTTCATGTGTATACATTTCTGTAGCTCTGGAAAGCCCAAATCAAGAGCTGACTTATCCAGAATATCCTACTTGAAAGCATTTTGCCAGTGTTCAACATCTATCTTCATCTCATCAGCTCCGACTCTTCAAGCCAGAGTAGCAGACAGCTGAAGATTTAATTGCACTTTTTAAAAGGCATACTGTAAGAGAAAAGGTTTGAAATAAAGGAGGAGAAACAAAGGGGGGAGGACTAAGAGCAGTTTCAAACAGAAGTGTCTCTAATTTGCATCCAAAAAAAAAAAAAACCAAACGTTTCACTAGTTAAGATTTGACAAGAAACCCAATCCTCAGGCTCTGCAAGGTGATTAAGACAGTTTCAGAGCACTCCCCAGATGATGGAGAGAACATGAGCTAAGAGGCTAGGAATGGGAACAGCCAGTAAAACAGGTCAGAGTGCAAGGCTTGGACCTCTGCTTTTAAGAGGTTAGCCTGTAAATAAAATAAAATAAAAAAATAAATACAAGAAACACGAAAGCCAGTGCTGACTTATCAGGGACCAGGGTCAAGGCTGTGAATGACGGCTCTAAAGACTGGACTCCATCAGCACTTGAACCGCTGACATCTGTGGGACTTACAGACGATGGCAGCAGACCTCAGGCTGATGAATTATAGTAACATGGCTCTGACCTGCACTAGCACTGCCAGAGCTTTTCCTCAGACCTGCTGCATTTCCCAAGACAAATTTAAAGCAACTCTAGGCTCCAAGCACAGTATGCCAGCCCACTACTAGCTCCATAACTCAAGCAAATCACTTACATGAGCAAAAGTGGATTTCAGAGTTAAAATACCTATGGTAGATCAGAGCACTGACAACTTCTGTCTTAGGCTGTCTGTAGATTTGGGCATCCCTTACATTCAGATGAGAACAAAAGTTTTGTGCAGCTGTAACGGTTGGAAGCTTTTCCCATAAGCATTTCCTTACCACCACCAGGACCAGAAAATGCTATTCTGATTCCAATTTCTCAGCAGCCTTTTCCTCATTTTTTCAGCTTTCACTCCATGTTGGAGGCTCCAACCCAACCCAGCCTAGAAATATGGGGAAGAATACAAAGATGTTAACAGAAATTTCAGAAGAAGCAAATTTAGGAAGAGCTAAATCATGCTAAGGATTATAATCAACATGCAGTCGGTAACCTCTGCACAATCAGATCTCATGGAGTGCCTCCTGTGCAGGAATCAAATGTTATCACCAGGTGACCAATGTGCAGTGACTAAACAAAGTACATCAATGGCACATCTGGCCTCTCATGCTCAAATACCTAAACTTCTTTCTGTGCTCCTGAAAAACTAATCACAGAACCACAGAATTGCCAGGGTTGGAAGGGACCTCAAGGATCATGAATCTTCAACGCCCCTGCCACATGCAGGGCCACCAACCTCCCCAATTAATACTACACCAGGCTGCCCAGGGCCCCATCCAACCTGGCCTTGAACACCTCCAGGGATGGGACATCCACAACCTCTCTGGGCAGCTGTTCCAGTACCTCACAATTCTTTCTGTAAAGAGCTTCCCCCTGACATCCAACCTTAATCTTCCCTTTTTCAACTTAAAACCATTTCCCCTCATCCTGCAGTTATCTACCCTTTCAAAGAGTTGATTCCCCTCCTGTCTGTATGCTCCCTTTAGGTACTGAAAGGCTGCAATGAGGTCACCCCGCAGCCTTCTTTTCTCCAGGCTGAACAAGCCCAGCTCCCTCAGTCTGTCTTCGTAGACAAAAACCAAGCCAAGAAGCTCATCTCTAATTAGCACTCTTTCCATTCTTTCCAGCATCTGAGTCAAAGGTTCAGTAGGTAACAGAAAGGAATCACTCCTCATGCTACCAATTGTCTAGTGGGCCCTATTCTCTATTTTTTTAATCCAATCAAAACTGCATATATATCATGAAAACAAGGCGAGGATGGACAGGCCTATCAGCCCAGGTCCCTTAGAGGAGGGCAGCAAGGGGAAGCCTGCTGAGAGGTAGTCACGTGGGCAGCAGCAACAGGAACACTAACAGAGTTTCTAGGACACATCGCGTATTTCTTCATACATTTACTTATTTTCCCGTAGAGAAGTAGTGTGAACAGCTCCAGCATAGGGAAGAATGCAATTTCCTCAGCCCTCACCCTGCAAGCAGGTAAGGTGTTTGGTTTCAGGGAGCTCAATCACGCATACATGTGCCCAATTCGGACAGTTCCATGTTAAGTTTTGCCATCCCCCCAAAAATAAAATCCATTGAAAGTCACTCATGTGGCAGTAGAAAATTTACACCAAACTATTCTTCATCCTTTTAATGAAAGAAGCTAGGACCAAGGATTAGCAAGAACCTATTAAAAAAAAAAAAAGAATAAAGCAAGGAGCAGGGAAGAATGGATGTCTGAGCTCTTCCCCTTTGTACTCAGGGTCACTAGCTTAATTTTCTCTTACATTTGAGTTGTTTTTAATTTCCAGGAAGCCGTCTCATATCTTGAAACTTTGCCAAATTATCATTAAGCCAATATTTTATCTCCTCATAAAAATGTTACAGTATCTTCCCTGCTCCATACATACTGCAGGACTAGATCTTAAATCAGGGAGGATGGGAATTTGTTTTTAAAATGACTTAACTATTTCATCCATCTCAGACAGAAGAAAAAGCTTAAGGGGAAAAAAAACCTCCTCCTTAGTGCTGCCATTCCCAAGCAGTATAATTATTTTCCTGTGGCTCTTTTTGAAACATCAGCACTGCGTATCAACATTAGGAATGCCCTTTACCTTGCACAGCTGTCCACAAATGAATTTTCACAAGAACATTAGCTACTAAACATCCACGTGCAAGGCACTGATAGGTATGGAATCTACATAGAAAATTCACAGATTCGTCACTAGTCACGGTCTCCAAAAGATCTTTAGAGCAGGAAGCAAGAAAACCAACAGTACAGAGCACAAATGTTCCTCTGTGGACCATAACAATGTGAGAGAGATAAGAGATGCTCAAACTGTTAACAAGTATGAGCCCAGCCCAAAATGGATGTTTCAGTCTCTTTATTAAAACAGTGCATTTCAGAGAGGACGGACATTTTTTGCCCCTGTTGCTGCTACTTCAAAAACCACTAAATGAGCTCAAATCCAGTCTCATGGAATAGCTGCACCATTTAGTACATGTGGCCATTTGGTCATCATGGGAGAATCTAGCAAAAAGCACAGTTCCAGGTAAATGATGTATAGGAAACACGGGGAGCTCATCTAGCCCATCATTAACCTCATTCGGAGACAGCCCCAGAGGCACTTCTTTAGCCACCAGCACAGCCAGCTGTCAATTGTGTCAAACCAGTAACGTATTAGTTAGCAAGGGAGCAATCTAAAAAGTCAGCCATAGATCCAAATGCCTAAAAGATATTCTCAAATGTGGTAATTATGTCCTGCAGCTGCCAAGAATGTCCTCAGAGAGTTCACAGATATTGGTCGTACCAGTGAATCACAGCAGATAGGCACCGGAGCCTTATCAGGAGCATTAACAACAGACAAGGCTCCCTCCAACTTGTAGGGAGAGATTCTGAGCCGTCAACAACAGCTGGCATGGTAATTGCCACACTACTTAAAAACAAATCTGCTTTTATTTATTAAACAGCATCCCGACCTAGGACCTTCCCTGCTTAATGCATAATTATTTTTAAGCATAGCGTAGGACATGGCATGATAAGTGAGATTAGTTTCAGAAGAGGATCCACAGAGATCTCTGAAAATTGGGTTCCCTTTGGAATATCAAAAGTTGGGGAACTAAGTATGGATGCTGGTCACAAAGAAATCAACATCAACTTTTGAACATGCCGAGACATTTTCACTGGATGCTGAAGGAGCAGCCTGTGGGTAGCTCCTGTAAAGAGTCCAAAGGGATTTACTAACCAGTCTGACATTAGCAGGTGTTTCATGTCCATCTTGCAGTAGAAAAAATGCTTGTGAATGATACTTGGCAGCTAGTAGTCAGCAGAGCAAACTTCTGCTTATTTCAGTGATAAGCAGCTAGCTAATAGCACTGATAAGGTCTGGCAATAGTGACAGGATGATAACTGCTACCTCTGAGCAGTTTCCAAGGGCAGACATTGGAATGAATGGGGAAGGAGCTAAGCCACAGAGCAGGCCAAAGAAAACCAAACTTCAAGACCGGTGTCAGATGAAAAAATGCTATTTATCAGCTTTTAAAAATCACTCTTCAAAGCTGCTGACTTTGTGTTTTCAGCAGGGGGTTGGAGGCAGGGAGGGAGCATCCTCAATTTTCCTAACATTTTTGTGATGTCAAAATGGTGGATTTCACTCCTCTAAATTGACTTTAATTCAACCCACTTTTCACTTAAAGAAATTATTTTTAAAAATAGTAACTCGAGTATTTTCCAGTAAATCTTTGCGTAATTGCAGAAAGAATTCACTCAGATGCAAAATGAAAATGATCACTGCTAAGAAAGTAACGTTCCCTTTTTTTTTTTGTCAAGCTCAAAACCCAACTGCACTTACATACTAAAAACCAAATTGGCTCCTGTAGACAACCCACCCAGAGCACTCCCATTTGTGAAGTCTGAATAATGGTTATAATCATAATGCAAACTGTGCTATCATATCAGAAGCTAGCCAATACTTTCCTTTGAAAAGCTGAACAGATACCAGCAGAAAGGAACAGAACACAGTTGTATCACAAGGCATATCCTGAAACATTTGGAAATTAAGGATTGTGCAAACTAGAACTTCTAGTGAATGCATAAGTGAAGATAAGGTCTGCTCTGAATATTTCAGAGACAGTGCTGGCTGGAGCAAAGTCCAAATTAGTCAGTCTTAACAGTGAGGTGTAACGACAAAAGATAGTTGCAAGAATCATCCAAACTAAGTCATAAAAGGCAGTTAGGAGGATACCTATCAGGTCAGCTACAAGCATTGAAGATAATCAGGAAAACAAAAAGCCTGTCTTTTAACATTAGTTAGATCAGGTTTGCTTTCCAATTCTTTTGATATTTTGGCATTTAGCATTGGTTTCATTTAGAACACCAAAAATGAAAACTTAAAAAGTTAAACAAAAAACCATCATCAATTTCTAACTAGATCTTCCGTGGCTCATCAGCACTATCAGCCCAAATGAGTAGGCAGCAACATTCACGTGGAGAGCAGCAACATTCCCAGCATCAGCTCTGTATTCTGCAGAATTCAGATGGCCACCCACATATCCTTTGATGCACTTCCTACTGCAGTTGTTTATTTTACGTATCTGAATTTAGGAGAAATTAAGCAGGAAGAATGCTAAAATGGGAAAGAAAGGAAGGACTGGTCACGATGACGTCAGGTAGAGGAGAGCACTGGGGTTTAGTCCCTTTTCCCTTGCTCCTTTCCAGACCCATTTATCTCCTGCAGGCACTAGCACCCTTTCCTCCCATTTAATTCCAGTTCCTTCATCGTTACAATAGCAAAAATGTCTACAAATGGTGAGAAAACAGCCATGTTTTACTGAAACTATATAATGAAGTGATGATACAACTGATGATCAAAAAGAATTTTTTCAGTAGGTTGTATTTTTTGCACAGGGGAAACAGTGGTAACATCTATTTGTTTAACTCTAAACACTTCTGTTAGATTGCTAGACCAGCAATTACTCCCATCTCTTTTTTTGCTAAATACATAACCAAAAGGTTTTAGATTTATTTTGTCATTATAGGTAAATAATACTTTCAAGTGAACGTATTTATTTTCATCATCCATATTCAATAGTGACTTACAATTTTTCTCCCTATCCCAAAATAAACTGTGAATTAAATGTAATTTGCTTTTGTCTGTCCAGCTTTCATCTAGTGGGATAAATAAGCAGAACTATTGAATCCACTGTAAAGGGAAAGCTTATTTTACTTAAATATTAAAAAAAATTCTACCCTTCTCATTGTGAGAAGCTCCTTAGAGAGCAACACATGTGGCCGTGGGTTTCCATTCCAGAAATTTAAAACCCTGAAAATGACAATACATTAAAGACCAAAAAACCCCACTCATTTTAACTATTTTATTGCTGATTATTTTAGGAGAAGCTTCCTTCTACCGTAAGTTCCATATATGCTTCTTGTTCATATAGATGGGATGTCTCCTGTCCTAACAGTTGAATACTTCAAGTTCTCCCTCAGCTGAAAAACTATAGCTGTGTTCAATCCAGACAAAAATAATCGATACATGCTCTAATTAAATGAGGTGACACAAAATTGAATGCTAAAGTAAAATAAATAACAAATTCACTCTTCAATTCTCTCACTACAATTAACTCCCAAGGCAGATTTGTTTCCTGCGAAATGCACATTGTGTGATTACTTCAGTTCTAATATAGTCCTTTTAAAACACATTTTGTATTTAGAAACAAATGTTCCAAGCCCTCACGACTATTTCAGAATCCTCAGGTTCACACAATCTCATCACAGCTGAACAAAAACGTTACAAAAGGAGCTGTGTGCGTGAAGCCCACATGAACCCCAATGGAGACTGTGGATAGGTGAAGGTACCTTATTTAGTTCAGATCTTCTGGAAGACTCTAACAAGATTCAAAGCACTGTGACTGAGAGTAGACGAGGGGCAGAAAAGTAGTGTGACAAAGAGACATTCAACACCTGTGCCTTTTTCAGGAATTCCTTCATCAACATTCATTACTGTACTCATGTGAAAGACTCATTGCTCCCTCCAGGTCTTGATTTCTTCTTCATCTCCACCCCAATAGCATCTAGAAAGTCTCTATGGCCTAGGACTCCTTTAGGAGCAGTTAAGTTTTCTGCTAACCCAGTAACCAGACTACTTTTGTCAGTCTACGTTTACCAGGATGTTTGTGTTTGTCACCTGGATTGATTCATTGCTAACACGAAGATGATGTGCTTTACACAATTTACATCAGTTTACTTCTCCCAAGTACTAAGCATATTTCCTCAACCCACTGGTACTTCACCATAATCCAAGGCACAAATACGCCTTCTGTAACTGTTCCCACTCCCTCTCTGCATCCTCCTTGCTGGATTGTGAACAGAAGAAAATGAATGTGTCGATCTGCTTGTAAAGCAGTCAGCCTAAACCCATCTGCCTCCCACCCATGGCTCAGCCATAACATCTCTATCACATACAATTTGATGTCCCGTTTGGCTCTGCAATAAGTGGCCTGTTTGCAGGAGGTACCAATACTCATCTGCTGAATCTCATTTCTTTTTCAGCACACTCTGCATCCCTCCTGGTTGGACCTGCCCACCTGACTTACACTATTTTAGATCCAGGAAAAAATCGTTTCTAAATAGCAGAATAAAGTAATAAATTTACTGAAAAAGAAATTTCTTCCAAGTCCAAACTCCTTTGTATAGTTCTTTTTCAGTCACCAGGAAAGCGCTCTGCAGCTCCCACTGCCATCACCAGCTGCTGCCATCCGCAGCCCAGTGCATGTCACACACTGCACTAAGCCTCTCTGCTTCCAGCTCCCCCCACACCACCTTGCAGCAAGTCATGGCAGAGAGCAGTCAGCAACGAACACCCCATTTGGCTGCAGAAGTGAAGAGCAAGTGGAAGTTATCTTTTGATAAATGCTGCTCTCTCCTGGGGAACCGGGAACAACCAGAAAGAGAACATCCACATTCAGTGATATCTTAAGAACTTTCTGAGGCAGAAAGAGATTGAGAAAAACATACCTGAAATTCAGCCTGCACCTCCTCATCATGACCTCACTGAATCTTTTGAGTCTACAAATATGCCTGAAGGTCCTGTCCCCTTTCCAGGTCCTTGTGGTCCAGCATGGGGAAGAACCAGCTGCCCTCTCACACCCTGAAGGTCTGACAGAAGAGGGAAAGCCCCATCATTGGGCACTTTAGATTACCACTCTCCAAGCTTATACCTGAGATGTTCTTGCTGCTGGCACACACTACTTCGGAACTGTAAAGCTCATGCTTTGTTGTAACAAGAGTAACTGCGTGCTTAAACATGTGCTGATAGCATTTTACACAGCCACCAGGAAGCCAAACGACAACTATCCTTTCACCAACAGCACACACACACTAAAAGATATTTCGGACACAGGTAAGAGCAGCCAATGCAAAGTAATAACTGCATTGGAGGTGCCGTGCCTGGCTGTCACAGCCAAGTGTTAAAGATGCTAAAATAATTGGCCCAACACAAAGTATGTTCAACAATAGGTATACTGAACATTTCCCTCCTGATTATTAGTTCCCTTTCCCAAATTCTACCAGAACTCAATATTAATCTATCCAAACTTCTATTTCTTCATTGATTTCTAACATTATCCCAACTGTCAAGGTCAGTCTGAATGGGGCTGTGAGCAACCTGGTCTAGCTGATGGGCATCCCTGCCTGCAGCAGGGGTGCTGGGATTAGATGATCTTAAAGATACCTTCCAACCCAAACCATTCTCCGACTGATTACTCATGGGAATTCATTCTTCAATACAAACATCCATCAAATCAGTTCTCGTATCCAGTTGGGAAGTTACACAACTGTCCTTGCACAGGTGCTCCTTATAATAAAGAGTAAATCTTTCAGCAGTTGCAAGTGCCAAATCCCAGTTTCTAGCCCGAGATCCAATGCTGAAATGAAGTGATGCACTGAGCTGCCACCTCATCTTCTACAGAGCCTTCATTTCCATCCTTCTTTCCCCAAAGAAAGGGAAGAATTTCCTCCAACACACACTCATTCGGTGCCAATCAGCGCTCACCTTGAGACTGAGGCAGATGACACCGTGTAGGTGAAAGGAAACATGACAGAGGCCACTGCTACTCAGCACTTCACAAAGATAGAAAAGGCCTCAGGGTACACAATAGAACGAGAAACTTTTTTTTCCCCCCCTTACCACTGATGTTTATTGATTTGTCCAGTTCATAGGGAGCATCCCTTAATGTTCTGCTTTCATGTTTCTGCTTTGTTGCATGGGTACAGAAAAGAATATTGCAAATTGATCTTTCTTTCCTGCCTTTGTTGGGAATGAACTCCTATTACGTTAGCTCCTCTGGCCTGTCATCTCATGCTCACTTTGCCAGTATATAATCAGCATGGCTAAACACCGAGAGCTGAGCTGATTAATTTCCAGCCTTCTCCACTGAGCCCATTGATGCACTCCTTGTTTGATGATCTATGCAAGCGAGAGCCACTTTTGATTGCTTGACCCCTGCCCTTAAACCTCGAGCTGTCGGCTCTAGCACCTGTCTAAGTTAACAGCACACACATTGTGTTTACTTTCAGTTTAAAAGGAAACCATAACAATGGATTAGCATTCTCAAAACACAAAGGCCTGATTTTCTGCTGGGTGCTGAACTCTTGCAGCTCCCACAGATGTCAGATGATTTCGGGGTGCTTAGTACCTCTAAGGACATGCCCAGAATGCAAGCTAAAACTAAATATATCAGGCTAGTTATCTGGATACAAATTTATGAGCCATATCCGTTAAGTAAAATCAAGATAGAGAAAAGCACCACCAGTTAGCTTGCTTTGTCATGCCTTAACCATTCCATTGATTTGAGTTGAGCTTAGCATCAACAGCAACTATTGAAAATACAGTGGGCAGCATTTGTGGTTTTTTTTTCAGCGAGGCCAGAGATTCTATGCTGTTTTCTTCAGATTACCAAACAGATACAGCTCAACACATTTTCCAGGTAAGGACCAAAAAGTGATTTCTAGCAAGACTGTAAGAAGTCACAATATTTTTCCTTGCAGGGAGCAGAAAAGTTTTGCACAAATGTCCAAATATCATTTTGAAGATGTTATGTTGGAGGTTCAGGAATAAAGGAAAGGTGTAGGGAGGATGGGGGGGTGAAGAGGAAGAAATAGCAAAACAAGTGGAGGGCAGCTGGTTAGTTTTATGTATGTACCTATATTCTGCATATAGTTTTTATAAAAGCAGATTTGCAGGTATGAGGCATCACATGCCTTGTATAATAGAGATGTGCAGTTTAACTGTAGCAACTTATCCTGGCAGCCACATCTTCACAGCAGCCTGAAATAATATGCCTGGTGCAGCAGGGGTGCACCTGCGCATCAAGAAGAAAAGGAAAAAAATATCTGTATTCATGAGTGCAAATTGGGTAAAATTGACTGACTAGCAGTAGTCAGCCTCAAACCTGTAATTTGAAGCACTCCCTCTGCTTCCCTTGAATTCTGCCTTGCCTGCTCACCCTGCAGGCAATGACTCTCAGAAGAGGATTTCAGGATGCTCTGGTCAGCACAGTGACCAGGCCAGACAGTCCCTTGGCTAGGTGGTAGATCAGGAGCCTGAGGGGGACCTCCCTGCTTCAGTTCCAGATGCCATTTTCAGCTCTATGTACAATTTAATCCCTTCACAGGTATTTCTACAGAGGGTAGTAGACTCCAAGTGGACCTTGCACAACTTCTAAGTCCAGACCATAGGAAGAGACACAGAGGGCTGTGCTGACCGCTCACAGCAGCCATGAGGAGGCAGGAAATTTCACAAGATATTTTTGAAAACCTCATGGAAAGCAAACACGTAGTCAGGGCTTCATGGAGAGTTATGGAGGCAAAAAGATTATTCCTTGCATATTTATAGCTCTTTATTCTTAACATATATCCTTTCTCATGGGTAGTTATTTTCCCTATCCTGAACTTTTAGCTTGTTATAGAAAGGTCACATCTCCATGACTTTACCTGGAATAAGTACACAGGTCGTTGTGACCTTTTACAAGGGAAGACTACTTTTATTTCTCCTCCTTCACATGTTCCTCTTTGAATTCTTCCTTCCTGAGCATGAATGACTACAACAGTGAACAGTACTCACATGGGGTTTTTTTTGTTTTTTTTTACTCCAATGCTTTTTATTCCCACTGCAAAAATTTCATATGACATTGCAGGCTTGTGTTAAATCCTGATAATTAATAACATTCATATTAAATTATATTTGTCAGGAGAAAAAAAAAAACAACACATCTAAGCCCATCTCCACCGTTTTGCCCAAATGTGCCATTTCCTACTTGTAGCAAAACGTTTCTGCAGTTCTTACATTCTTGACTTCAAATTTACTGCAACAATATTGATAGCTTCATTCCCTCCTCAATAACAAAGCTGCCCAGTCCTCTGCAAGGAGATGTATATCTTCCATCTCTGACCATAACTTCTGAAGAGCGTTGCATAAGTCCCCACAGTTTCTGAAGAGAATGTTAAATACAACTGAGTCCAAAATCCCACCCCTGAGAACTACCTATCGCAGCCTCCCTCCATCCAAACAGCTCACTTCCAACCTGGCCTTCCAGTCTTCTCCTTGGCCTGAGTAGAATTGCTCTGCTAACCCTTTTTCACATCACTTGAGCGAATTCCCCTTGCAGCTTTAACACTCTGAGCTCTGATGAAACTTGAAAACTCAACTATGCATTTCCTTCTTTAAAATAAAGGTTAGCCTGCTGCAAAAGTAACTATTATTCCATGCTACCCCCTTCCCTGCTCTTGCCTTGTCAGTCACTCTTTCCCTCATTGTTTGTTCTTTTGCCTCTGAACAGCAGTGCAATTGCCATCTCCAGGCAAGTAGCAGAGGACTTTCTGCTAGCTAACAAACCCTTGCTCTTATAAGCTACTTTCATCCTAATATCTTATTCTCCAAAGGGAAGATAATTCCAGATGTCTTGAGCAATGCTTGTGACTGAAGAGTTTGTCCACCACTGAGACCAGAAGGCAAGCAGGGAAGGAAGTCTGTCTTCCATGACCTCTGGAGACAGGACAGGTGAACAAAAGTCTTCAATTAGGCAACTTTCCAATACTATTGGGAACTTGAAAGTGGAACAGACTGACAGGAATCTCATTTTCATTGCTTCCTGCACACACACATACTCCATGTTTCTCTTCTTAACCTCACTTAATCTTTCAGACACAGTGAGGTAGATACGTTCTACAAGCTTGCTCCCTTTTTGAGAGGAGGATAGAAATTCCAAAGGTTTTTTGGAGCTATTGAAGTCTTCTGAAACTGCCTTCTAGTTCTTCCACTTTTCAGTTCTTACATTTTCCAAAACAAAAACTATCAAGACCTTAGGGCTGCCATGAATACTACAGTCAGCCTTTTCAGTACCTACAAAACCCCGAGATACTTAAAGACCAAACACACTGTCATGATGATGGGGAGAGATGCTGATCCAGACACAGGCAGAATTCAGAAGCACTTGGTTCAGGATTGTGGTTAATCAGAGCACTCTAGATACTAGCAGGACTTTTCTTTCTCTTCCCCCTCTCTACCATGAATGTACTTCAGTCTATCTTACTCGAGAACTCCAATAGTTATTTCAAATTATCATATAATCTGCTTTAATCCTATTTACTGGTATTTTTAATTAAAACAGAATAAATAGGAAATTATCATCACTGTCAAATCCTAAAACTACTAATTTAAAAAAACAACAACAGTGTAGATACTTACAATACAGTAATAGTCTTAATGCAGCTTAATTACATCCTTATGAGACAACCATTTGAAAAGTGACCTATTTTCTTCTGTAGATTTACATATTATAACAAGCAATCAGTGGTGTCCTGGATACCTGAAGAAAGCATTTTAATCTTTAAAATGACTGATGAAATAGGTACTTTTCACAGGGGTTGTTTTAATACCTCGATGTGTCTTAACCTGCAAACTATTCAGTCAGAGTAGAGCTCTATGATAATAAGGTTTACACACCTTTCTGGACATAGTACCCCACTGCCAAACTTGACAGGAGCTGAATGCTTCCTGAATGGGGATCGAGGGATCAACCTTCTCCATCAGAAGCAATAACACAGATTTCTTTGGCTCAGATGGCACTTTACAGTGTGCTTAACACTGCACTGCTGAACAAGGCTGGCTTCAAACACACAGTAAATACTGCTGTAAGCCTTGGCACCAATGAAGTCTATGCAAAACTGAGCCTTAGAGGCCACCTGCTGCCATTAGAGAAACACTTCAAAACAGTGCATTGTGTGGTACCACTCATTTTTTCCCCAGAAGACCTGGAGTCAGCAAAGTTGCACAGAAGATGCTTATCAGAAGAGCACACCGTGTGCTGCTCAAAGAGAATTTGCATCTCACATCGGATGAAATTGCTCAGGTACGTTTACCACAGCCTGTCACAGCAGAGGAGAGTAACCTCATTTGCTCAAAAACTGGGTTCTGCATAGATCTTGAGAGAAGCAGAATAAAACCTAACAGAAATATTGGGCACTCTTATGCACTGAAAGGAGTCTGATCTTTTCCTACTGCTTTCTAAGGAGAAAATATTCACAAAAGAACTGAAGCTGCTGCTCAACTCATCACTGGACCAAGGTCTAACCTTGTCTAGATGCAGAAAATGGCTTTCTAGACTGACAACTGATTAATATACAAGCATGATTATATGCAAATCTCCAATTTCTATTGACTTAATTGTGATCTGATGTAACATGTATAATTAACACATGCATTTAAAATAAATGTATATTTAATTAACATGCATATTTATAAAATGAATATTTATATTTAGCATATAATTTTGGGTGAATTTAGGTGGCACAAAATAGAGGGGTTATCATTACTGATGAGAGCTAGTCACAGCAAAACAGCTTTCACACCTCAGGCTCTCCCAGAGGATTTCAGTCCCAATTTATCTCACCTCTGGCAGGCCAGCCTTGGGCCTTCCTCCACTAAGCCAAGGCTGCAAGTCACACTGCACAGGTGTGAGAAAGGTAAACAGCTTCATTAGAGTGACTTCCCTCCCCCAGCCTCAAACTGTGGTTTGGGAGGAAACCCGCAACTGCACGACAAGCTGCGTACAAATGAATCTAAAGGCGGAGGTCAGGAAGCGAAGCGTTGGGCTGCCCAAATCTATTTTGTATTTTGTTATGGATACACATTGCCGTGTGACTACAGCAAGTCAGATTGTTTTGTAGCTGAGAATTTCCCAGGAATAAACCAAAGCTGTAAAGCTTCCTTGTATCCTTTGGGCAGGGCAGAGGTGGAAGGGATTAAATCAAGTTTATCAGTAGTTGAGACAGCCATTTCATAGCAACGCAAAGACAGGATGCCTTTAATGCCCTGGAAAGGCCAATCAGTGCAAAAAAAAAACCTGCAACAAGTCAGAAATGCTAATTCAGAGTCAACCCAATCAGCGTTACTCTCTTTCTCATAGACCACTAGATTTCACAGATCATTGTGTTGATCACCAAGGCCACGAGTGCAAAGCCTGAAGATACAACATAAAGCATAAAGGATGATACTTTTCTTAAAAAGTCTGGTGCAAGCAAGATTTTCTATAAAGTAAAACGCTCCCCTTACCCAGGGAATAAGCACCCTTAACAAGTTAGTGCAAGTTTCACCTCCTTCAAAAAATAAAAATCAAATTTAAAAAGATGATAAGAAGAGTAGCCGTGTGTGGATCACTGTCCTCTCCCTGAGGGAGAAGTGCTGAACTTGTTGCTTACTGATCTGCTTGGAGGTGTTTGGTTGTGCTGATGACGAGCATCAAATGCAAAATCACATGAAAACATGAAACCAAAACCATAAATTCTGTCATGGGCTTAAGCAGCATGCTGAGGCAGGGCTCATGTGTAGTAATCATATTTCCTACCTTGCAGCATCAATGCTTGCACAAAGAGAATTACTAAATACTATTTCCTTAGAGGAAAAAAAAAAAAAGGAGGAAGGTAATAGCACTGAATACTCACCCTTTTCTCCCCAGTGAGAACAGAAACCCCTCTTCTTCACTTCCCAGGTCTTCCCAAGACAGGCAGCCAAGGAAGGCAGAAACCCTGCCTGCTGTTACAAGGTTAGCAAATACTCTGCTCTACCTCTGCAATACAATGGAGCACATGCTCATCATCAAGCCCTAGAACACAAACAAGGGGTTCAATCTCACTGCTCTTGCAATATTTTGGTCAAATGCCATCTGAGTCTAAGCAGAAACTCCTTCTTGATAAATTTAAAAATCAAGTTCAAGACAGTTCTTATGCAGTTGGTGCACTCACATTAACCATTCTGAAGCATAGCAACAGAAGGAAAGATTATTACCAGGAAGACAGCATGCCTTCTAGTGCCATGCAATGGCAAGGATACCACATCTAAAATGACAGTCCTGTGAGCACTGGGTCTGGCATTGATGCATTTAGACAAAAATCAGAATTTACAAGGTTAAAAAAAAAAAAAGGATTAATCAAACCATGCACTGCTTCGTTAGTAGGACATGATCCTTCTTCTATTGCACCAGATCCATCAAATCACAGATTTTGCAGTTAATCATTCGGATTGCACATCTCCAGGAAGCCAAGGAACAAATTTATTGTCACCTTTGCCCATTTCTTCTTCTGCTCCACTCCCCACACTTTTCTGATGCAGTTTTATTGCCTATTCCCTCAGACAAATCTTTTCCCTGCTGCTGAGAGCCTTCCATTCTGCAGTCTCTCCTCTCCAAATGGCTTTCATTGCTTTCCCTAAACACTTCCCTTTCTATTCTTTTCTTCTTTGCTTACATCTCTTAACTCAAAGCAATAAAGAACAGATCCAAGATTTAACAACTGTCAGGATGCCTTTCATTGGAGAGCATGTACACAAAATGAGTCTGCATTGTGCTAAGGAAGGAAGTTCCACAAAACAGTGCTAATATTTCTATTGCTATCAACAGGTGATTTTAAAGCATTGTAACATATAGGGCAATATCATCCCATCATCGCCATGGTCAGTAAGTGAAATTGAAGTTGGATGCTTTAGGAACGAGGTTTTTCTGCTGGCCTGGATATAATTTCAAATCTATTTTCATGCTCAAAGTCTTCCTAAACATTCCAATTCACAGGTTCATTTATAACATACATTTGCAATTCTTGTGTTTATTTATAATATACGTTCTTCTCTCAAATAGATCAAAGTAGTTTCAGAACAGCTGGCTGCTTTCCATCGCAGTGCCAAAGAGCATGCCAAATACTATGCAGACAACTAAGTTCCCTCTGGGCAAATGCTGAATAAATATTAAAAATATATTTATCCTTCAGCATGAGAACAATTACACATTGACAGTGGGTGCCCCAAGAAGCAGTGAAATCTCCTTTACTAGAAGTCAAGATGCAGTTTGGCAGAGCCCTGGAAAACCAAAAGCTCTGCTTTCAGCAGTACAATGACTGCACCATCATTCATGCCTCCTGCCTGCTACTTCAGAGCACATAGCATTGGTCTTCAGCAGGGTATTTTCAAAGAAAAATGATTTAAGAATCCCAAATATGGGCAGGACAGAAGTCTCTCCCACAAGAATATAGCACTCAAAAATGTTGCTTCTACAGGAAAACACAGTTTACATGCAAGAGAACACCAACAGCTTCAGAGAATCATAGTGAGACATCAGGTGATGTATACTCAGCCAAAGAAACACTTCTGAGATGTTGGAGATATAGAAGCATTTCTTAAGTGTATCGGACCCCACAGAACATCATCTGATTCCTCCTAATGTCCATTTAATTATAACTGTTTTCAGAGAGAACAAAGAGGAGGAGGACTGGTAGAGAAGGAATAGTTTAATTTCAGATGCTGTGGTGTACCTGAATCAAAACTCTTTGAACCATTCATTCTCCCTTCCTCATCGGTATCATGGCTGATGGTGAATACACAAATAACCTTTCCTCGTGTGTTGCTTATGAGAACAAATGCACAGGGCGTATGACCATTTAATGACTGAGGAGGCCTAATTAGACAAGACAGGAAATATATGTTTTTTGGTATTCCTTTAGTGAGGAAGTCATAGCTATGGAGGAGGACAGTGAAAATGCAAACCAACAGCTCCTGGTGAAATCACCTAACAGCCTGAAGAAGAGTTTAGAAAGCTAAGTTTCTGATACAGGAGTAAACATTTCCAAACAGCGTGAGCAGAACTCCACTGCAGCATCCTAAACCCAGCCTGCTGCCCTCTGGAAACGGGGCCTGAGCAGTTTGCAAGTTAAGAGGTGACAGAGAGGAGCATGAGCTTGTCAGCTCTGCCCTGGAAATCCCAGGGGTTGGCACAAGACTTATTTAGCTCCAGACATGAGCTTGCATATATGTTAAGTACCAGAAAAAAATCTAGATTCTACATCCGTTCTTCAGAGTACAAAAATCCTTCTATAATACATTTTTCTCCTATTTTATTAATCAAAAAAGAGATTCAGAATTATGACCTCTTGTAACATTTCTCACAGTTATTTGAACATTAAAAACCAACTTGTTTCTCTCCTACATACACAAACACACACACTTATTTATCTTTACTTCTACTATATTGTTGGCCCTACTTCCTGGGTGGAGAAATCAAGTCCATATTAAAACAAAAACGTAACCATTCCACTTACTATATACATTTAAGGTCTTTTAGGCACTGGAGACCCTTATTCCAAATATAAATCTGTTAGTATGTAGAAAAATCCTCTACTTTCAGAAACATCTTAATTACTAAATTTAAACGTAAGTTGAAATTTGTATTAACAATAACAAGAGAGCAGATAAATGAGGATCATGTGTCAGGAAACCTTTTCTTCTAAGAGCCTTCTCAATCCTTAGCCAAGCTGAAGGTCAGCAGCTTACCTATTGTCCAAGGCAGACCTGAAACACTGCTTGGAAAAGCCCAGAGCTGGGAGCAGGACTAGCACAAGGCAGGCCCTGCAGGGAGGCAGCTCCTGCTGCTGAATCCAGGTTGCTCCAGCTTTCCCAACAGCAAGACGGTGCAGGGGAGACACAAAGCAGCACCACACATAGCATCATGCATCTCTCATTGGAACTGCTGCCCTGAGCTCCCAGTTCCAGGCTTCATCTCAGAACAAACTAAAACACAACTCGTCAGCACCCTCAGAGGGCTACACATTGCTGGGCTATGAGATCTCACCGCAACACGACTGTACAAGTTAAAAATAATACATTCCTGAGCAGCCCCTTCCCCAGTTCTGGAACAGGAATTCAGGGTCTAACGACCTAATGAGGCAGACAGAGCAACCCGGGTAGAACAAACAGGAAAAAAAAAAAATCACACACCAAGGCTACTTACCCCACTTCTGAGAGCTCCCCCTCTTATTCTGATTAATATCTGCCGTCACAGGGTACACGCAACATTCACAGTCCTCCAAGTGAAGCTGAGGGTGCTCACTTAACAGAGAACATTCGGTTTTGCAACCCACACTTTGAAAACCATAGGGGAAAAAAAAAAAAAGGAAGCCTGTTCGCTCCAAGAAAGGCAGGAGTACCCCGCAGACTGGTTTGAAAGAGAAGACAGATATTCTATATAGTTATGCTAATTTGGTAATCACTCAGTCTTTTGTTTTGACAAAAAAAAAAAAAAAAACGGAATTTCAATCCTGAATTAGCAGGGCAATGATTTGGATGGGGCTGGCAGGAGTTGGTCTATGGAAAGGTTGGAAAGGACACATTTTGTAACATACATACGCACAGCGAAATTCCAGCCCTGTAGAAATCAGTAGGTAAAATTCTCATCACCTATACCGAGGCTAGAATCTCAGTCAACTTCTACTCCACAACCAAAGGTTTATTTCATCAGTTACTTCCTATGGGCATTTTTTTTTCTAAGTTTATAAATGACCCTCTGCATCAAACTACAGAAACTTCCAGATCTGACCTACTCCTGCATATATGATAGGAGCCACCATATGTAAGCAATGGAGAATTCGCCAAAACAGCTGCCTCAAGCTTCAGCCCACTTCTTCTAGTTGCAGAAATGCAACTAGAATTTGTGCCTCTGTTTTTTCCCCCCATTTTTGGCCTCAGTCTAAAGCCATACAACAGGACTTGTTACTAACCATTCTTTCTCATACACACAGCCCTCTTAGCATGCCGACTGCACAATCTTCTTTCATCCTCTTTTTCTCCAGGGTAGTTCCAGGAATCAGACCATACGTAATAGTTGCCAGTGGTCACTTACAGAATAGGTATAGATACAGCTGGAAGTGCTGCATTCCTCAACAGGAATGAATAGGACCTTGTTTTGTAATAATATTTTTGACAAATAGAGAGAATGTGCATTAAAACGTTGAGGATTTGTTGTGATTCTCCATCACTTCTACCATAAAACGGTGTTCTTTCAATTGATGCACCTTATTTATAAATGCAGTTTTTAAAGATGGACATGTGCCAAACCCTTTTGTCCATTTACTGCAATATTTCTTCAATGAAAAGATTTAAATGATTTTGCAGAATTACCCAGCACTCTGCTTTTATATGGGCATATCAGATGAAAACTGAAGCCTGAAACTTCACTAAAGCTCAGGCAGACACGAAAGAGGAAAGCGTTTCCCAAACCTGTGCTTCCATTGGATCCGTTCACCCATCCAACATTCGCATCTTTCTGCTTACATTATCTGAGCAGGTCAGGCTTTTGGCACGCAGTTCCATGGCTGAGGTGGTTTCCATACTCCCCAAGGCCAGTGAGCTGAGACAACTCTCTGCACAACCAGAGCAATTTCAGAGCTGTGCTCAGCCAAAGCTGCACCACGCGAGGCTGGAATTCATTCAGACACCAGGCACGCATGGACCATTTTCTCCAACAATATGACTTGTCTGTCCTTATTGCTCTGCATCCAAAATTTCTGCTTGATTTTTTTTCCCCAGAGAAAATGATGCCACAACACGGCTCCAATCAATACTTGACATAGTATCGGATTCCTTGCAGTTAAAAGTACCGGCTTAACATCTCGTACATACTTTCTCCAAGAAGCCTATGGTAGCATGCCTGGCCTCAGCAAACCATCAATTTAAATGATTGGGAAAAAAACAACACATAATAAGTGACAGATTTTTCAAATCAGATAAAGATGGGAACCAGATTATCTGTCTGTGGGTGATAGATTGCAGCAATAATAAATTCACTTTAAGACACTGGATCAATTTTTAATCAAGCCAAGAATTATTATTGCAGAAAGATAAAATGACCCATGAGGAGATGCCTTAATTTTCCACCAATCAAATTATAGCCTTTCTAAATAAGATGTAATGAGATCCATGGAATATCCAGGTTACACAGCCTACCTAATTACCCATGTTCCCTGTCATGTTGTGATATAGTAGTGGTAAACTGACCTCTGAATTTACCAAGATGAAAAGGTAATTAGTTTTTCCACAAGGCTGTAGTGAAAACAACGGCAATGACACGTGTCACCTCCTTCCACCAAGTCACAGCCTCTATGGTGTTTGCTCTTAAAATACACAGGATGTGACCTACTGGGTAATAAACTACTGCCATTAAGTGAAGCACGCCTCTGACAGAAAAACAACCACCATCTCCAAGTTGAGAATACAAGGTCTGAAGGGAAAGCAAATCAACCCATATTCTGCACAAAACTTTATCAGCACGTTACTACAGGGGAGCTCATGAGATGGTGGAGTGTCTTGTAATGAAAGAAGTCACAGGGCCAATATATTAGCTTTCCTGTAGTAACACACAGTGCAAGTATAATTTTCTTTCTTACTGTCCTTAACCACACAAGCACTTTTTATTGCAGCTTGCAGCATCATGCCTTTGGAAAAGCATTCTCGAAAGCACAACAAGGTCAAACTTGGAAATTATCATCCACAAGAGTTGGTAATTATTTCAGACAGAAAAATCACAGCTTTGTTCACAGCCATTGTCTTCTCATTCCTGTTTTTGGAGTGGGATTAAGAACTGCTCTGGCAACAAGTTTCAGTGCTCTGATGCCTTTGCCAAAAATATTAGTGAGAAGTGAGACTGAACTTTCTCTGGCCACCTCAGAAAGCAGGAAATCCCCAAGATGATTTGTCTCTGCCTATGTGCCCTTCTCTTTGGGCACTACTGCAGCTTAGAGATACAATGACAGACGTAATTGGCTCATGCAAAGAAAGCCATCATCAAATTAATGAACTACAACAATTCATTCCATCTGCTGCCTCTTGCTTGCTAATTTATTAATAACAATTACACAAAAAATGGCATGGATTATAAATTTCAATTTTTCCTCTTTACCTGAAAATGTAGTCCATGAGAGTCTTAAAAAATGATCTCATACTATACCAAACAGATTTATGGCTTATTACTAGTAATGTGGCAGTGCCCAATTGTCCATAAAAGCTAACTATTTAAAAGTAACTTAAATAACCCCTTCTGAGCAAATTGGATATTTGGTTTTCATAGCTCGCACTGCTCTTACAACAAGTGCGACTTTGGTCACCAACCCATCATATTGCTCTGCTTGAATCTCCTTCAGCCTGCCATAAATCACGTGTGATGTAATACAGTCTGTATACAACTTTTCCTGCAATGGCAAAAATGAAGCAATGAAACAAGGAACAGGTTTTTCAGAGGAGTTTGGACTAATTTTACATCCGCTGTCAGGTGCTCACTTTAACAGGGGCAAAATTCTACGAAGACCACATACTGCAGAATGACTCTTCCTTCCCATAAGTGAGCACACAGGTAGAAGTCAATGAACAGATGCTGCCACTTCCCACGCTAGGGGAAGCATATCACATTTTCCTGTCAGGCATCCTACAAAAGATGTGCAAAGCAGAGAATGCCACTGATGCCTCTCCATTTGGCACAGAAGCCCCTGGTCAAGGTATGGGGACACAAGGTGAAAGCGTGGCTCCATCATATCAAATATAGAAATCCTGCATCAGTCAGCTGGATCACAACTTTCCCTGAGGCCTGATCCACACTGACAGGACAAAAATAACTTAGCTAGTAGGTTTTTGTCTTACTTTTACAGTTCCCTGTACTATTAACGCACTCTTGTTGATACAGAAACATGATGAATAGAAGTGCATCCTTGTTTCTGCTCAGAAATAGCTCCATCAATGCAATGCATCTGCACAGCTGTGCAGTAGGCTAATTAAGTGGCTTCAGTGCACCAGGAGTTACAGCAGTCCAGCTGGAAGCAAGTTGCCTATCGTAAGCTGATCTGCAAACACTGAAAAGCTTGTTTTAAATGGAATCACTGGGTATTACCTAAGTCACAGTGAGGTAATGCTAAAAGTCCTCAGCACTTTTTCCAGTAGAGTTTACAGATGCTATAAAGAAACAAAAACAAAACACTATTACCCAGAAAGAGCTTAAAGATATCAGAGGACAATCTCATGAAGATAGCTTGTATCAATGTTCCTATTTCAGCGCTTTGATCAAAACACATCCGTAAATTAAATGCAAAGGCTATATGGTGATTAGAACAAAAGATACATTACATTAAGATTAAAGTCTTGGTATTAAGTAAAATATCTAAGCAGTAATTTCTTGTTCTGTAATATTTCCACCAATGCCATTATCCCCATTTAATTAGGACATAAAAGTAAGTAAAGTTAATTTAGAAGGAAATTTCAAACAGCATTCCCATTTGATTTTCTGGTAAATTAACACTTTAAAACCTCTAATGGGCATCTTCAAAAGAAAATGTTATTAACAAAATATGGGATAATTAACATAATTAAACCTCTCCAAAGTATACATTTTTAACAGCAATTGTTCTGTTAAAAAACATGCAAGAGAAGTGAATCCAAAAAAAAAAAAAAAAAGAAAAAGAAACAAATCATGCTGTCCTCGTAATGTAGAGATGTATTCAGTAGCATAAACATCGGACAATTCCTCATGGATAACCACAAATCCAGGGTTAATTCCTAACCAGATCACTTTTCCTGGAACCAGATTAACTTTTATACATTCCCTTATCCCCAAAACAAGCTCAGTAAATGGCTGCGAGTGCTCCAATATCTCCAGTTATGCAGGAGTTATTCATAGTGGGAATACTTGCTATGATCTTATCCCAGACATATTTTAGTCCCCTCTTATACCCTCAGATTTCAGACATCTCTTCTGCCACACCAAAGCCCACAGAATGTCACACACAGGATCTAACTGACCAAACCAAAAAAGGCAGATCTCACCCTGCTGAGATGGCTGACTTGCAAACACCCCATGATGTCCAGCCGTTGCAGGAAGCAGATATTTTGGTCACCTTCAGACTGCACAGATCCCACCTGGTGGAGAGCAGGCCTGGTGAACTCAAGCAGATCTTTTCTTCCTTCCATGCTCTCCAGAGACATTTACGCTGCAGCCAGGATTAAGTCCCTACACGTTTCTTTGCTTTAACTGAACTGCTCAAATCTCTTTGAACTTCCCAGGGAGTTGGTTATCTCACAGAAGGGCCCATGCTTCCTGCTCAGATCAGCCTGGGGTTACCTCATGAGCGAGGCCTTACGTCATCACAGATGGGACATGGCAAAATCCTGTCATGCGTTAAGCTCTGCACCAGGTGCAAATAAAGGCAACTTTCTTCACATTTGGCTTTCTCCCATATTTCTTGGGAAGCAAGCAGAAAAAAAGAGGGAGGAAGGCATGTACCTATCATATTGGTATTTGCCTTTTCATATAAACTCCAGCCCGCTGGCGTCAGAAGCAAAGCAGAACTATCTTTCCTTCCCAGTACATCCGCCAAAAGGCAAGGAAGCAAGAAGCTGTAATCTGCCAGAGATAAAGCTCTGAGGAGCACATTCCAAGTCATCAGCCAGTCTACAGCAGGGCAGGCAGTCACCTCCCAGACAACCACAAGCCCCACCACCACCATTTGTTCTTGCATTCCCCAGGGTCCTCATTTGACACTGGTTTTCTCTTGCTCAAAAGACTCTGCCAGCATGAACAGCGTGGAGCAAATCCATGACCCAGCACTTACGAGAAGAAAACAGACCTGCCCACTCCTTTCTATCCTTCAACTCCTCATGACCCTACAGACTCTTCCCATCCTTAAAAGGCTTTCACTCCACAGACATGAAAGGGCTCCCTTATAAAAGACAGATTTACAATGACTAAGATTACTCAGACCAGCAAAGCACCACATGCTCCAGCTTTGCTTTTAGGGACAGAAAGGCAAGATCTGAGGCAGATCAACAGCCCCCAGAACAATGGTCCCACCAGCAAAGTTCCAGCTCCTCCATACCTGAGTAAGATGAGCAGGGCAGTCCCAGGACAGCAGCCAGAGACATTCAAGAGCACACGATGATGCAGGTAGGTTCCAGAGTCATGCTAGGAGCAAAAGTCAATCATAAGCAGACCATCAAGAGTAACCAGGTCAGACAGTCCAGAGAGATGTATGATGATAGGATAGGCCCAAGACTAAGCCAAGAAATCAGCCCGTATGCCATGTTCCTTGGTATCTAGAGGCAGAAACCAGCACGACTGCAGATGATCCAGAGACCAGCACTCCTCTAACAAAGCTCATACAAGGACTAAGTCCCCAGAACTGAGCTCAAATTATGCACCTGGTCTAGGGGTGTGGGTGGAAGATCCCAGGTGAGGCTGTTTAAGGTCATTAAGGTTGATTAGTGCATTCAGGGCTCTGGTAACCAAAATGCTGTTTCTGCTGAGACTGTCAATTAGTATCCCACGTAACAATCACTTACAGGGCACAACCCCACTTCCCTGCCCCTGCATCTCAAATTCATTTATATAAAGCTCTCAGGTGCAAGACTTTGCATTTCCTTCCTCACACTGCTGTTCAAGAGGAAAGCTTAGTGCAACTGAATTCCAGAGGATGTTACTTGCTGACCAGCCTCTCTAGCACAGAACAAAATCATATGTGCGACCAATGCAGCTGCAGAAGGCAGCAGCTGATTCAGAGAGACCCTTGTTAAAGGGCACGCACCTGAGACCTCTCTGATGAGGAATCCCAATGAACATACTGCAGTTCTCCTGCCGAGCCTTGCTTTGGGGAAAATGAGAGACTTGCAGAGCTGAAGTAATTCTCATGATCAAGTACAGAAGTGCAATATGAGAGAGTAAATAAAAAAAACTTTCTTGTTGTTTTCTGTAAGAGCAAGAACTGACTGAGTATTTGGGTTATTTGCTATGTCACTAGACCTTTGGCAGCCACAGCTAACAGATACTACCAGCTGAATCATGCACTGATTTACCAAACAAGTCACGACACTCTAGTAGCGTAACCTTATAGTATGGCAAGTATTTGCCACCATCTGCAGTAAATTCAAAGCATCTGCTGAACTTTTTTTGATGAAAGTGGTGTGGTGTACCCCATCATAAATTCTTTTGATATTGTTATTACAATATTCTGCAATAAATAAAACATGCACAAGTACAGCTCGGTTTAACAACATAAATCAGCAAAGCTTAGCAACTGCTTTAATTATTATCAGAAGCACTTGGGCCATTTTCTTGCCTTTTGCCTTAGAAATATTTCACCCACCATAGACAGCAAAACTTTTCTTTCTCTATGAAAATCAAAATATAAGATTTCTTTTTTAAAAGTTCATCTTTTTGCTTTCAGTCTGAGCTGAAATTTTTCAGAATAGCTCAGAAGTTACTGCTTTCACTGCTTCTACCATTAGCCTGGATAGGTGGAAACAAGAATAACGTGCTTTATAAAAATTCCAGCTGTGGGTATCAGTGCTGTGTTTATCACCACATTATCCAAGAAGCTATCATTCTTTCACTGAACATAAGAGTTTCTCTCTATCCACCCACTAAAGGCAGTTTAGCTGATTGTGGGAAAGCCAGCAAATCTAGCTTTTTTGCTCAGTGGATGGACAAATTCCCGGGCATTTTTATCTCTTGTGGAAGGGGTTCAGTTACAGCCAACTGGCCTTCATCCAGGTACTGATCTTTCCCAGGCGAGGCAGAAAGCAGGAGATGGAGTCAATTGCCTCTGGTATAAAGACAATGTGCTATGGCATGTTGCTAGAGTCCTAGTTGTCACACAAGCTCCCCCAGCTCTTTAAGAAAGATGCTAAGCAAGATGGCAAGATGAGTTGTGACCAAAAAAAAAAAAAAAAAAAAAGCAATGTTGGGAAGATGAAGAAAATTACCTCTTAAAGCACCATCTCAAAAAAAGCACTCATCTTTTTACAACTCTATAGTAAAAAAGGCAGCTTGGAAACCACTGGTGGTAATATTAACAGCTGCTGACCCAGGCACAGGACCATAAACTTCAGCCAGAATCCAAGGAAAAACTAGAGCACTCATCACAATAAATGTCATCATTTTTGATGACATCATTCCAGAGGAAGGATTCAGGACATCTGCAATAACCAGATGAAGTCAGAGTCAGTTATTTGTCAGCTTTTAAGCTAAAAAATATAAAAGCACTAAAGTGTTTTTAAAGAGTGGGTAACATAGACATGGGAATTTCATCCTTAAAGGCAATACCAGCCATCTTGAAGCAGGCCTAGGGCCCAGAAACACTCCTACTTTTATTAAAGCTGTTTTGGGGACTAACCTTTTTCCATGACTGGTAACCATTTTCCAGACTGAATGTGTTATATGTCTGCTCACCTTCCATGGGTTTTTAAATCCATTTTTTGAAGTTTTTTCAAATTTGTTTCATGATGGTGGTGTTTCAGTTTGATTTTTTTTTGGAGGGGCAGTGGGGTGCTGTTTGTTTATTGTCTCGCTTCATACATTGCATTTTCCTTCCTTTTACTCATGATTTCAGGACAACTTTATTCCCTTTCAGCCTTGCTTGCGTTAGGCTAAACAAAGTATATTCCCAAAAAAGATCAACTCTGAGTATCCTTGGAACACTCCTCCAAATTCATCTTCTGGAATGCAGTAAGCTAGAATTAGCATTAGCATTAATTGACAGAGGGAAGATCTCCTTTCCTATCTGAGAACAGCATTTACAGAGATGTTTCACATTTCTCATTCATCCCATAGCAAATACAGCATTTCAGCCTTCTTCCTATTTATCTAATTTCTAAACTATGAGTTGACGTTGGAAGCAGGACATGAGTGTAACTTCACATTCTTCACCAGTACGTTTAATTCCTTTTCTTTCACTTTCTTTCTCACAGTTATTTTAGTTTTCTCATGGGATATTTAAACCTTTCTCTATATTGCCAATATATCTCACTCTTCCCCATCAATATTAGCATATAACAATTCTCATCATTAAAGAACGATCTTCAACAAAATCCAGAGCCAAAACTCATTTGTGACACCTTTCTGTAGTAACTTGCTTTCAGCATGCAGCTCTTTCAGATTAACTGCTTTCTTTTACCAGTCCCTACCCACACTGTGGTGCTAGGAGCCCCCTTCTTAACTATTCAAATGGAGAAATGGATGTATAATGGTAGAGGAATATGAAGATGCAATGTAGTAGATCTAACTCAGCTAATTTTTTTTTTTTTTTTTTAAGTAGTGTCTTATAAGAAGGAAGTGTTCAAAAGAGATACATATGAAATACATCTGGTAAAATTTTATCTCTTTATTCCATCTTCCTTATCTAAACATTCTTTATTTGCTTACTACTGAATTTGGAATACATAGAACCATCTCTGTTCTAAAGCAAAAAAGCAACTACTTAGATATTTGTACATCCCCGATTCCTGCTCATCTCAGCACTCGATCACAAGTTGCTCATCTTCAGCCACTGCTCGAGTCAACAGGATGACTTTGTTGAGGCATCACAAAATTGGGAGTCAAGAACCTTCTGCAGAAATACATGGTCCTCACACAAATAATTTGCCTTTACTGAGCAGTCAGGATTTGAAGGAAGGCAAGATTTATAACATAACTAACACTGAAGGATGAGATTCAGTGGTTCCTACATGCTCAAGGATGCAAAGTGTCCAGGTCCAACCCCACAACTGGCCTTATAGGACTTATGCACCAAAACCTTTCTACTCATTTTCCCCATTTTCTTTGTTTTTTTTTAATCTCAACTGTTGCATTCTGCACTCAGATCACATTGGCAACTGAAAGCTGTGGATTTCTACAACAGAAAGCTTCTGAGCACCCCTCATATCTACAGGGACCACAGCAACAGCTACCCTGAGCATTTGTTAAGCTACCAAGAATTACCCCTAATAAAAGCAGCGTGTGCTCAGAATTGAAAGCACAAGATTTCTCAGCTATACAAAAGAAAACCCAAAACTTCCTAAATAAAGATAAACACTGAATCATACTGTTTTCCCAATTTCATCTGTCTCTATAGCCCAAACTTCTTCAAACTATTTTCATTACTTTAGCTATTTAATTAATTTTCACCAAAGTCCCCAGCATTTTCATTCCTTAGCATCCTGCTCAGTGTGGCCCCAGAGTAAAGAATACACATTCATGCTCTTAGAAGCTAGAGAACTTACCATATTTAACATGAAGCATCTCTGACAGTAATTGGAGTTTCATATCAAGGTAAATAAATGGTAAGATCATAAGAACATACTCTAGTGGCCACATGCATCCTGCAAACACTAACATCAGAGAGCGAATTTAACATACAGTCTCAGTGGATACGAATTTTCTATAAACAAACAATCTGAAGAAAGCTTCGCTTTTGTCATCTGTTATTCCCACTGAAAAGAAATGAATATTCTGTTTCATATGTTTCCTACCAGGTGGCTTCATTATTTACCAGCAGAATTTCTTCCTCATCATGGGCATAACACTCAACAATCCTCAATGACAACAGATTAACTTTCCTCTCAATACTAGCATTCAGTGCAAATTATCCAAATTATTCAATGTGCTAGAATGATGGCACTTCACAAGATGTACCAAGCACCGAGATGTTTTTCTCATACTGCTTGGAAAAGCAGCTCACTTCTATCAGGCTACAAAGTGCCCACTCGCACAGAATTTTTCCCACAAGCCCAGGGCAGAATACAAGGATTGGAAGGGTCACAACAGGACACCAGCAGCTCCACTCATCCCACTCACTGACCATGTGAGGAACACGCACAAGCCATTTACTCCCCCTGAACATTGGCTATTCCCCTGTAACATGGAGATAACAGCACTTCCTTCCTTCAAATGAAGTGCTGGAGGCATAAAAATTCCTAGGCTGAGAGATCTCTCTTGATGGTGAGGTAAGTGCCTTGAGCAATAGTGGCTGGATAACTCAACTGACTGAAGTCTGAGCACCCTGTTTAAAGAGCTAAGTCTGGGGCAAAAGGGGAAGGCGAAGGAAGATAAGAAGGGCTCTTTCTATATTCCTAAATATCAGCAGCTTCAGCCAGATTTAGAACTGGCCTCTAAATGCCAAAGCTGTGCTAATGCATATGGCTGAAGAGAAAGAAATGTGTATTTGGTGTTGAGAGGAAAAAAAGTAAGGAAAATGCCGTGGCTTTGGAGTGAAAAAGCAAAAGGAAAGAATAGACTCCTTAAAAAGTTCAAACCTCTGAAAGCTTTTCAAAAGTATTTACTCTCAAATATCCCAGTGCAAGACAAGGAAATGAAATGTTTTTGAAGGACTGAACCAAGAGGACAAATCCTTGCACTGGGGCACAGTACCCTTGTACTGCTGTAGGATACAAAGCTTCTCCACCTTGTTGCAGGGGGCTGACATGAGCAGCTTTAAGGAATGAAGCAGGGCAAAGACAGATCTCAGCTGGTTTTGCCACCTTCCTGCCACATCCCTAACTCCAAGCCTCTTCTGCATCACCACAACCAGCTTGCAGCTTTAGCTGTGCCAGCACTCTCTTTCCCTCATAGTTGGCAGTAGCTGCGCTATTATTTGCTTACCATACTGGCAAAGTCCTTTCCATAGCTATACCAAAAATATAGGAGACGTCCTTGTATGATATCACAATGTCCTAGGCTGCATTTTCCTCTTCAAACACACACTGCAGAACTACCACAGACTAATAACCAGATCCTATAGCCTCCAGGTATTCCCAACAGGCCAGGCACTTCTATTTATTGACTCAACATTTAAGAAGCACATGATAGAGAATCAGAGAGAGGGACTAAACCATGTGAAACATTAGAGCCCTGCCAAGTTGGCTGGGTTGTACTGTATCCTACCTTATTAGTTACACCTACAAGTTGCCACCATCTGCAGCCAATTAGGCAAAAAGGCAGGGGAGGCTTTCACTTCTCTGCTCAGCTGTGCTCATTTTGTTCCCTCACAGGCTCTCTCACTTGCTCCCCAATGGTTTGCTGCATAGCATTCGACACAGACATCCTTCCCTCTGCTCTCAAACCATTGGGAACCACATCCCTCGTTGAACCTCAGCATGCACGATAGCCTCTCCTTCTGATCATCACCAAAGGTAGATCAGGACTCTTTGCCCACCTCCACCGTGACTTACACTTTGCAGCTACTCAGGGCAGTGCACTCTCTTAGGGTATTCTTCCCTAGAGCTCAATAAAACGTGGACCCTAAACAAGTAGAAAAGCCACCAGTGAACATCTTTGCATCTTAGGCCATGACAGGAGTGTGCCAGATGTATGTTTTAGAAAGCAGAGCATGTATCAGCCTCTTCATAGAGCCCTGTCAGAACATTTGATTAACGGCGACGTGCTGGAAATCTTAAACAAAAACCACAGCCCCCCGCAACTCTTCTACCCAGATCAAAGCCACGCGCCTTTGGATCCTCAGCGCCAAATGTAGTTTCTGAAGATATTTTGCCACTCAAGTGTTTGAAATCAAAAAACATTTCAGGCTAATAGGAGGTTTGAAGTCATGTTTTCATAGCCCCTGAATTTTAAGAGTAGAAATATTCACATTAGACTACAATGATCTGAAAAATCCTAAACTGACAACAAACATCTTACTTCAGTTGCTTGGGATAGAAGGAAGAATAGGCTTTCCACTACTGCTCCTTAGCCCACGGGTTAATGGACTAGTGCAATAAAACAATAGGTCATAATAGGAGTCTCAATACAATTAATATCATAAAACTAATGATGATCTGTTTCAGATGGAGCCGCTGGTGAAGTTAAGCATTAAATATTTTTCTCCATTTATTTAAGCACACTGAGGATTTCAGTCATGTCAAAGTGTGATATTACATGCATGCATTTGCGTGCACAGAGACAAACCTACACAGAGAGATCATTTAGTGTCACTAAAGTCTTGTAGGATAAGATTTCACCCACCAGGGAACAATTCTAGTTTCGATTCCAGGAGGCTTACTGTGGAAGCAGCTCAGTATGGGTTTCTTTCTAACAGAAGAAAATACCTGTTGAAAGGAAGGAAAAAACACTATATAACAACAAGAAAACCCACAAGCCTACCAACTACTTGGGCTGCTCTGAAAGTAATGCCTTCTATTTTATTATGCTGGCCAGTGATGTCAGAGGTGGACATTTGTGGTATGGCAGTAGAGGTTGAACCTTCCCACCAATATTCCATTACATGTTGTTGCTATGGGACACAGTCGGCAGCAGAGACGCAGTCTGACAGAATGGTGTCTGACATGGAAGCGCAGATAAAGCAAAGGAATGGAACTGAAATCCTCCATGTAAAATAAGTGGCACCCACTGACATTCATTGATGCTTGCTGAACATTTATGGAGACCAAACAGTGGATGTGAGCACAGTGAGGTGGTGGGTGCTGTGTTTCAGCAGTGGGTCGCCTCTGCTAGTGCAGATGTTTATGAGCACAGCTTGAAGGCTCTTGTTCATTGCCGGTGAAAATGCACAGCTAATGATGCTTGGTCTATTAAAAAAAATGTGTTTTGTAGCTGAAAATTTGCTTTATCAAATAGTGTCATTGTTCTCTTTGTATCTGTTATTATTTCCATGGGGATAAGTAGGAGACACTACTTTTGGAGTGACCAATGTATCCTCCCTCCCATTCAGAGCTCCTTAAAGAAAGGCAGGTCAAACCTCAATTTGTGCTTCAATTACTTTCTGGAAAACACATGAAAGAGTGGTCAGAGACCCCCAGCATCACAGTATTACACTTCCATTCCATTGTCACCCCTCCAATGGGGCCCAGGCTAGCGCAAATCTAAGATGTGGTAATTCCTATTCAATGAACTATGAGCATGCAGGAGCACATCAATGAGCCCACTGTCCAAGGACATGGGTGGATAGCTCTCCAAAATCACCCATGTTCCACAGAGTAAAGGCAGGAGTAGACATGTAGGGATTTATGGCACAGTCACCTTCCAGACCGACTGCTCTGAGATACAAGAGTAAAATTAACTCGCAGAAGTAAAAGGAAGAAAAAGGCTGAACAGACTAAATGACACACTGCTAAGAAATGTAATTTGCCCCATCTCAGCAGGTTTCAGTGAGGTCAGCAACACAGCCATGTACTCATTTCCAACTAGGCTTATTATGTTATCCTGGAAATGAGCTTTAATTAAAGTGTGTGAAGTTGGTGGTATTACCTCCTATAGATTCTCATGATCCTCTTGTGTGTTCTGGTTTGTATCTAAATTAAAATGATGAGGGGAATTTTCCCTATGACAAGAAATATTCCAGTCTATCTTGACACCGTCTTGTACTTTGAATACATTCCTTCAATATCTAACCTCCCAAAACTTATCTGCTTTTGCATGAGAAAGTGCTATCTAAAAGGACAGATTTATGAAGAGAGAAGGAGATCAGTCTGAATTTACATTTATGAAGACACTTCCTATTGAGCTGAAACAAAAACACAAAGATAAAATATTTCAATAACCTGCATAGCTCTGTTCATTCATTGTCATGTCCTATCCTGACAACAGTTTACCCATATGCAAGAAAAGCAGGTGACCTGCAATCATGATGTCCTTTTCACTTTTTCTATTGCCTTGGACCAGCACTGAGTGCCATAAACCAGCTCAGATTTAGAGAAATGGCAGATCCAACACAAAGGTACCTATTCCAAAGTTTTCTTTCCCACAGTCTGTATTGCACCGACCCTTAGTTACCGACACTAATGACTTGTACGACAGTAATACTGAGAGATAGCATGAAGAGACACAGGGCCTGACATCAGTTGTTAAGAAAATGAAGACCTTGCAATCCAAGAAACAGAGCAGGAAAAAAAGAACTGCCTTCACACTGCACATGGAAAACCATACCATGGAGAGGATAAAATGACTCATTAAAGAGGAACTAAACCCAGTTTTCTCACATCTTAGTCCATTCCCTAAACCACAACTGATCATTTCCCACACAGCCTGGGAAGACTTTCACTACTGAACTCCTTTGAGGTTGCTGCATTTTGGCCTAACACACACGGTCTTGTGTGCTTTGGCTGTCACAAACACTCTCTCCTTGGCCTCTATGAAGCACTCTCTGGACATGCATCTGTCATCCTTTCAAAGAAATGGGACCCAGAAGTCCAGCTACTTTCTGCTCCCCACCCCAGCGGGGAGGCTCCTGTTGCCCCACTAGCAGAGATGCAGTCTTTCTCAACCTCACAGGTGTGTTAGCTGAGCTGTCCTCCCCAGGAATGTGCAGACAAAGCAAATTAGACATGCTCATCCATAATGGCTGCAAAAGCCACGTGCCTCTTCGCCCTATCTACAAACTCGGGCAAAATACTTCACACTCCTATATATTCTGATGCTTCTACCACTCTTCAGGCATGCATCAAAGTCATCTTACTAGTTTAAGAATCTCCCTCACATCATCTTCTTTGACACGCACAGTCCCTGCTTCTCTCTTCATTCAGTTCCTTTCTTGCTTAGCCAGTCTCACAAACCTGTATCATACTTCTGTTACCAAAGCATACACCCCTGTTCTTTCTTCCTGCCTCTGAGATCCCCTCTGCTTCTCCCACTACCTTTGAAGCTTAAAACGCATCGTTAGTCCTCACTGTTTTGCTCCACTTCTGGGGAGATATCACAGCTCCAAACAACAACTCCTCCAGCAAACAGCTGGATTGATTTCCCTTGCCTTCAGCTCTCCCACCATCCACAAGGGATCTCACTGGAACGTAAGCCAGCAGCCCTGCCTGGGGTGCAGTGTTGGCTGTATGCTGTCAAACCTGAGTGCTTTTCTCAAAAAGCACTATTCAGCCATGCACTGTGACTTGAGAGTCACAGAACTAATATGGCACAGAGAGACACCTTCTCCCTTCCACCTGAGGTTATCACACATATATTGTATGTGTTTATGCAGTTATTTTCTAGATGCTGCCTGAGCTATATGCACTCCAATAAAGCTGCAGTATTTTAATTTTCACTATTTGTTTTTGGGCTGGAACAGTGCCATAAAAACAGAAGAAAATTGAGAACAGATCCTTTCAATGTGTAAATCTAGATACCTCCATTGATTTTGGTGGATTTATGCCAATTTCAACAAAAACAAAGATTCAACCCTTAGAATATTGACTCGTGTTTTGCACATCTTCTAAATTCCTAATAAACTGTTTAACATTATTTTTATTTCATTAAAACTTAGCAACAAGATATTTTTGTACAGAAGGGAATTGATGGTGATCTAATTAATCCTGGAATTTTTCTGCATTTTACACTGGTCTAATACTGAGAAGTTAGAGAGAAAAAATGGGATGTTCCTGTTCAGGTGTCTGTGCCATCAACCCGTTTCACCCCCAAAAATGGATAAACGAATCACATGCTAAGGATTTCATTCTATAGGGTAGGATGGTCCAAAAGTAATGCCTTCTATTTGTTGTCATGAAAATGACAACACACACAAAGATCACAAAAACACTGTTCAATAGAGCAAGTTCTCAGCTACAAAACTCCATTTTTCCACACAATCACCATCATTAGCTGCATGTTTTCACCAGTGATGAACAAGAGCCTGCATGCTGCACTCATACAAATCTGCATGGCTGTCCAGAACGTGGCTTGTTCTTCACAGCAGTGTCACCCTGCTGAAACACACCACCCACTGCCTCGCTGTGCTCACATCCACTGTTTGGTCTCCATAAACACTCAGCAAGCATCAACAGATGTCAGTGGGGGCCATTTATTCCACATAGGGGATTTCACTTCCACCCCTTTGCTTCATACACACTTCTATGTCAGATGCCATTCTGTCAGACTGCCCCTCTGCTGCCATCTGTCCCACACAACAAAATACAATGGAATGCCTGTGGGAAGATTCAATCTCTACTGCCATACAATAAGGAAATAATAAAATAAAATCAATTATTTTTTTAAAAAGAAGCACGATAGATTACTGAAAGAATAACCTTTGTAAGAACCTGATGAAAACTGGCCAGAATTGCAAGCAAGGTGAACCACCCCTGTAGCAATCCTGAGTAATGCAAGTATTGGAAGCAAAGTACTTATCACAGCTTCTCAATTTAATCCAGGCATTTGCCCAACTGCTTTTCTAAACTATACTAGGAGGTTCCAGGGCCTTGCTCTTTAGTAGGAAGATTCTGCTGAATCAAACCTCAAAGCTGTCTCCATTACAACACTTTTCCATGCAACCGTTGCTCCTCTTGCAGATACAATAATCTCATTTGGTTGCTGGCTTCAGAAACATATCAATATTTCCTCAAAGTTCTGGAAACAGGAACAGATGCTGCAAATTCCCTAGAGTACTCAGCATGTCAGAATTTACCCAGCCCCACTGAAATTGCTGAATTGGGATCTAGTGTTTTGTCAAGCGTTGTTTAATGGTGTGGTCAGGGGAGATGATGTTTGCAAAGTTACCCTGAGAAGAGGTCAGATTCTAAGAGGACTGACAGACTGCACTTCATTTGTTAGAGAAACCCACGGCATCCAGTGGGCATTGCCATATTGCATCTGTTGAGTGAAACAGGTCTGCTGGTATCACTCATTTCATCTCCTAAGGAATCAGTCTGCCTCAGCTCAGAGAAGTACCAGATGTCATCTAGAGCCTTTTCTGAACTTTATCAGCTCTTTCTTCCTTTTTAAATTTTGACTGATCTCCCTTACAAAGGTCTGACTCACTCTTTCCTTTTTTCTTTAAGCTGTTCAGCAACCAGGAGGGATCACTGGCTTAGTCATGGACAGCGAGGCTCCAGATTTGTAGTACCACCCTACTGAAAGCACAAAGACTTCTGTTAAAGTCAGCATTACAGCATACCTTTTATTCAGTCATTATGCTGATATAGTTGAAGATCTTGGAGAGCTGACTGGCTGCATCTTTTTGTACCCAACTCAGCATTAACAGCTGGACAAATAAATAAAAGTCCTGCTTCATTTTTTAGAAGAGGGGGAGATTTTAAAGTCGGTGGTGCTCACTTCAACCTTCAATTTGCCCTAAAAAAATAAGATTACCCTCAAAATGTCGTTGTATTTGTTTGGAGTTCTTTACTTTCTTTCCATTTTTAGTACTTACTACTAGCAGTCAGTTTCCTACACATTTCCTATACTTCTGTGCTAAATCAATGAAAATCACAGTCCTCCCTTTTCCAAAATAAAGTGAACATAAGGACAAATAATGATAATCACTTGACTCCAGACTTTATGGAAAATATCAAGCATGAGATTTGGCAGCCCTTTTTCATAATTAGCCACATGAAACTCAGCCTAAAGAGTGATCTTAGAAGTCTTATCAAAACAACAGGCAGCCTTCTTTTCTATACGTAAACAAATAGGGACTGAAGACCGCTGAAATAAAATTCCTTTCTGAAACGAATCACAGAACTTGCTCACTGCTTTGGGGAGGAGGGAAATAGAACAAGAAGTACCTTGAGTCTTTCTATACCTTGTTTTGTGTTTGTAGGCTGCTTTATTCTGGCAGGACTGTGTAGGTGTTGCTAAGAGTTTGAGCATGGGGTGCCTTTAGAGAGATAGAAAAGGATGAGCCATGATGGATGGCTGGCCAGGAGAGGCCTTTAATTCTTTGCAACGAGCCCCATGCAAACAATCTGTTCTTCTTCGTCTAGCAAGAGTCTCCCCCTGGAGTGCACTATGGTGTTCCCATCTTATGATCCCAAAAGATGGGGCCAAACACAACAATAATCTTTCTTTCTCTTTTTCTAGGAGTATCAGATACTTCGAAGCCCTTTTCCTTCATACTGTACCCACACCTGACCCTTTAGAAGGCATGTAATGCAAACTGCTGATAAGAAAAGTCATTGGTTGCAACGCAGAGCGTGCATGGATTCTCAATCTGAAGTGATTTCTAAATGATGAGTACATACAAAACCTGTAATGCTGAGATGTTTGCGCCCATGTCCTCACCCAGAAGGCTCTTGAAGCATTTTCCCAAGGTATGGTTCTTTTCCTTTTTCTTGGAAACTACATCTTGTCAGACATATGAAATGAAATATTGGCGTCTTCCATTTGTGAATGATTACAGCTAATGGACACATCACAATCATAGGATTTTTTCTTCTTTTTTTTTTTCACTCCATAATATCTAATCACGGAATGTAGCAGCACAAAATGCAGTCTTTCTTCTATATTTCATTCAATATAGCAGCTATCCTGAGTAGCCCTTACTGACAAGCTGATTTCTCACAAAGGAGTATTTGCAAGGTGAAAGATGAATATTCTGTGAAATATTTTTCTTGTCATCAGTTTGGTGCTCTTATATCTCACACTGAGACATCCTCTGACAGATAAGTTCAGTCATCAGAGGAAAGAGCAGCCGTGCCTTTCTCAAAGGCTAGACCACACTGCTCCCGTGTGGTTTTGGTGGAAAATAGAGGATGGGCTGAAACAACACTGTTCTACAGGGAAACTCCAAGTCGTCTGCTTGCACAAACCAGGAACTTCACGTGCTTTTTAGATGGCATTATGTATTTTCTCGACACCAGACAAAATAAAAATGACTGTGGTAAATTTCAAGCTGCCACTTTTCTCTTTCACTCTAATATCAGTGCCAACACAAAGTTCTCTTGAACTGAGGTGCTCAGCCTGGCTCAGGGTGATTAATTAGCATCCAGGTTACCATTTACCAGAAGTAAAGAAAGAATTCTGCATCTTTTGAGAAGATCTCTTTTCAGACACCACCACCAGAGGATATCGTGTTGGGCAGAGATGTTTTCCACCTGCTGCTGTTTCCCTGAGAAATGCCACATATCAGTGCCCACAGATGCTCTCTGTGTCCAGCAGCATTTGCCATTTGGCCACTGTTCTTGCATTTTGCAGGCAGTGGGCACAATTCCTGCAAGGATTCAGATCTAAACGCTGAGTGAGTCTTTACCAGGAGTGCAAATATTTTCCTTCTGAGAGGGAAGCCTGAGGAGTTAAAAGCTGCTGATGAGCAAACACCAGCCCGGGAAAAGTGCTTCCAGGATTGGGTCCTTGATGTGCAAAGTATTTAATCTGTAGTACATGTTTATATCAACCAAGGTGACGGATACAATATAAGGTATTATGGAATCATAGCCATTAATGCCAAATGCATTAGAAAAATGACTGAAAAAATAATCATATGCTGCATATACTTGCTCTTCAAGTGTGTGCTAAGACCGAAAGCATTTCCTGCAATTTGACACGTAACTCCTCTGAGTTTCTCACAGCCAATTTCACATTAATTCAGTGCATCCTTTTCAGAATCTCAATTTTCTTTCTTAGTTCTATGTTTTCTTTCTTATTCTCAAACTATATCTGCAAGAAGATGGTAATAAAATAAAAAAAAACACCCTGTTACTTTTCAGAGAAAGAGCACTTTTAATTCCATCAGAAAGGCCTGCCTGCCTTAAATTCAAGCTCAAAAGCTATTTGCCCTTTTCTGTGCAGCCTGGAGGGGTAGAACAGGGGAATGGAAGAGACATAAACACACATAGAAATAAGCTTTCCTGGAGAAGCCCCATACAAAAGCCAAGAAGCTAACTTTCCCTGATTCCCTCTCCCTTTCTTTGGAAAACCCAGCAGACCAACAATTCGCATAAATGGAGGAGGCAGGTTTAGCACAGTGAGAGGGAACAGAAATTCCTCCTGGGCTGCTCAACAATAGCTATCCCAAAGTTTATTACTGTAGTATCATCCCAGATTGCCTGTAGAACTCCGTGTGTTTAAAAGAGACATTTGTCCATCAGACAGAAGAGCAGTATCTTAGAACTAAATGAGAGGATCTGTCAACATACTGAAGAGTTTACTTTCAGCATGTACTGGGTCTTAACCACATGCACACAGAGGACAGAGCATAATGAACACAGACTTAAAAGTTCAAATGGTTCATAGGCCCTCAAAAAGGATGAATGGCTCTGAAGGAGACGTTATGGTGCATCAAGCAAATCCTCCTTAGTTCACACAATTATTGACCCGAGACATCACAATTATTCCTTCTGAGCCATTAAGGGTCAAATGTGTTAATCCCATTGCCACCACAGATTATTTGTTATACAGTTTAGTGAGTAGGATGTTATATAGGAATGGCACACACTCGTAATACAGTGACTACACCCCTTCCCTGTGTCAAATTATGGTCTTGGTACTGAGGGGCTTATGCTGCTGATGAGATGCAATGAGAGATGGAGCAGAGAGGTATGCAGCCACCAGTAGGCAATGCACCTCACTGGGACAACACAGCTGCTCTCTCAACATGATCCAGCCGTGGGCAAATGGTTTTAGAACTGGAGAAGAACCATTTTGCTTGCAAGTGCAATATGCTCACAAAATATATAGGAACTGCTGCATCCCTTCCTTCACCCTGGTACAGGGAATTGCTGTCATCAACCTTTCCACCTGAACGCGGGAAGGAACACTTGTATCCTCCATGTGCAAATCCCACTGGCAAGCAGACACACTACAACAACTGCCAGCCATATCAGCTGAGGGGAGCAGTGCTTCTAGAATACTCTGCAGCCATGAATACAACACAACCTAGAAGCCAAATCCAAAGGAGCTAGCACAATACTATGAGACACATTCATGTGCTTGCTTACCTTCTTCAGTCATAGAATGACCTGGGTTGAAAAGGACCACAATGCTCATTTAGTTCCAACCCCCTGCTATGTGCAGGGTCGCCAACCACCAGACCAGGCTGCCCAGAGCCACATCCAGCCTGGCCTTGAATGCCTCCACGTGGGAGCATCCACAACTTTCTTGGGCAGCTTGTTCCAGCGTGGCACCACACTCTTCCTTCAGAAATACTTGCACGCTCATTTGGAGGTAGCACCTTAAGGAAGTTGCTTATCCTAACTGTCAGAGCGGAACACCCAGCGGAACACCCAGCAAAGAAATGAGGCCTTCCACAGCCTTTCTCTGCTCGAAGACGGCTGACAAGTAACAGCTGTGACGTAGATCAACAGAAAGCAGCATTTCTGAAGCTACTCTAGAAGTGACATTACTGGTCAATTCCAATTTGTTCAATCTCAATAGTGAAATTATTTACTTTCTCCAAAGAAAGGAGAGCAAGATTGGAATTGCTTGGAGTCCCTAAAAATAATTTTGAACTATTCTTTAGGTCTCTCATTTTCATCCATGATCAGTAGTTTGCTGAAAAGCTAAGCTGAAATTAACATGGAGCTGTTGATTTTTTTCTGAATTGACCATTAGCTGTAAATTGATGTTCTTCCTAAAATAATGGCAGAAAGTGAACAATGAAGTTGGTCATCTCCTCAGTGGAGGTAAACAGGAGTGGGCCCAACCCATAGTTCAGCAGCTGGTATGCATGACTATTATTTGCTCACAACATGCAGAACATTTGAAGCAGCAGAAGAAATGATCTTCTAACATTACAACAGTTTGTTCAAAAGAATTCCAAAAGCCACCATGACTCTGCCGTGTCTGCAGTTTTCTGCATTGTTCCTGTGGAACAAAGGTACACTTTTAATGGCAGTATAAACAGTGACGGCACATATAAAAATAGGATACAACACAAGGATGAATTTAAACCACTTACTGCACCATCTCTCATTACAGAAGACTACCCTGCAGTTCCTGCTTTGCTCTGCTACTTGTAAGCTATATAATTGCTTGTCCCATGACAACGCTGTTTATGTTGCCTCCACTCACACAGTACATTACTCTCCATCCTGTAGGATATGCACATATATGCTAATATATTATTAATATGATAACACTGGGCCCCATTTTCTTGCAGTTTTTTAATACTGAATTGGTAACAGCTGCACTGCAGCTTCTGGTAAACTGCTTTTCAGTAGCAGAAAACTTCCAGGGAGTGGGAAGTAAAAAACATACCTTCATTTGGGGTTTAAATTGGCCTCCAAAATGTCATTAAAATATTGCTTAAAAGATGCAATTTTGCAAAGTGTGGGAAAACCCTTCAGTGATGTATGGGATATTATCTTGGGGGAAGAAAGCAGATTTCAGTTATATGTACAAATCAGACTGCACGCAAGCCTAACATTTATACATTTCCCTCTAGATATCTGAACATTACCAGAGGCTGGTAGAGGGAGGGAAGGTAAGAGAAGAGAAATGCAGGAAAATGATAATTTTAGCAGGTTCAAAAAAAAACAAAAACAAAAAACCTTCCATTTGCTCTTTCCTTGGAGATGTACAAAACTTCAGAAAACGAGCACAGCAAGCCCATAAGTTGGATACCTTACCTGCAAAGTCAAGTTTTATTGCAGCAACAAAACATTTCACAGCTCCTAAATAGCCTAAGCAGAGAAACTGGATTCTCTGCTTTCAATTCTTTTTTTGTAAAGGCAATGAGGTCCAGATCCAGCAGAGTACTTGAGCGGGTTCTTAAATGTTAAGAGTGTTATCTCAACTAACATGTATGGAATAAGTCAGAAGATTTAAGCTAGGCACGCCTTGAAAATGTTCTTGTGAATCAATATAACTCATCTGAGTGAGCAGATGTAAAACGTGAGTGCACACTAAGATGGAGTGATCATGTATTTTCCTTCTTCCCACAGATCCACAACTGCACCCAACCCTGATGGGCAAAGGAGAATTTTCCACTCACTTGTTTTTGTGCACAAGAAATTCAAAGTAATATTTTTCCTTATAACTGCTCTCCTGCGATGGGAGGAAAACTCTTGTTATGCTTTTATCTTGAATTCAGTAAGTCCTGTGAGAGGTGATTGTTTACACTTGGCCAAATGTTTTCACATTTGTGCCAATTTTAAAACCATGGATTTGTTCTCCGTGATTATTGATGCTGAGATGACTACCACATTCTGTGCTGCTCTTGTCTACAAAGTAAAACTAAGCTTTGTAACAAAAAAAAATTCCTCATAAACCTGCAAGGAAGACAATAAAATCTTGCACATGCAATGCAAAGAGAACATAGACATAGGTAGCTGATAAAAATCTTACACTGACAGTGCTATGATTTGCAATAAAAGTCTTTAGTTTAGCCTAGATATAAGAAATAAATAAATCCAATCTGTATATTCAAAAGCTATTCAGAATCGCATGTCACTACTCCTAGTTTATTATGGATATCGGTACCAGGTACCTGCTATTGGAAGTGATGGCTGGAGTCTGACACCACGGGCAGGACTGGCTTCTGCTTACACCAGTAAATATACACCACTAAGAGCCAGGCTTTTGTTTTATAAAAACAGAAGGGAGAGATTTGGCCCAGAACTTCAGAAACACTTTTAGCTGGAGGAATTACAACCGGGACAGGACAAATAGCAAAGCCTACTGAAAACCTCCTGTCCTATACCTCCTCTCAGGTGGCCTCGAACTGTTTTTAACTTCCCTCTACTTTACAGCTGTTTGGGGATGCAAGTTCTGGGACATAGATCAAATCCAACCGATGCTCAGGTCTCACCATCACCATTAATGCCAGCTATAACAGCTCAGGTATTCCAGAGCCCAGGGAAAATGAAGATCCTACAGCACGTGGGCAGCCTCCTTTACTTCAAAGAGAAGTGCTGTGCTGCAACAAGGCTGTGAGAGCCATCATTCTCCTCAGGATACAGGTAAAACTATGACATATATAAAAATTAATTACCCCAGTAAAGGATCCCTCAGTCACTTTTCATTATTACAAAGTGTTTCTTGCTGCTCTCTTCTAGGAAACTGTTTCCCTCTTACGAACCTTCATTACAATGTAACTGACAAGCTCTACAAAATCCCTGTGAAAGGCATCCATGGAGATGTCTGGCACTTGCTGCTCCGCACTGATCGCCAGAATCTCACTATTCCCAAAACAAATAAGTTCAGTGCTATTTTTAGTTGCTTGGAGTACCAGAGGTTTAACTAGGAGTTAAAATATAAAATAATTTTTTTAAATGACAAAACAATTTCCAATGTGAATTTTGTTTAAAAAGAAAGAAGGTAAGCATTAACTTTAGGGAACAGCCGTCAGTACTCCCCCGTTAAGCAGAAATCAGCTTTGAGATAAGGAAATGCTAGGGGAAGGCAAATACACCACAGCATCAGTTCTTGCCTCCATCCAGATCTCAAGTGTTCTGTCACCGAGTTACAGACAGACTCACCATCACTGAGCCATCACTGCGAAGAGTAGTATTTCATTAGAGATGTGTAATTATGCAGTGCAAGACTGCTTTTACCCAACTATCACACATTTAATGGTATCCGTGCGACTCGTCACCTGAGGAACTTACACAATGGTTTTTAATGAAGGACACGAGGTAACCAGGAAAAGATTAACACAGTATTATTAGCAAAGAAAAAATGAAAAGGATAAAGAGATTTTTGAAGAGGATGAATAGACATAGACCCAGCTGGCAAGCTCCATCCCAAAGACCTACCCGTCCAAATATTATGCCTCCAAGTTCCAAGAAATTGCTGCTGTTTATCATATCCCTCTTTCCTCTGCAAACAAACACCAGAATTATTCAGAGTTCACATTTCCTGTCTGCAGACACATCACGTGTAGTGAAGTCCATCTCCTTCCTGTTACCAATGGTGTAAAGAGTAGATACTTGCAAATCACTTATGACAGCAGATGTTTGTGGAAATAGGGATGCTTACTGCCAGCCAACTCTTGCAAAGTACCAAGAACTCAACACTGGGCTCTGGCCATGTCTCTGTTGGCTGGCTTTGGCCATCAAACAGCCTGAGCAGCCACATTACCATTTCAGATAGACTCATCAGTACTTGTAGAAATGCATTTTATCCTTCTTGATAAACTCAAACATAAAAAGGCTGAAGTTAAAAACCACAGTTCCAGTTCAAATGCTGGTGGAGAAATGAGTCCTTTTAAAGTTAAATAACTCTCATTCACTTACCTCAAATTTACAAAGCCAAACTGAGCATTAGCTCAAGCAAATGAAACCCTGTGACTGATCACAGCTTTCCCAGCCCATAAGCAGCAGAGAGAAGGGAGAGCGCCAGGAATGGCTCTACAGGAGGTGATGACCTTGTGTGGGGAAGGAAGGAGCTCAGCATCACTACCCTGAAGAGAGCAAAGGCTCTTCTTGCTCCACACGATGTGTCACCCCCAAACCTCACTGCGTGCACAGAAACAAGGACGCGAGCTGCAAATACTCACACAGCATCACTGTCCATAGCAAGGACCATGCCACACTAGCCCCATCCAACTCTGAGGCCAAGATCCCATCTCCAGTAAGAGGCAGGCATGTAATTGCACTTGATTTAAATTCCTATCCTCTCATTTGATAAAGCATAGCACATCATTACAGCCATCTTTTCAATAAAAGGGAACGTTTATTTTAGACACACAAAAACAGGCAACTTAATTATGACCCTTCTGATGAGATAGTTCCTAGGTTTTCTATCAACGTGTTCCCAGGCCCATTCCCAGGGGAACTCAGAGGTAACATGAAGAGCGTGACCGTTTATTTGGCTTAAGGAACACATTAATTTATCTGGCTTATAGAATTTAAACATCTGACGAATGACAGTGTGGTTGATTTTATTCATCAGCTAATTGCTTTGCCACCTGGAGCTGCAGCTTTATATATTCAGCTTATAAAAGATCTGAAAAGGATCTCAATTATTCTTTAATTTGTTCCTTGAATATAAAGTAGGAAAATCTGGCTTAATCAAACATTGTCTCAATTCTACTGGGATATGTCTAGTTACCTTATAACAAGGTAAGCTTTCATTTAATCATATGATATGATAATTTCCCACTTTCAAGCCAAGTATCCTCTTAGTTACAATCAATTTTCTATTGAAAAAATAAACATTGTCTCTTTACTGAAATCCCTATAGAGGAAAATAGTCCTTTTAATGCAACTTGCGTTAGTACAACCACTCTAAGAATTTTTGCACTGGAATTCATTAAGCACCCTAATTTAGCACTAACAGGTAGATTGTGATATCCTGAGGTTTTGGAAATGACTCTTTGTACACAGGAAAACTTTTGGCTTAGTTAGAAAAGTCTGATAGAGGGCATTTGGGCAGACTGGTGGGATCGGCTAAGTCTAACCTTTACCTTGCTTTATAAGGCATTCTGTGTGAACTCATCACCTAGTAGCCTTGGTAAATGTAAAGTCTGAGTGCAAATAAGAAAGGGAAGAGAAAGTGTTGAGCAGAAAGTAGCTCATCTCCAGAGCTTCTGTGTTTAAACATGCTATATGTCCATAAAACAGATGCAAAACAATCAGGCCACAGAGCCTTGCAGGCAAAGTGTATTTGTCCAAAACTTCACACACTAACAAAATATTTTTGAGCACTAGAGCACATTGACTCATTAGTAGAAAAAGCCTGTATTGTACAATGAGCTGCAGGTAGGAATGCAGGAAAGATCAAGAATAATCCATCTCCTTACATGAGAGCAATAGTGTGGATTTTGCTGCCCAAAAACATAAGAAGATATAAATACAGGAAGTTGAAGATATCACCACATTGAGTAGGAAACAAGAATAAGTTTATTTATGTATGGAAAAAAAAAAAAAAAAATACACCCATGAATGCAGAGAAATCCCACTAAAATTGAACAAATGGAAAAACCTTTTCTTTATCCCAAACCTGCTGTGTGGCACAGTCTTGAGTGCTGAGCTAGACATAGCACTCCACAAGGTGAGGAGTCCAAAGGCCAATCACACTGAAAAAAACCCTCTAATGATGCAGATGGCACAACAGGCTGGAGAAAGATACAGAAGAAAGGAACTGGCATAGCCTGATGTGGGCCATCCTGGAATGGCTTCATAAGATAAATACATGAAAAACAGAAACTCTCAGATGAGGCAGAGAAGAAAAAAAATCACTCAATGAAGGACATAAGTGGAGATCTACCTGATTATATTTATTTTGCATCTCTGGATTTGGTTAGCAGCTCCAATTGCCTTTCTTTGCCTGGGAAGCTCTGCATCTTGCACATCCTGAATTTCATATTCTCTCATGTGACATTAACAGCATAAGCAACAGAGCTGTGTGGTACTAACATTAAGTTTTTATATCAATTTTTGTAGATGAATTCTTTTATTTTAAAAACCATACTTGTCTTGGAGTACCTTCGTTCTAATAGCTGGTTGCATTAAGTTCCCCTCAGATAAACTTCTCCAGAAGTTCAGATTCACACTCCTGGAAGACTCAACATGCAGCTGCTGAGCCACAGTACGTAGAGTGAACACCAAGAGAAAAAGGCACTTCAGATTCAAAGGCCATTGATGTGAGTAAAGAGGCTTGAGATTCTTGTCATAAAGTGTTTTTGTATCCAAATTTTCTACCCTGGATTCAAGAGGCAAAGTGGAAGCTTTCAGCAAAGGAGCATGGCGTTTGGCAATACTTCTTTGAGATCTCCTTCAAACTTTCTTCTGTGGGAACGTCAGCTTTGTTCGTCAACTTTGTGCACTGAATTCAAGGCCTGTATTTTTAGCACCAAAAGATCTTTTAATCTGTCTCACTATTGCCTCAGAGAAAGCTGGATCTTGGATGCATTCAAGCCATCGTGGATTTTCAGTCTGTCTACTTGGAGACAATTCTGCAAAACGGCTACAGTTTTAGAAAGAAAAAAGAATTTGCTTAGGTTATGAGTCTTAATGTAACCTGTGATTTATGTGCTGTGCAACCCATAAACAAAACTAGAATGAACCAAATTTTGAATTTCAAGAGGCTGACGTGCAAAAAAACACAGGAAAAATTTAGGCCTAGGCTGTCTGTAAAGACTACATTTCAGGATGATACCAGGATAATAAAAATATTCTAACAGACATACAAACAGCTACATATTAGTTCTTACTTTCTTATGAATTAACTTGCCTTTTCCACTACGAAGAATAATGGAATGTGATCTACAAAGCATCATAGAGTACTGAAAGCGATAAGATCTGTCCTGACCTCTGTACAGTGCTCACATGGGAACAGAGGGTGCCTTAAGTTTTGTAAAAGTTTAAAAGCACTACATCCAACAGAATAACACCTGGCAGAACTCAGAAATGCCTACTGATACAACTGGAGACACTAGAAAGAACAGAAGTGGACTATCCTCTGCCATAGTTTTTATATCTTCCAGTGGTGCCTGCCCTGCATTTGGAAAGACTGCCAGAAGTCAATCATGATAGACATGTGTATGTCGTCAGAAATCACGTTTGCATATATTTAGTAAACACCAAGTGTGCTCTTTTGGTCTATTCCTATTCTCTGCTTATGAAAATAGCAAGATACAACAGTAGCCCCATTAGGTTTTGGCTAGCATTAGAGAAGTTGTCCTGGCCAACAACAAGGAGAACGTATTTCATTCTCCCAAACATATGGCAGCTATCAAGTGGAGCACACAATTAAAGTTGTTCAGTACTCTCCAAATCTAATCTTTTTTCAATGAATAATCTTTTGTTTTCTTAAAGAAATATCTATCCATGAAAAACACATGTTAGATAGAGATTTGGGACAGCATTCTCTTTATTAAAAAAAGAAAAAAGCTATTATTTTCATTTTCTAGCCTGTACTCCTCTATTTTATTTTTCATCTCCCTTCATTTCTTCTGCCTCCAACAACTAATATGGGAAATAAGGGAATCCAATCCTCCCTAATTTTTAGAAACTGAAAAGCTTTGGATGACTTTCATTAAATAAAAGAGAGAGAGAGAAACGGGAAAGAAAGAGATATTTAAAATAAAAATAACTTGCAGAACAAATCCAATCTTTTCCCCAACTTTCCAAGCTAGCATTGCCAGAGAAAATAACATTTCTCAAGATCAAATGAAACAGCATTGCCAATGGTCACCTCCTCTTGTAACAGCCTACTCACCAGCTTGCAACTGGAGAAGCATTAGGGATCCTGACAGCACTAGCAAGAGACATCATAACCTGAAAGCTCACACAGCTTGAGCTTCTCTTTAGAAATTATCACTCCTCATAGGAGTAGCAACTTAGTGGAGAGATACAAGTGCTGTTCCCTTTGCTTTGGCTATTCTTTGAGTAAACTGTACTCTCAAGCACTAGATAGATAATTTTAGTGGTTGGGGGTAATGATAAACTATGAGAAAGACCTCATCCATTTCCATTAAACTCATTCTTGTCTTCCCAATTTCTCTTCACACGGAAGGCAGGATAATAAATAAGAAGGGAGGAAAGGAAGACAAAATGGAAAAGCAAAGCAACAACCAAACTTCTTGTGCCAACCTCCTACCCCAGCATGCTCATCTTACAGAGGCAGCTTTACTACCAGCACTGGCACAAAACTTTAATTCATTACAGGGCAACCTCATTAAATTGACATATTCTGAACGGACACCAGAACTTGAAATTACTCATGAACTCAGGTTTACAGAGCTCAGCACCAGATTCAGCTGGGCTGATTAAATGAAAGTATAATTCAAATTTACCTCTCAGCTGCTCCTCATTCAGGAGATGTCATTATTTCAAGTCCTAACAAACCTGTCTCCCACAAGAATTTAGTACCTTCCCACTTTTACTGAGAAAAAGATTTACTTCCGAAATAAAGAATTGCAAAAAAAGACATTATAGAAAGAATTATTTCCAGTACAGAAACATGCCCCGGTGCATTCAGAATCTATTGGAAAAGCAAATGTTTATTTTATGCCTTTCTCACTGTGGATCCTTGTTAGAGAGATAGCTACCCCTTGACAAGTTAAGGCGTAAGACTTCGGAACATAATCTAAAAATGACCTGCACTTTGGAGAGAAGCAACCCAAGAAATACTAGTATTGAGACCACCAACTGAGGAAAAGTAATAGATAGCACAGACTTTGAAAGGCAATGTTATTGTGTGCACATCAGCCAAGCCAATATTTTGCAGCAGTCAATATCCCAGCAGAGAGAACAAAGCTGATAATCTTCTAACTACATAGCTCACATCCAGAATCATTACATTGATGCTATGAGGAAAGATATTAATTAAAAGGAGGAACAGAGAAGTGGCCAAGGAACTAAGGAGGCTGTCTTGAAGAAAGATGGAAAACACATTCGTTCAGCTTGGATGGGCAACAACTGAGAAATTCTCAACAGCCCACTTATCTATGAAGGCAAAAATCCCAGAGACAGGGAACTCATTGTTACTATTACTGAACAAGAGGAGGTATGATCTGCTGAGAGAAACATTTAACAAGCATCAAGTGGACTGGGCCTTCCTCTGCTCTCCTCTGAGGTTCTCTCATACTACTGTCAGTGTGCCTGCTCCCATGCAATGAAGGATGTCATCAGTGAGAAGTAACAACACTGACAGCCACCTCCTCCCTAACAGTGAGCACATATTTCAATGACAAGCCACATTTTTAAGATAACTGAAACGACAAACTCCTCTTCAAGCTCAAAATGCAAAATGGATATTTGTGAGTGTTTTTGTTTGCGCATTTTTTTCCTCTTGGGCACTTTCAATATAAACCAAGTAAAGAAAAACTTGTGACCAACTCTTGATCATCTCAAAGATGAGATAGTTCAACATTCAAATCACTTCATATGAAGTGATCTGAAGTACTACCTCCCACCTCCCAAAATAAAACCTTCAGTTTGAGTCTCATGGTGTGCCTCCACATTTCCTGTTAACTACGTTCCATTTTGCAGGCCTTGCTTTAATACTCAAAGATTCCAGAAGACTTGCCTTGAACACCACCACTCATAGAAGACTTCTGAAAGGCTGGATACTTGGTTTTAGCTCTTTTTTTTCCCCTCAGAATGGACTTCTCAATGGAAGAATTCCAACTCCTTGACACTATGACCCAAGCTCACATTGGATTTTACCTGGAAACATGGGTAACAAAATCTATGTTTTTCAGCAATCTATGTGAGCTTAATGCAGGCAAGACGGTTCCCTGAAATCCATCCTGCCCAGAATCTTCTTGGACTGGCACCCACATCATCTTTAACCTTTCTTTGTTTATAATATTGTAATCCCCCTTTCAAACACTCCGATCAAAATACTGCCAGGCATGAGATTAGTCAGCAACAGAGCCTCCCCTTCACACTATGCAGCAGCAGCCCCACAGCTTGAAGCTTCTATGAAGTCTGCACAAAGCACTGAAAAGCTACTGCAGGGAGAAAGCTTGCCTCTAGGAAAGATGAAGGTGTTGAACATCTTTCAGATGCACTGCTGAAAATTGTTGCTGTGAGACATTAACGCTCCTTAATTTCAAGAATGGATTTTATGCAGATCTTTTGGATTCCTCAGTTGTGAATCTACTCTCCAGATTATCTGTTGATTAAACTAGGACAAGAACTATTATTTCTTCTTTATCACTTTCCATACACAGGCAGCATTAAGAAAAATGGCAAATTTCAGCCTTTTTATTAATGTTCAGATTTTAACCAAAGCCAAAAGGCCTACTTTTCCTCCAGAGCACTGAAGTATAAAAAAAAAAGAAAGAAAGAAATGAAAAAAAAAGTGGCCACACCAAAGCTAATGGAATTACACCCATATAAAACTGGTTAATGTAAACTGAGCCCTGAATCAGATTTTCAAGCTTAAATGGGCTAGCAGAAGGCCTATGTGAATGATACTGCATGAAATGTATGCGATAGCTGCTTCTTCAAACCAGGACACTATGTAGAGATAACATGATACTACAACCGTGCACTTGGATACAACAATATAGGCAGCACTGTAATTACAATAATGACCTCCCAGAGCTATTGTGTCTTTAATTAAGTCTTTAACACTAGGCATTTGCCACTTAATCCTAACTCGCTGTAACTACTGCAGCGTATCATCTACATTTTCACAAAGAATTACTGTGTCATATTTCTGTCAGGAAGATGAAAGGGAATATTTTAGTTCAAGTGGCATTTATAGGATGAAACCGTATGAAGTAAGAGGCCCATAGATGTCCTTTTAACAGCACTTCATACCAAGTAAATGCTTCTGTTCCCTTTCTTTCTCTTACCACTCTGCTTCCTCCCAGCATAAACCAGGAGAAAGCAGGCAGGAGGGGCTACACAGAGCCAATATCACACCTGATTACACGGATGATAAAGCTGTGACAACAGATTTTATCCAGAATACATTGCACAGCAGCAGCACCACAAACCAACAGCCTTCAGGTTTCGCTTAACTCTTTACCAGTCATCACAAACCAACCTGCAAGCTGTCCTTATTCGTGCCCACAGACCCTCACCACACTTCTGTCCTTGGATAGGAGAGCTTTCCTGAGATCCCCTGCCATTCTAAAGCGTTCTGACCTGTATAAGTATTCAGTGCAAATAAGTACGGGCGTGTTATTTTCAATATCAATAGCAAACAGTCATCTCATGACATTTTTCTAATAAAGGTTCTGCAAACACGTGTAATTCTTTCTAAAAATGCATGCATGTATGTAGAGGAACTTCCTTCTGTCGTGTGAATGGCACCACTGTTAACTCAAACACAGGGACTCTGAGTAGCTCTGTCAGTTCTACTTTACTTTAACAGACTCCCAGGCACCGGAGATGAGAACAATTTTCTGCTTGTTTATTTGAGGAATTCTTATTCTAACTATGGAAATCTGTCTCAGGCCAATTTCCACATCTTTTCAGCGTCTTCTTTGATATGAATATTTTCACTCCATTTTACTACTCCCTTCTATCAACCCAAGTACCACATCCAAACAGTCTGATGAATGAGAAGAAACACAACAAAACTGAAAATCATTCAGTTAGAATGGGAATTCAAAAATTATTAATCTCCTCTGTATTTCTTTACCATCATAAAAAGCTCACAACACAATGCCTTGCTACTTCAGACCAGGGAAGAAAGAAACACAACGTGATCTGTAGTTTTGCGTGGAAGAGTAAAAAGTTTCTGGAAGGGGACTTCTCTTCTCATTGGAACACTAACATGATTTCCACAATTTCCTATTTTTCTTTCTTGCCTTTCTGACCTTTATTACACCTACTCTTACATTTTGCAACATTTTTCACCAGCCTGGAAAACACACACCATTCACTTCTCAAGGTAGATGTCAACAGTTGCCTGAAGCTTCTTCCTACCTCCTTTCCCTTTCTTTCCTACCATTTGTTATACTGCTAAGTATTACCTTTCCACACAGCTTTCAGTGGTAGCCTCCAGCTTCTAGAGCACGAGAGAGATGGCTGCTCAGGTTTCTTTTATGCTACTTTAGGTGAAAGCAGTATTACAATCAGGTACACAGATGCCACCCATGAGCAGATTCTAACCTCCTGATCACCAGCTGCAAGTCAGGTGAGGTAACCAAGGCTCACACTGACTGGGAAATAAATTGACAAAAATGAGTTTGCACTGCAATATTCATACTACAAACTGAATTGAGCAGATACAAGTAGAAAGATTTATCATTGAACACCTCTTATAGGAAGTACAAATGATCTATAGGAAATAGTTAAACAAAAGTGCTTAAAATGTCTAAGGAGATGTGCCCTTTGAAAGATCTTAAATAAGATCTTTTCACTTTTACCTGAATTGAAGATGGGGAGAAAAATGACAATGTTATGCTTTAATGCTTTGGTTCTTGGCTAACCAGAAGAAAGCAAATATCAAAATTCAGCTCTCATTATTTCTGCTTGGTACGAGATTTAATGGTCCACCAAAACTGTTCTTTTTTTTAATTAACCTCTTCTGATGGGCAACTAATTATGAAAACAAAACACTTCTGCAAAAGCACAAAAGGAAAATACTCATAACTATTCCTAAATTAAATGTATCATTTCAACATTTCAGAATGTTCTGAATGTTTTTCTCATGTTTCCATTTGTAAGGAATAATCCATCATCCCTGTGAGGACTCAGCAATGTGATAGACACATCTTAAATTACTTCCCTAAGGTGAGAGAAAGAAGCACAGCCTTAATGAAGCAGCCCTCTTGCCAACCCTTTTACATACCACCCTTAGCCAGACCCTTCTCTACAGGCTTGATGTGAAAAGGTCATTGGCCTTTTATCTGAAGAAGATAGCCCCTGCAAACCAGCCATCCTTGCATTTCATTTGACACCAGAGCTGTTAGAAGACAGGCACCTGATCACATATCTGTCTACTACAGCTTGACAGGGAGCAGCATGAAAGATGTGTTTGAGTTCATTCCATTTGGAAAAGAACATCTTTAACTGCTGAAATCATATATCTCTTTCTAGAAGATGTGCTAAGTAATTGCAAGTTCTTGACAATTAGAATCACATCCCAAGAATTGCCATTGATTTCAGTGAGCTTCAAATCAAGCACACAATTTCCAAAAGAGACTGTTTGGGTCTGATTTCTTGGAAGAATTTAGGTTGAATCTGTAAATGTTATAATAGTCTCAGGTAGCAGTACAATGTGACACACAGGCTCACATTTTCACACCATGAGGATGGATTTCCCCATGAACGTAATTGCCCCCTTCTTAAAACTTGATTACATCACACACAAATACTTTCTGAATGCACCTGGTGAATAAAACTCTTATCTCTACACAAGATATATATATATTTTTCCTTTAATTCCACTGGGCTGAATCATTCTCTGAGATATTACTGGTCAAGCTCTGAAGCAGCTTATTTTAAAGTTGTCCCAGGAGTGCAAAACAGGCATCTTAAAAGAGATTTCCAAAATTCTACTCTCTGACAGTGTATGTATGCCAACAAATAACACTATATTCTTTAGGAACAAAAGGTGTCAATGAACTCAATGAAATACTTTTTTTAAAGGTCTTTTTCTTCTATTCTGAGCAGAAATCCCTTCCACTCATTGGAAATTAGGCCAGCCTTAGGCACTGAGTTATCACATGCAAGATGTCGAGAGGGACTGAATAGCTCAAGCCTTTCTGACTTCATCAGATTCCACTTCCTACAAACATAACTAAAAGCAAAGTAAAAAGCTAAAATTAAATACATGACTAATTACAAGAAACGAACAGATACACGCAGGTTCGGGCTCAGAGTCTACAGAAAGGGATCCACAGGAAAATGCAGAAAGAAGCATGGACTGAACGTGTTGGTATAGTAGTCCACCGATGGCTATGGGAAAGGAATCATCTGCCATCTCATCTGTGGCAAATGGGGCAAGAATTCATAAGCTCAGCTCATTGCAGAGAAAATTTAAGGGAAGACAGTAAAGGATAGAGAGCCTGAAGCCTTCTAATGATTGTGAAGCTTGGGAACAGGCTGCTGTGGCTCCATCAGCAGTGGTATTCAAGGACGTTGCTTTCTCCAGAGCAGCACCACAGGGCAGGTCCTGTCTGGGGACCAACGTGGATTCTTCCCAACCATTTCAGGCAGCAGCAGGATCCCGCTTGACCCACACACTGAGATTTTTGCTATTGTCTTTACATGCCTGAAGATTTCCTTCTAGTTTTAATCTTTCTGTGAATGAGCAAATGTGGCCTAAGCAGTTGCACTTCTCTTGAAGAGAATACAAATCCTGTGCTTACAATGCTTTGGAAAGCTGTGCAGCTCAGCAGTGACAACAGAAATGGGGACTGGTTCCCCACCCCCAGCACTGGCTGTTGTACATTTTTATATACAGAATGGCTCTTGTTGAGTTTGAAGTGAGCCATCTGGAAAGCAGACAGAAGCAGGTATTGATATTACACCAGAACACATTGTCACTGCTAGCGCCAACTTACCATCTCTGAAGCTGCCAATTATTCCCAAGTCACTGATATATTATACATTTTAATCCCAGAGAATCATCCTCTGCTGGAGGCTTTTTCACACCCATGACTCTGAAGTATCCCTGGTGGCATGTTGGCTAATTAAGAGCAAAATCCATGTCTTGATGAAATAACACTGCCACCGAAAAGGATTTCTACAGCTAGAAAAAATGCCTAATCAGGCTAGGAGGAGCAGCATCCCAACACTTGCACTGCTTACTGGAAAGAGGTCTACAGCTAGCAATTAACAAGGATGAAAAGGACAGTGATTTAAAGCATATTGCCATGACATTATTATCAAATGAAATGAGTTTGCTAGGCCCAGCAGCTGCATATGCTTATTGTCATTTAATGTTTGGATGGCAACACATCAGGCATTGAGTATCGGGAGGTGCCGAAATTAATAAGTCATTTTGACACTGGTGTGAAACGAGCAAATCAGCATTCTGAGGAATGTGTTCACACTCTGAGCAGACAGGCAGACATCCTAAGCATGTGAGGTGACACCAATCAACAAAAAAAGGGGAGGCAGGAAAGAGAAGGAGAGAGAGATGAAAGCCAGGAGGAGAAACAGGCAGCCGATGAAAAACTAGTTCTGTCCTGTCTCTTGGTTTGGCTGCTTGGTGTCAACAAGGCAGATTTCTTTTCGCTAAGGCTGAGATACAGTGCATGTTTTTGACGGTGTAAATCTCATGTATTATTTAAGCTCTACATGGATTATCTCAAATGAACTGAAATTAACGTCATGGAAACCTTTCTGGACTTTTTATTGCTTTAGCAGCAATGCAAAATTCCTGCCACGTGCACTGTTAATCAAAACGTGTTTCTCAGCACAACAAGGCTGGCTCTGCACACATACCCGAGAGCTCCTCAGCCGCATTTCCTCCTGCAGCCCGGAGCAGCGGTGTCTGTATGAGCAACTCAGGCTCTGGCTTTTCATGACTTTCAAGGAACAGGCGGTAGTTTTGATCCCAGCTCCTCTACTCTCTGCAGATTGGCTGCTCGCCCCGTCCCTCTCCTTCCAATCCTTTTTATTCTTATTCCCTTTATCACAGGATATGTGTGTAGTGCAAAGGCTCCTGAGTTAGCTATCAAACTCACCAGCTGTCACACTGCCATAGGTGAGGCTGTGCAGAGGGTGCTCAGCACAGACTAGTTTACCCCTGTTGTAGCTAATTCATTTGAAGCAGTTTAATTACATCTACTGACAGACTCGCTCCTTCCACTCATTCTTGCCATCCTGTTCCTATTCTCACCCCTTCCAGCTCACCCCTCACCACCTCCAAGGACTGCATATTTCATTGCCATTCTTTTCAGTGGGTTGAACCCCTCAGCGATTGAGTTCCCTTTTCTTCCCAAATAAAATGCGGGTACAAATTCAATAATCCTTTTGCATTTTGAGATTTACCTCACATTGTGTGTAACTACATGGCTCAGAAGCTCATTTTCTCACAGATCCAAGTGCCTAAAATGCAAATAACAAAGTCTTCAGAAGAAAAATGTCTACTCCTTGTCCTGCAGAGCATCAGGATTATATAGGATATGACAACACAACTGTTATTATGGAGAAAAATGAGGCAATGAAGAACATAACACGGAGAAGGAGCAGCATCAGGAACAGGTGGTGTAGAGGGAGCAAGGAGAGAGGAGAAAGCATCCTCTTATGTGCTGTAGATAGCTCATTAACATTAGTGAGAATAAATCTACATTCCCCTCATACACTGTTTGGACTTTTTCCATACCCACTTGGGCTTAGACTCCTCTCCATAAAGGATTAAAATTTGTTCATCAGTTAAATACATCAACAGAGCAAATAATTGATACTGGAACCAATAATCCTATCAACATGAATAACCCACATTTCTGGGGCGTAACCACTAAAAATAAGGAGAGCTTTCACAATTATTGTTTTGCTGCACTGATGCGAGGTCTTGGACAGCATCAGGTTTCTACTACCAGATAAAAGCCAAAGTGAGATTATATCCTTACTTGCCATGGAATCTCCCCATCCCCAGGCACTGCTGTCCCCTGTCCTGTCATAGGTCACATCAAAAGGCTGGTAGCTACCTGTCTGCCTCCTTCAGCCCCTAAAATCAGTGACCAAAACAAACACTGCCTTGTGTGCAGCTTCAGCAATGAAGCAGAACATGAACATTTCAGCCCTGGGCAGATTCAGGAGATGGTGGTAAAGCACCAGCTTAGAAGTCGTTATCAAAGGAGAAGAGGGGCAGGCCATCACTGCTAGCTTTCTTCACCTCAGCTCTCATCAGTAAAGGAACTGATCTTCGACTGCCAGCTAAGCTCTCTAACCTAGCCAGCTAACCTCCCAGAAGGGGCTAATTCCTCAGGCTGCACATCAGTTGTCTCTTGCTGTTGCTCACAGGCAAGAGCAAGTGAAAGAAAAGAGAGTTCAATGAGCTGGGTTGTTTATTCCACACAGACTTAAGCTTACTGAAATCAGATACATTACCCTGCACTGTAAACTCTAGCAAGATTGCAATGGAGAAGTAAAGAAACATTGCTGAAGATAAACAAAACCGCAAGGTTTGAAGACCATCAGTCAACTAAAGAGAGCCCTGTGAAATTCATTGTTCTCTGTGACCACAGGTTGCAAATACTTTCACATTCAAAGACAGGTTGAGGATCTAGAGCAAAATGCAGAGAAAGAGAGAGAGAGCAAATCTATGACCTTCACATCCTCTGTCCTTTATTAAGTCGGAGGGGTGGGAGAAAGAGGGTGAGCTACTTATGGACCCAAACTTTGTTCTTTTGTCCTTCATGGAGAAGTATACGGTATATTCAAGAATCACACCAAAACTGCACTTCTGTCTTCAAGCTACAACAGTTTCCACAGACCAGTTTAAAGTGCCTTGCATCTCCTGGAATGTGTAAAAGGTGCAATAAAATTTTTACTAGCTGACATTATAATAGACTTTTCCCTCTTTGGTCTTTGTTCCCACACTCCCTCCAAAGGCCTCACAGCTCAGCATGTGGGCTGCACAGCCTTTTGCCTTCTGTGTTGCAACATTAATACTAGGCAGCAAAGGCACGGCAGCCCAATGAACAGAAGGTTTTTTGAGTCTTTCATCCTTAGTTAACATCTTTTCCTTCCATGTAGTTATGTTGGCATTAACTCAATGCCCAAGAGGGCAGTGCAGCTCTGACAGTCTGGTGATGTAAGTGCAGCCTCTTGGTTAGCTGCCAGATTCAGCAAGAACAGCACTCATAATCCTCCCATTCCTGAAGAAGAGTAAGAGATTTTCCTCCTTGTTTACTGCTCTGCTGGCATGCGCAATATTGCAGAGCATGGCATCATACAATCATTGAATGGTTTGGGTTGGAAGGGACCTTTAAGACTATTTAGTTCCAACCCCCTGCTATAGGCAGGAGAACTTCCCTCTAAACCAGGTTTCTCACAGCTCCATCCAACCTGGCCTCGAATGCTTCTAGTGAGGTGGCACCTATAGCTTTGCTGGGCAGCATGTTCCAACACCATCTATAAGCTTGCAGTGCCAGAGGTTTCAATTAGGTCATGTTATGTATATTTCAGAAGAGACCTAAGACAAATTAAATCAGGACCTTCCACTTGGAAAGGAGCAGGTGTGCACAAATACATCCCTCTCCTTCCAGCTTAAAAGTGAAATGGAAATGATAGCAGAAACACTGTCCAAAAGAACTACAGAGTCTGTAAATGCTTCTACTTTACTTCCGTGCAAAAACTCATTTTGTGCTTGCTTTCTAAATCGCTCCTCTACTTCTACATTACTTGTTGATGTGATGCTATTGTAGTCTGCTTGCACCTGCTAAGGACACACTAAATCAGGGACATCACCCAGAGTGTAAAGTACTATTTAAGGTACATAAGAATATCAGAACCCAAGAACTGAAGAAGATTTATTCTCTCCATCTTCAAGCCTAAACAGCTCAAAGTTACAATTCATCCTGGGGTGGAGAAACCAGAATAGTCTGCCATCAAGAGATGCACAAGTGAGTCTGATGTTACTGCTTTCTTTTTCTTTATTTTCCATAAAGACCAGTGGCTGCAAAAATATCCTGGAATAATCCAAATGTTGAAACCAGAGCCAGGTGAGCCATATCCTGGCTGTTATTTTACTAAAGCACGTCCCACAGATGGAACAGACAGTCATTTCCACTTTAAATAGGAATGGCTCAACATCAGTAACAGTCAGAGACTTACACTGCTCTGATATCTCTGTATGTATCAGGTTGAGAGCAAGTAAAAAAAAACCTACAGATGGTCAAGCTTATGGCCTCCTTTCCTCTTTCCAGTCAAGTAATAAAGACAGCTTCTTGGTTTCACTCCTAGACTAGATGCTTTTGGAGTGACAAGTTATGGTATGGCCATAGGTGACAGAACAAGAACAAATTTTAAAGGTGGGCCATGCTTCTGCTAAAAGCAGCCTGCAGACTCTAGTGAAAATTTCCAGAAGGATTCTGCAGAGGTGGGAAAGGTCAATTTAGAAGCATCAAAAGGCCATGAGTCTGAAAACAGACCATACCTCTTTCTTAAGTGCCTCCTGATTCCCCAGCTAAACATCTCCTGGCTGAGGGGACAGCACTGTTACCAGTTACTATCAAAAAACCTCTGATGCTAATTCCTCTGCTGTGACATTAGAGTGGTACTAACGCTAGGACAGTGGAGAGCTCCAAAAAATTGGAAATCAGATGATGGAACTGCTATTATAATGGCAGAATTGAAAGAATCCAAAGGAAAGCACCCTAAGTCATATTACAATGGAATTTTGTATTCTCTTCCTCCCAGTATTTGCCGATATTTTGTTTTCTGGATGGCTATGCCAGGGTTATGTGCTAATGTGCATTCCACAGCATCCATTTGACGTAAGATTACAGCACTGATGCTGCCTACTGAAACAGACTGAACTGTCCTGTATTCTTGATTTCTTTCTGCTGGTTTCACTTTACTCTTTGTTTTAAAATATCTTCATTTTCCATGGGCATCCAGAATAAACATTTCATCATGGCTAAGGAAGATGTATGATGGGAAATTACATTTTAAAGATAAGCACGCAACACAAAACAAAACAACAAAAACAACAGCAAAAAAAAAAAAAAAAAAAAAAACCATACGGCAGCGGAAAGGCTGGATTAGCTAGAACTCTGATGGAGAAAGCTAATGTCCCACACAGCTGCTTTCCTGGATCCTGAAAAGAGATCCAAGTTCAAGTTGAAAGAAGTATAGCCAAGTGTAGAATGAGGGCCAGTTTTTGATTCTTTTCAATCTGTGAAAGGCCTGCTTTTCAGCCTAGATTAATTTGTCCAGGGGGCCGAAAGGGGCAGGGCTTTAATTTGCATCTGGCTTAACTTTTGGGGTTCCTAGCAGTGGCGCTTTCTGAATTGTTATCCAGCAAAATAATTAAGCACTCATGCGTAACTCAATTGTGCACTCATGCGTAAATTAATTGGGCATGCAAGCATGAAAGAATTGGGTTCTCATGCATGAATCAATTGGGCACCCATGCATGAATTAACTGGGCATGCTAGCATGAGCTAATTGGGCACTGAAGCATGGAGTGATGATCGGGCGCTCATGCACGAACTATTTGGGCACTTGTGTATGAATTCACTAAACCCTGCAATTCATGCCCAAGATGTTCTACCTTCCATCCCTGTGTTTCAACATAAATCTCTTCTCAACTCTACTTTCAACATTACCACAAGCTTAACATACAAAAATTGCAAGCTCCACACCCTTACTTCCTCCCCCCAAAGACCAGACAGGAAGCATAAGAACTGTATCACACACACTTCGATCAGCTCAGAACTATGAGTTGTTTGTTCCAACCAAATGCCTCTCTTTTTCTCTGAGCACTCATTAACACCTTTTAGCAGGCCCTTATTTTGATGGAGACCTTCAGATCAAGCCTCCAGTCCTGCCAAGTGATGCTGGGCTCTCTAGGACCTGCTTGGAGGACAACACTGGCCCCTCTGCCTCCTGCAGTGGCACCACTGCAGCTTCTGGATACCAAACCCCACCACATGTGCTGGCAGGGCATTTGGGGTATGAATTCGTTGCAGGCTCATACATGTACTAATTGAGCATTCATGCACAAGTAAATTGGGTGCTCATCCAGAACTAATTGGGCTCTCAAGCATGAATTGATTGGGCTCTCAAGCATGAACTAATTGGGCGCTCATGCGTGAACTATTTGAGCAATAAAGCATGAGCTAATTGAGCACCCATGCGTGAAGTAATTGGGTGATCATGCATTGGCTAATTGGGCACCCATTCCAAGCCAGGACAGGTTAGACACTTGAACATGGCTTAAACCAGCACTCATGCATGAGCTAGATAGGTAACCATGCACAAATGCAAGAAACCTGCAATTTTTGCCCCATATATTCTTCTCTTCACTCCTGTGAAACACTTAAGACCTGTTCAAACACTTTATAAACTCTACTTTAAACATCATCACAATCTTAACCTACAGCAACTATAAACATCATGCTTCTTCCCTGCAAACCAGCGAGTAAGATCCTAAAATAGTAGCAACGAGGACATGCACTCTTTAAAAATCTATTCCTCTGCCACTGTGGGAGTTAACATCGCAGTCAGATGATCCTATCACCACAGACTCCGCCATTCATCCCTGCAGATCAGTCTATACAGGGGGTTAGTATTGTAACACTCACAAATTCACTTACTAAAATTCTACTCCAGTCCCCTGAGAGCCAGATTACAGGAGTTATCATCATCATTGGAGTCTGGCCTTTAACTAAATACAAGCTCCATCCCTTCCCCATATGATCTGCATTATTGGAGTCAACCTTCTCACATTCTGAATACATATACTCTTCACAAACTTCAATCATCATCTCCATGGATCAGACCACAGGGGTTAATATCATAATGGCCTGAATGCATATGTATTATTATGCCCCTCAGGGCATAAATTGCAAGGCTTACTGCGTTCACGCATGAGTGCCCAACAGACTCACACGAGGATGCCCAACTAGGTCACACTCAAACATCCAGTAAATTCATGCATGAGCACTCAATAAACATGTGCATCAATGCCCAATTAGTTCATGCATGGACATACAAATAATTCACACCTGAGAGCCCTATCAGTTCATGCATGAGGGCCCAATCAGCTCATCCTGGAGCACCCAGTGAATTCACACATGGGTGCACATATAATTCCTATCCAAGTTCCAAATTAATTCATGACAGTCCACTCAAGTAGTTCATGCATGAGTTCCCAGTCACTTTATGCATGAGTGTCCTGCTAATTTACACTTGATTATCTAATTAATTCCTGCAGTGGTGCACAATTAATTCCTGCTTGAGCACCCAGTTAGCTCTCACATGCACAGCCACTCAGTTCAAGATGCCCCATTAACTCATGCACGATTGAACAAATTGATCACACACGATCACATGATAAATTCATGCGTGAGCACCTAACTACTTCATACATTATCACAGTTCATTCTGGACAAGCACCAAGTTTATTCACACATGAACACTCAACTAGTACACACATGAGCACCTGATGGGATCACACGAGTGCTGCATGGTGCACACATGGCAAGGTTTAGCACAAGGGGAAGAGACACATGGGGAGATACTGGAGGAAACATATGGAGGAAGAGAGGGCAGAGAAGATGTGTGAGTAGAGGTTTGCTCATGGGAGGAGGAAAACCATGCCTGAAAGATGCCCCTGAGGGACTGCAGCATCTAGGTGCGCTACACAAGGGCAGCATCACCCTTGAGGGACTCTGGCCTGCACGTAACCCACAGCCTGAAAACTCCTTGCAGCTCTTCACTGTGCTTTTTTTATGAGCTGGTGGAAGGCTCAGTGGATCTAGCAGTGGAGTATATGTATCCTTGTGGGAGGAGAGCCTGCTCATCTTCCAAAATGAGTGTGAGATCAGCAGAATTATAATGCCGAGAGGCCAGTAGTATGGTCAACCTGGAAAGCATCAAGACAGTCTGAAAACTCCCCATGCTTCCACTCTACATGTTGGGACTGTTCTTGATAAAACAAGGGCAGGATAGGTTAAAGTGGAACAGAAAGTCCTTCAGAGGTGAGAGCAGCAAGTTAAAGAATTGCAAACACAGTTAAACACAGGGTTCAGTTTATGTTGTTCCAGCACACAGAGCAAATTCCAGGACAGTTGAGCCATTTGGTGCACCATTTTACTCCATAAGTAGGAAAAACTCCTATGTTTTATCAAGAGAGAACTACTTAATGCTCGCTTTATGTGTAGACAAAACTCTACAGCCAGTTTAATTCAAGTAAGGAAGCAGAGGCAGAATAATAAGTGCATGTATAGATTGCTATATTGACCTGTGTAGTCTATTCTACAGAGAAAAAGGGTGGAATCTGTTAGGGGTAAGGTCTTCTGACTGTGACCTTAGCTCCTGTAATGTGGTTCACAAGGCAGGGAACAGAAGTTTAGAGAGTGTAAATACCCACTGCTACTATGTGAATCATTATTAAATGTTTTACGTAGGCAAAAGAAAGAATGCATTTGACAAACTGCAGGATTTACTGGCTTTGTGCATGGATACCCAAACAATTCTTGCCTGAGTGGGCAGTCATTTCCACTTGGGCACCCAATTAATACATAGGCAGGAACTTTGTTACTTCATGCATGATCACCCACTTGTTTCATGCAGACATTCACAACAAATTCACACCTGAGTACTCAATTAGCCTATACATGAGCACTTGATCAATTGATTTTTGAGCACCCAACTCATTTGTGCATGAATGCTCCACTGTACACACAAGTACTCAGTGTGCTCACACGTGGGCAAGTTTTCTTGGCTTCCACTTGTGCATATGGCCAAGGCTCCAAGCCTCTGGACACATTCTATCTCTCACTTGATCCCTCATCTTTCAAAAACTCATACAGGTAGCTCTGAAGTCTGTTTCCCATCCTTTTACACATTGTTCATACTTACCCAGCCCCACCAAGACTAACAGACAACATTTACACCCTGAATTCCCAATGCCAGAATCAAGGCTCCTTGTCAAGCCCCAGAATCATTCTAATTATTCCAGCCCTGGCCCATGCCCTGCCTCTGCCCTCCACCAACTACTGTTCTGGGCACAATTATTGCTGCTAGAAAGACAGCCCTCAATGAGAGAATGTTGCCTTTAATTATTGACAATTAACACAAACTTTTCTAATCACTGTTCTGAGTAGTGAGAAAGAAGAAAATAAGCAATCAAACACAAAGTAAGCACCCTTCTCCCCCATCTCTTTTCTAGTTTCAATTTGTCTTCCCCTCGCCACAGGTTATTTTCTTTCTGCTCCTGTGGTGATGCAACAGGCAGTGCAGCAGGTTGGGGAGGTGGCTGGAACAGATTGCTGTTGTTCTCTGCCTTACACTGAGTTTCTTCCACTGCTTCTGGATTGGGATCATTGAGATGATGAGCAACAAGTGATTCCCATTTGCAAGGGAACTAAGCTCTATTTGGTTTTTTTTCAGCCAGTGATGCATGTACTTATATCCATCACTGTCTTCTTAGTTATTCAGAAAGCCTTGCAAATTTTCACAGTATCCAAAGAAGTATAAAATGTTGGTTCATAAGGCCTGAAGAACACATACTTTGCCAAAGAGTCACATTCCACTACTAAGCAACAGAGTAAAAAATGTTAGCTCAGTGCAACATTCACCACATCACATGGAAAAACAGAAAACTTGGGTTTGTCAAGCACATTGCAGTACCTTTTGGTACTGCTGTACTACTCCAACTACTCAACGCAATGGAACTGCCTGACCAGAAAAAAAAACAACCCCTTTGCAATAGGCAGCCTAGCCTGTATGTGGAAGCCTAGTCCATATGCTGCATGTTTCTGCCAATAGATGCATCTTAACTTTCAGCTGACTTTGAAACGCAAACCACACAGTAACTCATAATGCAATGCTTTCTAATCTCAAGAATCCCATGTTATCTAATACAGGAGGGATGTTTAGGCCTTGAAACCTACCAAAGAGTTAGCAGAGTTGCATTGACAGACACACCACTTGTTTTGAAAACTCTTCAAGCTTATTGATAGCAGATCAGGGTCCATCGGAGTCTGTCAACTGAAAGTCACTTCTCTGTTGACTGCTGCATTTGCTGTAATCTCAAGCTATGGAAGCCAGGAGGTAAAAAAACTGCAGTCTGATCAGAGTAAAAAATAAATCTCTTTGGCTACTTCTTGTCAGTGCAAAACAGCTGGAATTTGTGGCAACTGTTGTTGTAAAAGTACTGTTTACCTGCAAGCTTAAAACTGTCATCTTTTCAGAGCCAACTCTATCAGGAAGGGGCTGTGATTTCCTTACAAACAGGGGGAGAATGTCTACCCCCACACAACAGCACCAGCCAAAGGCTGGCCCCAAAGCATATTCTGACTCACAGATGATGATGCTTCACATTGCTGAGATTTAAACCCTGTGGGAGGTGTTTCTTCTACAAATGTATTCTTATCAGATTAACTTGGCTGTCTACAACAGCAGGCAATCATCTCTGCTGGCATTTCCTTGTTGGAGGGAGACTACAGCAGCCATTCAGGCTGGCGAGCACTTCAAGGCACTCTGTATGAGGGTCCCTGTGGAAAAAACTCACCCTTCATAAGGCAGACATCTGCTGGGAGATGTCTGCTCCCACCCTGTCTCCCACAGCTGCCAAACTGCTCAAAACTGCTTGCAGAGGCAACTTCATTGCTAGGCACCAGGTGTACAGCCAGCAATGTCATGTAGGACATTTGTCCCCACTCCTACAGCATGGCTAAATGCACGGAGGTTTTAAATGGCTGACTGGTCCCCCGTGTTCTGAACAGCCGCACAAAATCCACTTGCTTTGAAGCCCATCAGGGCGCCCTGGGCCATTTAGCTTAGCCACACACGTCTACCTCATTACCCATCCCCAAAATTAGCATGGAAGATAAATGCCACATCACAAGACCACAGCTTTAAATGCACTCTCATTCCTTACCCAAATTCGAATTTCACATTCTGCTACGAGCTGACAAGATAATTGTTAGGTAATTACACTGTCTTCATTTCCAAGTACGGCAAAGATACAGCAGTGGGAGAATGCACAAGTGTGATAAAAATTACACGTTGGTCTGCTTTTCAAAAATTATCCAGCTGGCCTATGTATTACCAAATAAGCACTTGCCTGAAAGGAAGTAATGGCTGGAGAATGTTTCAGAGTTCTGCTCTTGTTGACATCATTAGCATTTGCAGCTAGAATAACAGGGTAACAAGAAACGGTAGGTCTTCCACCAGCTCTTCCTTGCATACCAATGTTGGGGCAGCCCAAAGTTGCCACCACTGGCACACAGGAGGTACAGTGAGTACAAAAGAGAGGTAGGAGAAGTGAGGAGTCATTGCCAGATCTTTGTCAGCAGAAAGATATCTTCAGATGTTTTGAGCATATTTCTACACTCTAGTTGTGGGAGCGCAGGTAGACCTGCCTGAGTCAACTCTAAAAGCAGCTCAACTCAGGAGTCCACAGGATGCACCACAGCATCCCTAAAAATAAGAACCTAATTTGCATGCAGGTGGAGTAATTTTCTTTGTCTCACTGATACCACGGCCCAGGAGCACCTTTGGATATTGGTAATACATGCAAAATGCTTGCGTCACAGATAAGCCTAGGAAGAAGAAAGATGATCTGAGCTCCAAAGCTGTGGCTCACATGAATCAGCCAGCTTCCTCAGAGTTAATAGGGTTCATCCAGCTAAAGACTTAGCCTTGTTTATATACTGCTTTACTCATCAGAGGAGTAAGTGAAGTTGCCATCACAGACATGCTTTTGGGATTACCTTGCTAATGCAACCTCGATGAAACCTCCTATTCATCTCAGCAGCACATTTGCGTACTGCAGCCCCCAGTAAGTCAGAATATGCCAGGATGTCTGTAATTCTTAACTGATGCTTTGTAGTTTCCACTCTTCCCCACCACCACCATTAGAAAAAGAAAAAAAAAAACAGTGGACGCCAGTTTCCCTGCTGGTGCAAATGAGTAAACTTCCACTGAAACTGAGAAGCTTCAGCCAATTTCAACAAGCTCAAAGCCTGACTCTGGTTGCTGTTTCTGCTCCCGCATACAGCAGTTTTTAGATCCAGCAGAGTTCTTGCAGGATGAGTAACAACAATCAGTTATCTCTAAAGCAGCTTTAACGGAAAGGCTTCCAGTCCTTGACAGCAGTACCAATTACCAACAAGTTTTAGTTCAGGCAAAGGAAGAAATGACTTGGGCAAGCCTTAGCTAAACAGCAGCCAAACAAGGATATGCCCAAGCCCTGGAGACCGGGCTTCTGAGTGCCTGTTTCACAATCACGTTTAACCAAATATCTTTTCAGTGAGAGAGTTTAACAAGAGGAACCTTTTCATTTTTTTTATTGCTCAAAACCACAGCTACCACATTAAGACACATTTCTGAGCTTTAAAAAAAGGCCGCTTTCAGCATTCCTAATTTTCACTGTTTATAAGCCATGACTTCACTGAATGATTTTTTTTCCCGCATAGCTGAATATGCCCTGTATCTAGAGGGTAATTTTGGCTTTAATCTGCACTAAATGCTAGAATGTCGGACAAGTGAAGCATTTGATGGTGATGATAATGAGTAGCCCATTAAAGGTAATTTTTAAAAAGTTAATGAGCTCTCACTAAGGGACCGACACGTACTGTAATGAAAAATGTTTGCATAAAGAATATAACTTTCTAGCTATTTATTTTACTTTATAGAGAGCCTATAAAACTTTTTAATATGCCTTCAATTAATTCAGCACTTTAAATGGCTCTTGAGTTTTATTTTCATTCTTGTTTTGCCATACTGGGATATAGAAATCTAGTTTTCTAAGGAAAGCAACTGATATCCCAATCAATCACTCTTTTACCACCCTATTCTCCATTGAATGTCCAGGGATTCAATTTCCCTCCCTCCCTTAATTAAGGGAACTCAGCAACAAAGTGATTTAGTGATCATGACTCTTGCCATTTCTTTAGCTGTGTGGTCACTGTTAGCCACTATTTGAATTTACCAGCATAAATAAAGCCCTTCTGTGACTAAACAAAGTCAAAGTAGCAATAAATTAAGCCTGCCATGTACACTTGGTTAAACCTTTAGCCAACATAAATACAAGTGGCCTTTTGCTGTGATTTGCATGGTACAATGACATCATACATTTCCAAATAGAACATCAAGACCACGGCCAAAAAGCTAACACAATTCCCTTACGTGAATCAAATTGCAACAATCTCGAGTTTGTTGCAATGACTGTTCATTTTCTGGCTTCTCCACCCTCTGGTCTCATGTGACCACATTATAAAATATTCTACATGGTGAGCTCAAGTTTGCATTTTCTGCATGATTACATTTTGGCAAGGGGACTCCTCGTGTTGTCTCTCTCTGCAGGAATGTTTTGAAAGTTACTGAAGTTACTGAAAAGTCAGAATTTGTCAGCTCAGAGTCAAATGCAGTCTTTCCATGCTGAGCCAAATCCTAGGAGGAACAAAGGCTACAAAGCATTGCATCCAGAAAGAGACAGAAAAGCAAAAACAGACACAAAGACTGCCAAATAGAGGCTGTGCTAACTGGAGCTAAATCTAGCGAGGGTAGATGAAAGGGAGCGATGATCATTTAGGTGACAGAGGTTTTAGACTGTGGGGAGGAATAAGGAGCTGTAGGGGGACAAGAGAATTAATGTGCGATCTCAGCTTTTCTCAAGCCAGGCCTGGGCTGTGGTTCTGCTCATCATCTAATCAGTTAGAGGGGTTGGAGTCAATGATCTCCTGAGGTCTCTTCCAATCCATGTAATTCCGAAATCAGCGTCTCTACCAGGGAACACAGCTACACTGCAGGACAATGCACAGCCCAGAAACACCTGAGGCACTCCAAATCCAAAACCAAAGTGATGCTGAGTCAGAGGCACAGACCTCCACAAGGAATCACTCCAGACTCTGCTTCAAAAGAAGGACTGCTGCTCCTGAAGGCTTTTGTCACTTGCAAGGGCAGCTGGGACTGATCAGGGGCAGCATAAACAGCATTGCACTGGGTTCCCTTCTCCATCCATAGAAGAACATGCTCAGCTGACTGCTACCAAGCAGTGCTACTGGTTAACTGGTCACAGTAGGAGAAATATTATTTCCTCCGGTCTTGTTGCTATGAACAGCACTTCTAAAAGCATGCTTGGTAACTCTGTTAGGCTGTAGTACAGTTGATGTTATGCTACTAGCATTGCTACTTAAAAATATTGTTAGAGATGTTGCTGCCCATGTTTCTGAGCTGACAAAACCCATCCACAAGTACCTGTGAGCAAAGAACTGCGAGTATTGCAGTACTGAAGAGTTTGGAGCCCCTGTGAGCTACTGGAATAGAGGGACAAATAGCCTGCATTTTCTTCTCTTTTCCACCTCAGCACCAACCTGGTTTAATCCAGAACTGAAGAGTCATGCTCTTTTGTTTGCTCTCTGGTAAAAATTTCTTCCCTAAGTAAAGCGAAACAAACATTTTAACGCAGAAAGGAATCAAATAAGAAATTGTATCATAGATGTATTATTGATCCAGAGATGGGCAAAGAACAAAAGATGAGCAAGACCTCACTGAGCTCATGCGTGTGACAATTTTAAAAGGAGAAAAAATAATGGCTCATCGGTGAAGCCATAAAAAAGGTCAGAAAGAAGCTTTGGCCTCAACCAGCTTAGGGCCAAGCTGTATAATTTTATGTCACCTTTTATTTACATTTTCATCATGAAAGTTGTGTTGAAAGAAAAGCACTAGAAAAATACTTTAGGCTGGTCTTTATAACAGATTATATTATTACAGTACTCTAAAAACAAAGACAAAGCAAAGTCCTTCACGTATTGACTTATTCTCTACTGTCTCTTTATTCTCTTAAGCTTGTGTTGAGTAATAATTCTTGACTTGCAGATCATGACATATTAAGAATGAAAAAGATTTTACATTCTTTTTTCCTCCTCCCTTTCTTTTTATTATTCCTTTTGAAAGATCCGCAAAGGGCTGAAATATCATCGAGGCCTCTCTGAGGCCAATCAGCACAATGCTTATTAAGCACTGCACAGAAGACGTGATCTATTTTTAATTAAGCCATCTTTGAACAATGCAAGGTAAGGAACCTGGCTTTTGAACTGCGAGGCAATCAGTGAGTGGATGGTGAGTGAATTAAAAGTAAACATGAGGAAGAATTCCAAACACGGGGAGGGTTCAGAGAGGATTTAAAAAAAATAAAAAAATAAAAAATTAAGAAAGTGTTCTTAAAGAAAGAAAAAATGAAGATTTTCGTCTCATAATTTGGAGGGTGTGTTTCGTTCCCTGTTTTACTCACTTTTTAAAGCCACATCCGGTTGTTTGTAAAAACAATTTGTTAACAAATACATGGTTCTCCTCTGCCCAGAACATTAGAAACTGCAACATATATACAACACTTACTGATGTTTAAGTATCAATCAGATTGTGTATTATTTGAGCAGAGTACACATTCAAGTCCACTTTACACCGTTATGGAACAGACTAAACAAACCTGACCTCAGGGGTGACCCTCATAGGATCCCAAAAGATTGCAAATGTATAGTAGGCAGTCACCACGAGACTTTTACAGCCTGGTAATGGCATGCAAATGACACTCTGTCTCTGTAACGCAGCCAAATTCTGGGGTTGTATATGAGAGTAATTTCCTGAAGAATTTGGGGAAAATGTGATACTTTTCCTTTTATGTATGAAATTCACAACATCTCGTCCTTCTACTGGAGTGCTGCAGGGAGAGCGCTGACAAACTTATCGCCGAGCCGTTCTGCTCCCTGCAGCAGCCCCTCTCCAAAAGGCTCCTTCTGTAAGTGCAGTGAGCGTGCTGCCCCAGCATGCAGGGAGAGCCCAGTGTGCCAAAATCATTTTCCATGGCCCAGAACACAGGTCAGCACCATGCTGTGTAAGAAGTTGTCTCCTCCAGAGCCCAGCTCCAGGCAGGAGAAGAGAGAGGGTGCCTGAATTGCCCTGTGGAGGACACATTCTCCCTCTCCAACATTTATATGGGTTGCGAGGGAACCGGCTATGATTGTTTCCTTAAAGACAGTCAGTGAGATACTTACTCCCTCCTCCCTTCTTAAAAGAATATACACAGTGATAAACACTGCTCATCACAAATGTGAGTCTAGTGCCAGTGCAATGGGTGAAGGTCTAGCTTTGGTTGCTCCATTACTGAGAATTAAGCCAATTTTCACAGTGACAGCCGCACCTACACATCACAAATGTTAACTTCTTGTCCTTGCCTATCATACTTTCATCCCTGTAGCTGTGTTGTTCCAGTTTTTCTTCAAAGGTTTCACTGCAGCTGTGTATACATTAGCCATAAATCAGCTTATCTGTTCCTACTGGATCTCTGAGCAGAGGAAATGAGACAAGGAGGGACTGGTAGATGCATCTTCCACAAGTCTTTGTTCCTCTGCGTACGCTGTCTTGCAAAGGGCTGGGATCATGCTGGTATAACATGGAGGAACCCAGTTGTGGTTCCACCCTGAGCTTTGAGAAACAGGCTCCTCCATTCATGATGAGCTGAATGTCCCCCAAGACCTCGTTTGGTTTTTTTGAGAGCTCACAGAGGGACTTCTGCTTTAAGACATTCCTATGGTCACAAGGAATCGAGAAGGCTTTTTTTCTCACAGCCTGGTCTTAAGATTTCTGCAGTCCTTTGGGAATCTCCCAAACTCTCATTTAACTCTTTTTTTCACCTGACTCCCTCTGCCATCAGACACCAGCTACTACCTGAAGACAGGACTGCCACAAGGACTTATGCCAGACAATGATTTAGCTCAGTAAGTTGAGATTCTTCTTTTTGTAGTGACAGCATTAAAGTGGAATGCTGGGAAACATTAACAAATGTGATAAAACTGTGTATTAGCACATCTACTACGTAGGACACTTAGGGAGATACAGAGTTTTGTTTGGGAAGTGCACCTACTTTCTTGAAGATACTTGTTCTTCAGGTTAACCACAGTTAGACACAGGGACTATGAGGAGAAAAAGTGTTGGGTTCTTCTGCTTTCTAAGATAATGAAAGTGCCAAAATCTCACAGGATATCAAGACATAGCCCAGCAGTTTCTTCCTTTTCCTTGTGCCCCACCACCTTCTCTTCCCCTACCAAACCAGACCTTTAGTAAACTGTTTTCTTCCAGTATAGGTCTTTACAAACTGATGGGCATTTTCTTTCCTCTGCATTTCCAGCCTCTTCTGGGGAATTAAGCTAAGCATAGCGCATGAAAATAGGACCACAGGCTGGGCCTCTGCAAGATGCTGATTGAAAACTTCATCAGAAGTAGGAGGATGCCGCAAGAAGTTTGGTAGGCCCTTGTGCTTTTCATGCTGTACTTAGCTCTTAGTAATTATAAATGGCAGCTCTGCAGTACCTCACACAGGTTTACAAGTTGTGCCAGTGCTGTCTCTGCAATTACACAACACGTTCTTTGTAAGCCAGAAATAAAAGTAATAAATAAAAGGATTGTTTACGTGCAGAAAGCTATATCCTGTGCTTTTCATCCAGGTAGTACTGCCACTGAAATGGGAGTGAAGGCGGCAGAAGAAAAGAGCTCACATCAGATATATGAGACACGCAGAGCTATTGGCTACAAAAAAAGTGATGAGGCAATGCTATCCTTTTTTAAAAATTCCATGTGCTAGATTCCTAGGAAAAGTGATCTTAGGCTGTAGCAGTGAGAAAGTTAAAGGTGGCACCGGTAGGATAGGATGCCTGGACCTGATCTTGCAATTCTCAGCTGAATCCTTCTTCAAAACATCAACGCACATGGGAGCCGAGGAATCTAGCCCCATTAAAAATTACTACAAATTACCTGGTATGAAATGCTTACATTATGAAAACAGGGATGATTTTGCATCTGTTAATGAGGATAATGACTAATATATTCAGGCAGTAGACGTGACAGCTGTCTGTATGTTTTTAGGGGCATATATTTTTAGATGCCATTTACCTACGAACATATTAACTACTACATTCACCCAAAGGACTCTGAGCCCCCAAAGCTTAAGAATGCAGGTTGAATTTCTCTCTGAATCTGCATCACTCCATTGCATCACTCTGCCTCGTTATTTGGAAGTGTTCACAGATCTGCCACTCAGCTCCTCAGCTAAGTGATAAGGTAAAGGGAAATGGCTAATGCCAATGTGAAACAAAACACAATTGAAGTTACATACAGAAACTCTGCTTAAATACAACTTCACTGCCTGCTGCTCCATTTTAACTAGTTTAATCGCCTGCTGACCAAGCAGGGCTTATAACTGTTAAGGAATATATGTTTGTGCTTTTTGCCCATTTTTCAAAACCAAAGATTTGCAAGACGAACTCCAATTTTAAGACAAAAGTCACCCCATTAAATCTTAACAGATGTTTCTCAAGTTTAGAAGATTAAGAAAGATTTCAGCATCAAAAATCAAAGAAAATATTCTATGACCTTAAAAAAGGATAAATCGCAAAGCTCTAAACAAACCAAAAGTCCACTTTGACAGCTGCATCTGACTGAATTGATGAGGTGCTATTGATGTTTGGATTAAACTATGCCTCTGTGATCAAGTACTCAAACATGGGATAAAAGAGGAATATATTCTTTAATCCCACCAACTAATTTTGTGTAGGCAGCAGTTGCAGAAAGCAGTGGTTACAGAACAAACGTTGGAAGTGGCTTCACTTTTGCTTATTGACAAAGCTATTTTTATTTCATTAATTCACCAAGTATACTATCAGCGTTTAAACTAACACGGGGAAATCTATATCAGGCACAGTATTCTCCACAAACAAATCACTGAAAATTTCAAAGTCATTAAAGGTAGAATCAATAGGATATGATTCCGAAGGGCTAGGAAGATGCGGTGCTAAAATGTAATAGAAAAATTAGATATTGATTTCTTTATATAATCTTGATAAAAAAAGTAAACAACACAGGATATTTCAGTTGCTTTTATAGCATCTCTTTTCCAAAAAGGGAAAGGGTTAAGAGTCAGCTATGTCACTTGTTAATTACTGTCTTCACTCCGTAACTCTAGAAACTTGCCACCTCCATGAGAAGACTGCATAATATGTGCTTTCCAAAACCAACCTAGCAAGGGCTCCATATGCTCCATTACCAGGAATTCAGATGGGAGAACCTTGAAAACAAAACTGGTCTGCAGGAAGTCTGCATCCTCATCTGACTATATTTGAGAACAAGCTTAGTGATAAATGAGAATCAGACCTGTAATGCCAAAACAGTGGCTTTGTACCCACTGCTGCATGCAGGCACACCTGGAGTTCAGACTCAATCATGAAAAGGATGCTGTATGGGAGAGACTCTTAGCTGCCTGCAGGAAGTCCACATCGTTTGGCGGAGAATAAAATCCAGTGTGGCAATAAACAAGCTCTCAGAATGAAGAACCCACAGAAGGCAGGTACAGTGAGAGGAAAAGATCACTTGTAGAACCATAGAATCACCAAGGTTGTAAAAGACCTCAAAGATCATCCAGCCCAACCATCCACCTACCAGCTATATTTCCCACTAAACCACGTCCCTCATTACAACTGAGTGTTCCTAGAACATCTCCAGGGCCGATGGCCCTAGCACCTCCCAGGCAGTCCATTCCAGCAACTGATCAAGAAGATTTGGATTACAACTAAAGCTTCTCCACTCATGAATAAAGAACCACATCAGAACATTTTTTCACACAAGGAACTCAAAAACCGTGATGCTAAAGTTACTTACGGGAGAACATCATTATTTTAGGGGAATAACTCCCATCAGTAAATATCTACTGGACGTATCTTTTCACTGAAATTAAGGGGAAAGAAAGTAATGTGAAGAGCTCAAAGGATGCAGTAAAGATAAGCAGGCATTCCCAAATTGGGGAGAGGAAAGGATGTTCATCCACTGAACTTAGTGGCAAAATGGTTTCAAAAAGGCTGGGAGTTCAGCTCCAATTCTTTACTCTTCTACCTCTTTTTGTTACTGCCATTCCTCTCCGCAACTTCTCTCCCTGTACAGACAGGAACAGATTTGCATTCACTGTATTTTAATGTGCAAACCTGAAAAGGGGAAGAAGAAAGCTTTATAATTCTGAGAACTCTTTCTGAAAGAGCCAAGCACTCCCAAATTGTACTGAACTAAACCATACATTTTTCAAGATTAAGCCCCAAATAACCAAAAGCAGCTGCCTTGCATTCAAAAGGGGCAACAAAAGCGACATGTGATATCACAAAAATAAAAGAATGAAGAGAATGGGTGCTCTCTTCACCTAACTTGAAAACCTAAAAGTACATTTTCATCTTTGGGATAGTCTAAGCTCTGTATCACTTCAGGTAGAGTTACATGAACATATTCAGGAGAAGAATGGATGTAAAAGGAGCTTCACACTAGTATTTGTTTGATCTGTTTCTACACTCACTTGTTCTTGAGGGATACAAAACCACACGATAATATGACTGCAAAGCATGAGATCAGAAATTGTATGTGGTAATAACGTCTGTGCATTAATGGTGCATCGTGTTTCTACTTTGTAGGTAGTACATGTAATATTGACAGAAAGCTTCAGTCTACCGCTGTTTTATATTTTTGTATTTATTTATATTATTTTTAGCTGGATCAAATCTTTGATTTTTTTTTCTTTTCAAACTGCTTCAAACTCCAAAATATATCTGCTTATGCTTTCAGAATCATGGATATGAAACCAAGCAACAACACTGGTTATGATTTATATAGTTGGTCTGTGGCTGTTATGCAAAGATAGATTTTACCATTACAATGATACTTATGTAATTCTGATGGTTTTCCTTGTGTTGCTAGGGAATTCTGTAAACAAATCAAATAAAACCACAGCGTACTTCAATAGCAGTGACAAAATTTTTGTAGCCACAATGCTGAGAATATGGTCTAATTATTCTATAAACACACTTTGATTTGTTTACTTCAGTGTCAAATTAACTTCAAATATGTAACAACAGTCACTGATTTGATATGGTATACAATACTGCCAGTGACTGCTTTCATTGTAGTGTGTGTAAATCTATCTCTTTTTAAAATCAGTTCATTTCTGAAAGCGTCTCTGCCATACATTGTGAATACTAAACAGGGAAACACATGTGCAACTTATTTAAAAGAGAATTATTTCCAACGAATTTCGCTATGATCCAGCATATTTCTGCTCTGCTTTATTTTTCCTTTTTGCACAGTAGAAGGAATACTTTTAAGGAAGATTAATAACTCATGACTTAGAGAAACAAATTATAATCTCACTGGAAAAAAATGAGCCAAACTAACCTCATCTCCATCCATGCAGTTACCCTGAATCAGTAGATTGTGCTACTTAAAAGAAAGACAGAACTTCGACTGCTTTAACCGACGTAGACAACTGGGACAAAACCAAACTTTTGAGCAGTTGGAAAGAACACAGATCCTGGAGAGATGCACAGAAGAACCAAATGATTACACTGTGTTTTTCATTTCCTACTGTGCTTAACTGAACAGAGAGCTAGGGAAAACATCAGTGGCTTACAAAAAGATTCTAGTGTGGGGCTTTGTTCTTTTCAGGGATTTTCAGGGGAGATGCATGGCGCTTGCTACTTGCCGTGACCATCGGTGGTGGTAAGTAACAGACTTAGTAATGGCAGGCATTGGTCTGCACAAATGACTTTGAAATTTCTTGTGATATGCACACCACAGCTTGGAAAACCCCTGGCTTGTGTCATAAAGCGCCTTTCACAAAGATGGATCTCCAAATGATTTACAAGCTGCACACTCTACGTACAAGTCAGAAGCCCACCCGCTGAAACAAGGCCAGCCCAGGAGAGAATGAGACCACCAAATGGCATCTGTAAAACAAAATCAGAGAAAGCAGCAGAAAAAGAAAGAAGGTTAGTCCCACTCCCTGCCAACACCAGCTGTTTCTGCCCATTTGCTCTCACCATGATGGGAAATGCGACAGTATCCAGCAGATGAATTTCCTTTTCAGCCAGCAAGGAGCTAACATCTCATGCCAGGAGAATCCATTGTTTCATCAGGTAGAGCAAATAAGGCAAGATGGGGACCTGGGATCTGAGCAGAACTCATAAGAACTCCCCTAGAAGTGCCAAACTGCCATCAAAGAAGTCCCAGGAACAAGAAGGGGTTAAAAATCTTAGTAACGGGAGATGTCACTCCTGTCCAGGTGATCTCAGGACCGCACTAGCAAATTTTCTCCCCGTATTAGTGAAGCTTTGTGTTTTCATCAGGCAATAAACCACACTTGATTTTTGTCAGAAGACAAACCACCCCTTCTGTCCTCCCTCCGTGGAGAGAGTGATTGCATCCCACAATATTCATGCAAGGTATCTGCAGTGACAAAAACACTTCTCTTGCCACAGCTCAAATATCAAAACACTGCAGAAAGTCAATGGAAGCCTTGGGGATCCTACAGGCGTATCATCCACCTCATCACTGGGGTTCCTCAGAGCAAATAATGCAGACACTTTTTTGACAATATTTAGATGAGGAAGGGACAGCCTGCTGTGAGTAATTCAGGAAAACGGTCATTCAGGTGCTACGGCTGGTGACAGCATTGGACCAGAATCCTTTATGGGTCTGCCATCAAAGTGATAATTAGTAAATGAATTCCGGGATAAAATGGTCATAGGGACAAAGCTACATAAAGTTGTGTTGCATTTCCTCTGTAACATGAAGAACAGCTCTGCAACAAAGACTCTCCATCTACCTTTATCCACCTTTATCCAATACAGATGCAAAAATAAGTTGAGGAACGGTAATAGAAAAAGGCAGAAGATTTACCACTGCAGAGGGTCAGCTTCCCAATACATACAGATGTCAGAATTTCTCAAGTTGTCCTTTGATCTCTACATAAACATTTGCTGAGTTGTCTCACTTCTGTTCTGCTACAGGATACCAAAAAATCCTCAACTTCACAGAGCTTCCTGTAACCAGGTACTGTGGAGGGGACTTGATCCCAGGATGCTTGGGATCAGTTGGGATCAGTTTGGGATCAGTTTGGCTCTACAGCAAACTCTAGTGTTCCCAGCAGTGCACCTCAAATGGTACCAAACAAGGGAGGACAGGATCCTATCTTTTAAAAGACTAAAATCTCCAAGAAGAAAATACTGGATTTACTGCCATTAAGCTGAAATAATCTAGGGACTCGATGAGAGCTTGGAGTTCCTATACTTGTAAGGTAGAAACTGCGGAAATTAACAATGAAGTTCTGGAAATTAGGGGTTACAAATTATTACAAAGCCTCTATTTAAGGGATAATGTTCTTGGCAGAGAAGTATACAAGGCAATAAATTGCCTTAATAGGTGATTACATTCCCAAAGCAAAAACTGCAGTGAAGGCTGAATAAGTAACCACAAACACCATTATACAACAAGGAAAGGATAAAAGTCATGAGAACAGTGCTTTCTAAAAATATTTCATACTCACACATTACCTTCCTCCATTTTTAGTGCATCTAAGAATCACCCTTCTTAGTATTTCCATATTTACCCAAGCAGTACAGACTGGGATCTAAAGGAATTTGATTCAGAGCTGATCCTTGGATAGCTGATCCACATGCAACCCATTTGTAAGGACATGCAGATGGTCTGTAGATCAAGTGCATAGGTAAGGAAAAGTGTCAAGCTTCTCAGAAGGTTCCAATATAGTTCTGCACTTTCACAAGCAGAAGAGAACAGTAAGAGATCAAGGGGAAAGGGCCATCCTCACAGACAGCTGTTGTCCAGCCTTCTGGAGGCACTCGTACAGATAACACCTACATTCAGGACAGGGCCATAAGACATCCCACTGGATGACTGGAGTGTAGAGGGCAGAAAAACACTCCTCCCTTCCACTAATTCATGGTAAATTTCTTTTAAAAGAAATAACTCTTCCAGCACACAGCCTGAATGGTTAGTTGAAGGAAAGCATATTAAGAAATACAGCAAAAATCTTCATTTTCCTCCACTTTATGCATTGCAGCTTGGGGCTCTGATGACTCCAAGTATTCCAAGCCTGTTAACATGGATTCCCTTTTCCTCCCTATTATGTATGGCTGAAAAATTGTAACTGTTTCACCAGCTATGAGCCTCATTGCCATTATTCCTGCCTCTGTCACGTCTGTATAAGCTTGCTGTATGTGTATGGAGCACGCATCAACCCCAGGCTGCAGTTAAACCCACTTGGAAATGGGAGCAGAATGCAACATGCTATTGTTACAGACAAACTCTCAAGAAAATGATTCTCCTGCTACAATTTGCACTGGCTGCTAGTTAGTTTTCAAGAGAGGGAGGTATCATGATTTTGCCCTGTAAAACAAGGCTTAGCTTCCTAAGCTTGCTGATCTTTCTAGCTATTATTCAGTTTCTAGGAAAGGAGGGCAGGCTGGAGCATCTGGAAAGACCACTTTCAGCTCAGGAATTCTAAGCGGCATGGGTAAATTCTAAAAGCAATAGAGGAAGACCAATTCCTCTGATGAACTGGTGAGAATTCTCATTTTCTGGAGTAGAAGCCTGGAACAAAGATCTTCCACTGTCTCCATAGTTCAGGTTCCCTACTGGTATTAAGCCCTGTGAACACATTTGCCACTCTCAAACAGTGGCAGGGCTGTGGACTCAAAGCTTGCCTAGACCTGTTAACCTTCCTCTAGCTCATTTAAGCTGGGACCACTGAGGTTGTGAGCATGTTCCAAAGTCTCCCTCTTCTGGTATAGTAGTATGGATACACTATAGTGTAGGTGAATAGTGAAGGGCAGAAGTGCTGGGATTCTGCTGCTTCTTACCTCAAGCTGGGCTGGCTAAGGGAGACCTGTCAGACTAGTTACAAAGAGACTTTCAGACTCAGCTTTCCAAGATCCAGAACTGGCCCCCTGTTTCAGTAACTGGGAGTTGCAATGCTGACTGCAGGGACAGCAGACACCAAACCACATGATTTTGCAACCTGTACCAACCTAGGACAGGATTTGAGTGCCCAAATATTGCACCCCAAATGCATGAGGCAGGACTTGCAGATCTATGGATCTGCAGGTTATCTGAAATGCCTGTAAGTTATTTAGAGTGCAATGAACTTCAAAGGGCCTGATTCTGCAGTTTTATTGACCTTGTTGTAAATGTTCTGGTGCTTGCATCCCTTTCTTTTGATAATGAGCCCATTAAAATACCTAATTCTTCATCTTTTAATCTGATTTCTCACTTAAGATGTAAAACAAACCAACGGTGTGTTTCTCTTAGCAGACTGGAAGACTTCACTGGGCACAAGCACAGCACAGTAACTGCTGCACAAGAGCAAGCTCCGTGGCTAGCTTAGGCTTTGTGACTCCTATGGTACCAAAACCTTCCACATCTAACAGGCAAAGCTATGGCTCCAAAAGGTAAATTGAAACTTTACCATCTGTTCCTCTGGGAACCTTTCATTCTTTGACTGCCCTAGTTATCAAAGGACCAACATTAATCGATTAAATTCTCTCTGCCTTGCACAGGAAATCCCAATACAAGGCAGCTGTCTGGGATGGATGAGAGCTGGTTAGCGGTTGGAATTGAAGTTCTGGAGATCAGCATTTATTTCCTCATACTGCACGAATTTCCTGTACAGTCTTGGGCTGGTTACTTGATCGCTCTGTGACCTGGGCCTATGCCTGTTACAGTCAGGTTAGCACTGCCACATTCTTCCAACATGCTTCATGTGAGATTGCCCAGGTTGGGAAGGCAGGGCTCAGCAGGTTTTTCATGACAACACAAATCCTATCATGTCTGTGGTGAGCGCTCTCTTCTGAGCTGACTGTACCACCTGGGGACATTCTCATCACCCAGTGTCTCTTATTCACTTGTCTGAAGTGCAACCCTATACATCTACTGGCCAAAAGGATCATCATGTAAACTCTCCTCAGATCTGCATTCAGCAAAGCTGCTTGGCTTTAGGATAGCTAGTCCATCTGGCTTCCACTAACTGCTACAGCCTGCTTGAGCCTTGCTTTCCTGTTCCACTGTGAGCTTGAAACAACTGTATTCATCTCCTCCTTCTCTCTTTCCCTCAACATTCAGTTTCTCATGTCTTCTGCCAGACTCACCTTGCATCCAAACCCCATCCTCAGCATGTGCACGTGTGCATTCAGCCTCCCTGCTCAACAGCTATCTCAATTCAGCCAGGCTTCAAACCCAAAAACACCTTGTCAAGGCAAGCTTCCAGCCTAACTGGTCTGTGCCATCCAAGGAGTTCCTGCTTAGGAACAGCCATGAAAGTCTCCTGGACAGGGAAGGAGAAAAACATGAACTGGAAACTGCCTCATTCCTTAAGAAATTTTCTGTGTCCCCTCAAGTGGTGTCATCACCCTGCTGGCAGTGACCCACTCACATGCTTTCAGAGAAGTTTGATTCCTTTTCAGCTATCATTTGCAAACCTGGTAATCAATCACTGCTTGACACTGGTTAACAATCATTTGATCATAGGTTAACAATCTCAGTTTAAAGCACCCCATCTGGTTTTACCTTTAACGGATTAGGGACAACGCATGTGATCCCTTTTGCAGGCAGAATTATAATGCTGGGAAAAAAACATCTGGATTGTTTTCAGCTCTCGCAGCTGCTTGCAAAGCCTTGGACATGACAGCAACAGTATTATGTGAGCAGTGCTCCCACTGCAAGGGCTGGTGTTGGGTCCCTTTGCAATAAGCAACCATTTTTACCTATGAATGTGTTTCCAGGCCTTAGCACCCGGATCAGATGGGCCTCCATTACCTTAGAACTGAAAAGCTTAAAAGCCCAATTCAGAGCAGACCTGTTTGAAGGAAGACCTGCACAACTACCTGAAAGCAATATAGGGCTCTCAGACATTTTTTTTCTTTTACATTATGCCTACTTACCACAACAGCCTACAAAAAAAGAATATGCTCTGGTGAGTAAGCCTAATGGAAGGTATTTTGCTTTGCCTTTTTAATATCTAACACAAGAACAACCCTAACTTTTTTCCAAAGCCTTTTTTTTTCCCCCTCAGTGGAGTCTTCTTTCTGTACCTTCTCACACTTCTGTATGTGTAAGACAAATACCAGCTGCGTTGCCAGCTCTGCTGTCAGCATTAGCCACAAGAACAAAAGTCTGGGGATTTCTAGCACATGCATTTGGTGTGTCAGACACTTCATGGAGTGCTGCAAACCCCCAGGGATGGCTCTTGATTTGTGTATATTGGCTATAAGCAAACACATTTCTTCTGGATTCCTCCATGCTCACGGGAGCCTTGTGCCACTCACTCCTCCATGTGAGCTGAGCAAACTGGCTTTCATGCATCAGCTGCGCTGGTTTCCATCTCTGATGAAAGTCAGCCCAAAGAAATATAGACAAGTAGATTGCAGTTTCTTTCTTTTTTCTCTCTCCCCTTTCTTACTCTCTCTCCCTCTTTTTTTTTTCCTTTTTTCCTAAGACCAGATACACCTGGGGTACAGCATAAGCAGAACTGTGGACTGGAAGCCTCTGTTTAAAGTATTAACCCTTCTGGCCTGGTAATGAAGTTTTCCTGTCTGCCTCCTCACTTTGTTCTGACCTCTTCCACCATAGGCAGCATGCATCGTTTCTACCAGTGCACCAGATTGTAACACATGGTCTGGCACAAGAAAAAAAAAAAAAAAGGTGCACGGAGAAAAAAGTATAGAAAATACCCACTGTGTTTTGGGAAAATCACTGCAAATGATTGTCTTGAGACTCAGAGAGGAAAAGAGCTCACTGCCACAACTAGCAGGTAAGGATTTCTATTTCTGCACCTTCAGTAGAGCAATTTGTAGTTGACAGGATTCGACAAGCAACCCACTAGAAATAAAATTACCTCCACAGATGAGCTTCAAACCCATGGGATCATCAAGGCACAGGATGGGAGAAAGTGTGTAGGGGAAGGGGATCAGTGTGAAGCCCTCTGCACAATGAAGTGCAGTCAGATGTAATAAATATCATCAGCAACTGTGCACAGGCAAAGCATGCTGCCAAGGTAAAAGAGGGATTAATGTGTGTTCTTAATGCAGCATGTTCTTATTTTCTGCAAGAGCATTGCAGACTGTGCTGTTCCACTGCTGACGTACTCTGGGCACACAGCAGTGCTGCCAGATCTTTTCCGTTGGTGCCAAATGAGATCTGGTACAAAAGTGAGGTACTGACCTTCCTCAAGCAGAGAAATTCACCTTAGCTTTCTTTTTTTCCCCTCTTCAGACTCTAGATTTTTCAGTAGATCCAATTTACTGAAGTGCATGGCATATAGCACATTTCCTCTGAGTTGCCAAGTCTTCTGACAAACTTTCTTGCCAACACATACGTGAAAGACTGAAGTCTCAGCTTAAGAGATAGAACTCAGAAACTGAGCAAATTACTCACTGAACTTCCGTGCAAACTAAAAGAGCCAGAAGCCAGACTGAAATGTAGAAAAGACTCAGCAGGTTCTGCCACTGTTTGGAAAGGAAGATGATATACTGGCCTATAAGGTGATAGAAAACTCTTCCTTGATTTATAATTTTGCAAGGTGGGAGGGAGGCAGAAGGCCTGTTCCACTATTGCACGGCAGGAAACACCTTTCTACGTGCATGTTCAGTTCAACAGCTAATAACTAAAACATCACATAGAACATTGGAAGTCAAATAACTTCAAGCTACCTCAGAGAGTTGAGAGAAGAGAATGCAAAGAAAAGAGATGAGTATTAATTCCAGATTGCTAAGCTGCAGGGGGAATCCATGTTTCTCTCATGCTCTCCCTCCCCGGCTGGGCATCACAAATGGACTCTTTCTTTCAGAACAGAGAGTATTGAAGAGAAATTTCCTCCTTCAGAAACCTGAAGGGAAGTATAATCTGGAATTATCACAGCCAAAAATGAAGGAGGTAAATGGGCATAAGCAAAACAGGGGTAAGGAGTGGGGAGAACCTTTCCCTCCTTCCGTTACAAGGAAGAAGAAACACAACTTCAATGCCCCTTCATGGTGACACTGACATAGATGCCATCAAGGTAGACACAGAAATGTTGACTAAAAGGCAGCCCAGAGATGTGCTACCTCTTTTTAAATAGTTCCTTAGTAGACAGCGGATGCACAAGAGAGGATTTGGCTCAGCTGCCTGCAGTAGAAATGTTAATAGCTTTGCAACACAGTACAACACATACAAAGCTAAAAGTAAGCTTGGAGACAGAAACCAAATTTTGGGTCAGTAAATAAGAGGGCCCCTACACCTGGCAGGAAGAAGGAAGCATCAAGCTCAGCCAGAAGCTTGGGAACGCCATCAGTGAGCCCATGCTAGAAGCAGGCTGTTTTGCTGGTGACATTCTCTCAGTTCTGAACCTACCTGCCGATTCTGCAAACGCATTAATAAAAGCAGACCGAGACAATTTAATAAGCTCGCTCCTGCTGCCAATTCCTTTTCCTTCTTTAAAAGAAATAACCCAGCCCTCTGGTTCCAGTCTGCTAACCATCTGGCATACAGCCCAAGTGGGGCTCGGCTCTCCAGCCCTGAAAGGCAAGAGGTGAAATCCAGTCCTCGCTTAATACCAACAGTGTAAAGCCAATTTAAAAGTCTTTAAAAATCTATCTTTGATCGAAGGGAAGATGTTGTTTAATTGAAAAGTCTCCTTTCCTGGGACAGCTGGATTTTCCTCAAGCTGCAGCCACTTCAAAAGGATTCCCAGTAATGTCAGAGCTTCTTAGGTTTAAACTGTCAGCATCGGAAGGGCTGCTACAGCTTTCGTCTCCTGCAGGTTCCTAAAGACTTCTGGTGTATAAAGATCCATCTTAAATAATATAATGCTTTAAAAATACAGCACCGAGGGAAAACACTAAGAAAAAGATTCCTTCCAAATATGAAGTTATAATAGAAAGTTTCACTGAGGACAGATTTCTCTACGGTATATTTTTAATAATTATACTTTTATTTCTTGTTCCTTAATTTGCACAACATTTAAACAGTAATGAGGCATCCATCGTTGTATACATAATAAAAACGTGTTCTGGAATTTCTGCTTTACTTCAGATGCGTGGCATTTAAATGCAGATGGAAAATGCACTTAGGCAGGCATTATTATTCAATAAAGTGTGCCCTGTCATGTCTCATCACGCTTGACTAAAACTTTGTTACCCTGGTATAGCTGGCATAAAAAATAAGGATGTGCCAATATCTGGATGGAGACGTAACAGCCTCCTCCTCCAGGGAGAGAAGACAGCAGCTTAACAAAACTGATGTCCTATCCAAACCCCACAGAGCTTTGTTAAAATTTCAGAGGCGCCCTCTGCATCTTAACTCTCGTGACCCAAATGAGTGAAGATCTGTTATTACTGTAAACGTGGCAAATGGCTTTTAAAATAATTCCTCCCATCTGACAATGCTGAGGTCTGTTCAGAGTTGAAGTAGCTGAATAGAGATTCACGTGTGTTATGAAACCTGAGGGCTACACAGGTAGTAGGCTAAAAGGATTGAGACCATTTCTCTGTTGGGCTGGGAAGGGCTGTGCTCTAGAGTGTGCAAAATAGCAGGCAGGACGGATCTCCCTGTTGTCTCAGCAACCTGTTGGAGTGATACAGACCACATTCAGCTGATCTAAATTCTACTGCACCTCCATGCCTTGCCCTTCCTGCACACTGGATCATGAGCTGTGTGACTCATAAACATTGCAGCTTTCCTTCCCTGGACACATATCTTTAGGGGGGAACCTCATCCTCAGGCTTCTTTGTGCTTAAATTCCTCACTTGCACAATGAGAACCACAGGACTTCAAAGAGTACATGTGAGGGCAAACAGAGCTGCTCAGAGACTGCAGGAATGGAAGTCGTAAAGTGTGATGCTGCAAAGCACGTGCCAGGAAAGCCTCCTAAAGCATATGCACATTCTTAATAGCTGAACTTCAGGTTCCCCATGTGTGAGGACCTGTAAGGAATTTGCTATCAGATCACATGGTGTTAGTCACAGTTAGACCAGCAGCTAAAGTGGCTTCTTTTCTAAATGCTCGTGTTTGCTATCTGCAAAACTGGGGGGAAAGGGGCTAGATTAGACAATTAAAAACTTAATTCATTACCAATTATTTATATCACTCTCCTACCCCTATCAAGTCAAACCTATCCCTGGTGTAGTTCTACTAAGTTTCCAGAGTTGCAATGGGGACAACTTTGGCTCAATGTGTTTAAATATATATATTTTTTGTATTCGATAGTAAGAGCTGTATTTATATCCAAAGCAATGTGTCTCTTATTACAAACATAAGTCTCTGTAATGGCATACGCCCTGAATGCATAGGACATTTCACCCATAAAAAATAACCAAGGTCTGATCCAGTCTCTATTGAAATCATCTACAAAATTCCCATAATTTCTAGTGGCAACTGAATCAGGCCCCAACTTTTCTGCCCTTAGAGGGGAGAGTTGCATTACAAGTTAGTGGTAATATCCCCATATTGATGAGTCACTCACTTTGCAGTACATAACATTTTATGAAGTAGAGAATCACTTTCCCTTAGCAATTACAATTTTGAGACAGGATCTCAGGCACCAGCAAGATTCTTTGTTTCACAGCCTCTCTTGTGTGGCACTACAGCCATTCTGAATGTGCCTGCTTGGTTATTTGCTAGGGTAAATAATTTGTGAATTGCGATCACTGTGGTAAGAAGAGATGCCAGCTGGATATTAAAACATAGGTTAAGGCTTCATTGAGAGAGAGGTTCCCTTAAACTTCTCACTCCATTTCTTCAGCTACTTGGTTAGGAGCCTGTCAGTAAGTACAAGAATATCCATCTCTGAAGCACATTATCCCCTACTGGAAGGAGTCCTCTTTACCCCTTTGCAGCATTCAGTATGATGACAGAAGCTTATAATATATGTAATAATATGAGCAAGTGCAACTACCACAGAAACCTGTGAAAAACTTTTTGTTTCTTTAACACTAATAGAAATGCAGACATTCTTTCTAGAATTTAGAAACTTGGCAAACCAATACCGAAATCCTTACATCTCTCAATCAAAACAGCTAAGATCCAACGTGAGCTCCTCCACTCGTGGAAGTACTGCAACAAATGAAATCTGCTCCATCAGAGGTGAAAGTATGTACCGGTGTGTATTGTTCAGCTTAGGTCGGTGAAATAGGAAGATTTAATAATTTGGGGTGAAACCTCCATGCTAAAAACAAAAAGAAAAAAAGACGTACAAATAGAGCATCAAATGGCATTCGATAGACTGAGGTAAGGGGTGGGGGATGGCCGTGCTCTTTTCAACTCAGGAAACGGCTTACAGGACTCAAGGAAAGCATTGCCTTGGCCACTTGCTCTCTCTAGTGGCCAGAATGCAGAATGACTTCAGTTCTCAGCAGCGTGCACCTTCCAAATGTTTCTAAAAGAGAGGCACTTTTAGCAAAGAAACAGACTACAAGATATAAACGGAGATCATCAAATACTCGATCTGTCACTCAAAGCTTTGTCATGCCATCATCACACTGGGGAGACAAGATGGGAGTATCTCCAACAAACTTCTTCAAGCATCTAATCAAACTCCCTTCTTCAATTCTTGATATGGTGAAAGTATTTTGAGGTACACAGTGTGCAGAATGACTTTGGAGAGGAAAGTATACGGTTCAAGCAACGAAGATCCCAGTCTGGTTAGCTTTAAAGCAATGTGTTTAACATGGAGTAGGAGCTGATCTAAGTCAAAGAGAAGCAAAAATGATGCTCCTAAAAATGATATTATTACAGAATCTGCAAAAATAATCTTTTTCAAAATTACTACATTACAATTACTGAGTCTTGTCAGTTGAGTTCTATGGACTAAGGTATCAGCTTCCTTTTCCACTATAGCTTTGCCATTACAATGCTCTGATCGCCCAGCAGAACTAGAAATCCTTTTCTAACAGGAAAGGCTGTGGATCTTTGAGTTACTTTTTACTAGAACTGGAAAAGTAAATGTTCTAAAGGTAATGAAGAAATAAAAGCTCTCGGTAAGAGTTTAAAACAGGTGGAAAAATAGGTGTAAAATAAACAAGGGCTTACTTCTTAAGAACAGTGGAAAAAACAGTGCCAAGGTGTTTCATCTGACTGGAGCACTTCCATTCTGGGTAATTTTTTTAATCCAGACATTGAGGTTGCAAGGCACTACTTCGGTCTATTCTTTAATGACATTTATAACTCTATAATGGTATTTTGCAAAAATTACTTCAGGCTTAACCTTTTTTTTTTTTTTTTTTTTTTTTTTTTAATTGTAGCACAGACAATACAGTGACATCATAACACAAAGTTAGTAAATCATAATCTGTCATTCAGCTTCAAATAAGTGTTTTTCCTCCAGACAATAGGTATGATGAATATAAGCACAAACGAACCATGAATCTCTTCAATTACCCTTATTTAGATTCACTTTCATATGAATTTTCATTTGATTCTAACCACAATCTCTTTACTGCGAACCAAAGGCAGGCCTATCTTGCAGCAACACGTCTGCTTAATGTAATGAAGAAACACCTACAGACATTAAAAATCTTGCTTCAGTGTTCCAATGTTCTTTCATAGCAGTGCAGTCTCATGTTGGAGGCTGTGTTCTGGAGTTTGCAATGTTGTCTCTCATTCTCTAGCATCAGATTGCTACTATTAACTACTGCAATTACACAGTAACCACATTAAAAGCCGTATAAACAATCTGTTACCCTTGACACTAACTGCAGGTAGCCTGTGATGATAAGTACATGATTTTCCTAGCGCTAGAACCTCAGCTCTTCTGGCATTCACCCTCCCTTGCCTTGAAGGCACTGAAATGAGCTGGCATTATCAAAACAGCCCATGTTGCCTCACTTGGACCGAAGCCCAAGGCATGAGAGATTCCAGATCTGGCATTTCAGTTCAAGCAGATCTTCAGAGGAACAACGTGGGCTATAATTGTACTAATAAAGATGCATAGCTTCAGCTGTCTATAGCATCACGTGGCAAGTAGGCCCAGGCTCCAACAAAAGCCTCTGGCTCATGTTTGCCTATGAGTTGTGAACCACACATCTGGAGTAGGATTCCCATGCTGCTCACGACACCCCGAATTCCTCCTTCTGAACATTGTGGTCCAAGCTGAGGCCATAACCCCTTGCACATCCTAAATCTCTAAGAGGCTCCAAGAGACTCCTGTCATGCCCTCTGTTGGGAACCACTGATTTAAAGCCCCACACCAAGCCCTAGAATCATAGGGTACAAAAACTGTGCCACAACTCCTTTATGCTGCTTCTGCCTCACCTGTTTGCCTCGCACTACCATAGCAGGTTATATCCTTCTCTTTTCCTAACCTTCATGGCACACAGTCAGCTTCAGCCCACTTGCCAAGGTGATCTTTTTCAACCACGGGCCCTCCTGCTCCTCTCTCCCAACACTCTCCTATTGTAAGCCAGCAGAACAGGCAGAAGGCAAGGAGATAATCAGGCAGCCGATGTGGTCTGAATACAAGTCTCGTTATCTCTTTATGCATTCTCTCCTCAAATTGTATGACCTGCATTTCAGGCACCCTTGGGCTTGGGATTTACATTTTTAATATTGGGGGCTTGTGACGCTGTCCTCTTGTTGGTTAATTGGTATCAGAGAGCAAGTGTTTTCCCTTCCACTGAAATAAATCTCCCCTAAAGCTGCAATTGCTCATTCTTTTGTTCCATCCTCATTTGAAATGGGTTCTGCAAAGCCTTCATACCACACTAAATAATCTTCAACTCTCACTTTTTAAAATCTGTTGGTTTATGCCTTAATGGCTTTGATGGGCTTTGCTATTCAGTCTTGTTACTTAAACCACTTTCCTCATATTCCTAAACTCTGTGTTTTCATTCATCCCTACCACAGTGGACTCTTTGAAGCTGAAAGGATTTATTTATTATCCAGAATACTTTTCCCCCCTGATTTTGGAAACATACCTTTTTAAATGACAGTGTGACACAGTTCAGGGTATTTTCTCAGTCTAGAATACAGAGAATGAAACAAACACATTTTTTGTTCCGATTTGCTGAAAAAAAATCCATCCATGCCTTGCAGGGAATCATTTTTCTAGCGGATCTGTGTCAGCACCAAACAATAGAAATGTTGCACTCATCGGGAGTTTAATGTGATCTGAAATAACATTCTGTTTGAATTCAGTTGTTAGTGGCATTAATAAAAGCTAATCAGCAGCAACGGTGAATTTCTGGAAGATTACTGAGTATGAACTGTAATTCTCCGTCTTCAATATGCATTGCAGTTTTAAATTAAACTAATTTGGACACACATAGGAAATGTCAGTCTGGGTAACGCTGTGCAAACAGACTGAAGTATCACGGAGGGGAATCAGGAACAAATAAAATCATCTGTGTGACTTCGTTCTTAAATCAATGTTGACACTTTCTCTGCTCCTACAATGATAATGTAACTTTCAGTTCTTTCTTCATGTGCTGTCCTTACTGTGCAGCTAAGGAAATATTGGAAAGCATAATCGCCATTTTGTAAGTCATGTATTTTAATTTTGCTCTCCAGTATTTGAAAATATCTAAAAGGAAAGGTAGAATTTTCAAAGCCCATCTATCAGTCAGAGGCAGTTCCCTTCTTCCAACCTGCAAACAGATTCTTTGAAAACTGGAAAGAAGTCCACATATTTGGAACACTGTCAGTCATTTCCATGCCAGACAGATGAAGTGCCCAGATTCCTCTGTTCTCTAGGGGGAAAAAGGCAACCAAGATCAGGAGCCAAAAGTGTTTTGTTTTACCTTATATTTCTATGCTACTTCCAAAAAGAGAGATGGCATTCTTGTCTCTTCGCATGGTTTATGTTCAGCAAGGATGAGAAGAAACACTGCTCTGCAAAATGCACCAGAGGCTCAGATCTCATTCACTGCCACAGTGCCCCATGCTTTCAGAAGGACAGTAAGCGGTCCTTCAAAAAGGAATTCAGTTGGGCAGTTATGCCAAGCAGTATCCATTAGGACTAAGGCCTGCTAAAGCACAGAAAAACACAGCTTGCACGCCACAGAGGTTTCCCAATTTTTGTGTGATGAGTGTCTCGGCCTCGAACACTTTCAAGTCACTGCTGAAGTAATTGCCTATGCATGAATACAGAATCTAAGAGATGATTTTATTTCTTCTGAATTAGCTTGGCATTCAAAACCAGAATGTAGCTGTATTCAAAGTACACTACTAGCTCAGGGACTAAGTACTTGTACATGCATATTTATTTACCGCAGGTCAGATACCATGATTATATATATTATTCCCAAGACTGATTGGCACTCATTGCCCTGATCTAATTATCCTAGATGTAGTGTTATTTTGCAAATGAACAAGAGTAATCCCTGTGCATCCTTAGCACGGACACTTCTATGAAAGAATGTCAGCATCAATAGAACTGCTTTCATACAAACTCTTCTGATCAGAGGACCAAACCTCAGCCACTGCCCACCCTTCCACCCCTGCTGGAAGAGTGGATAGGTCAAGTAGTAGCTACTCTCAGTTACTCTCTGGTCCAAACAAGTCCAGATACATAAAACACCAGCAGATTCTAATTAAAATGGCCAAAGTTGAAAGGGCGAGGCTTGTTAACAATTGCTTGACTAAACAGCAACTGAATAGGCTATTTAACTTACAGGGGCTTGTTTGGACTATGCCAGTTCAGGCAGCAGATAGGAAGGGGGGGGGGGGGAAGGGAATTAGACACCTATCAACTAGGCCTGAAGTAATTAACTTAACAGAAATCTGAAAGGAGAGAAATCTCCAGCCATTATCACTACCTTGGTAAGGAATATCTGGGACAACACCTTGCTTAATTGAGAGCAGCAGTGACTTTTCCTGGATTCCCTGCAGGTAACACTCACTGCCCCACAACCTCTGCAGCCACCACCCTGCAGTGTGTAGAGGCCAAGAATACATAACTTGTTCCTGTCCTGTGCTACTTCAGTTGTTGGCTCCATTTCCCTTGCATGCCCATTCTGCTCTGGCTGTACCAGCCCAGAATTTGATTTAGCCTGAGCTAAAATGAGTCTGAACCACCCCGGAGAGACAAGTGTTCTCTTCCCCTTAACTCACTGATTAGTGCTTTTTAGCTGCTTCTGCTCCTTTTTAAAACTTACAGTTCAAGAAGTGGAGGAAAATAACTCTTCTCATTAGCAATAACGGTCATATGAAAAAAAATACTTACCTAACTAATTATGGGCATTGTGTTCACAGCCCATTTGCTCTTGATCACCACTTCCTTTTAGTTGCTCCATGTACTACTGCTTCATCTCGCCTTTTGAGTAGGGCAGCAGCAGTGTAAGGAGTCCACTACCTCCTACTGCTCAGCTACTTCTTTTTTTGCATAACATAAGTGAGTTTTCTCATCTCATTCCCAGAGGATGGTGGGGGATAATACTTAAAGACCAGTGATGACAAGTCCTGTGTAATGTTACTTTTCACAGACGTTGCACATCCTAGTACTGGAAAAATACTGCTGGCTTGCCATGGAGTTTCTCTGTCCCAAAGAAAAAAAGAAAAGCTGATTCTTGCAGCCACTTAAACCAATACAGATTCCCTGGTCATCTGAAGGAGGTGGGACAAGATACCTTTCTGCTTGAGACACCAAGTTAGAATAAGAGATGAGCTCAGCATCCAAAAAAAAAAAATAAGGCTATTCCAAACTGCTTTCTCTTCATCTCATTTGCATCCCAACAGACCTGATTAGAGCTGAACTTCTGCAGAGCATCATAGTGACATTCAGTAGACCACTTGCAAAGTATGTATTTCCTTCAAGCGTCCAGAACAAACTACATGGACCTGGAGCCAGGACAGATGTTTACTTGAAAGCCAAGCTTCCACACTTGCTTCTATTTGCCGGTTAAACATACAAAGCAAACAATGGGGAAGGGGAAGAATGTGTGTGTTAGGAGGAAGGGGGGGTGTGGAGGTGGCTCACAGTATTGTTATGCCAGAAAATGTCCAAAATGGGCCAGAGATAGCAGCCAGTAGAACTACTTACAACACATTATAATATGGAGAACATTGCCTGCCTCCTGATCCTGCGAGTAATTTGTCATTATGTTGAAGTTGCATTGCGTTTGTTTCCTTTAAGGGAGCCAGAATTCTCATACGCCAACCGTTATACTTGAGTAAATGTGGTTAGGCTGCATATCAAGGCATTTCAAGAAAAGGCCAAGATCTGTGCCTTGGAAAGCTGACAGTTTCTCTGTCTGTGCAGAAACCTGAAGGACACAGCGTCACACGGAACACTCTGTCCCAGCAAGAGGTTGAGCTACTAATATTCTCTGGTATTGGATAAAAGTAACAAATGCTCCCTCTCTGGAAGCACAGTTAGGTACAGATCTCAGTCAACTCAAGCTAATTAACATTAAGGAGAAGCCAGCTCAGTATCGCAGCCAGAGCTGGCCTGAAACATGGTTGGTCTCTCCACTTATTTAGCCCATAGTCAACATACTCTGATTCCAGACCCCAGCGATGCACAGGTTGTCTCTCTGCCCTAGGATTTACACTCCCTGTGCTCAGCAAGCAGCTTGCACCTAAGACCAACTCTGAGCTCTGCACTCCAATACAGCTCTGCAGTACAAACATTTGCACTTATTGACCTGAGAGATTGTAAGCAAAACCATCAGCTGTGACTGATTCACCTGTAATTTCTCTTTCTAGCTCCAGGTATGTCCTGTGAAACTGTTCAGGAGCTTTTCTTTGTATGAAACATTAAATACACATAATTAAAGAAATATTTGAATGAAGCAAAGTATCAAGTTCTTAACTTGTCATTAGAAAGCCTCTGACCTTAGAATGTGGTTTGCGTTCGTTCACCCTTTACTGTAAGAAAAGTAGAAATCTTTTCAAAAGGCAGATTATCCCAACCTGCCGTTCTGTTTTAGGCTATAGCAATGAAAAGAATGTCCTTGGTAATTTGGACTATTGTAGAATATGCCAACAGGTTTGTTTCGTACTCTAAAAGGGAAATCATTTAATTGCTTTGGCAAGACTGCACACCTTTTACTGTGTGTGGTTGTTGCAAAACCAGCAGTAAAGACATTTCAATACATTTATCTATGGTTTTGAAAAAAATCCTAAGCCTATTTCTTTGCCCTCAGCTCCCTCTTTTTTCTCATTCCAAAAGTCTCACAGCTTCAGATCATCCCTGACTACAGAACCAGCACCAAAAGTGAAACCTGAAGGGAACTGGTTGGGGAGAAGCGAGGGGGTAAGCAGTTTTTAACTAAAGGAGAAATAAAACTTGAATGAAATTTGGCCATTTTTAAATATTAAAGGCTGCAACCACAAAATCAAAGTTTTGTGTTTCAGACACTTTTATGTACTGGTCTAACTGAAAACAGCTTTGCATAAAACTACAGTTTTGCAAGGCAGCCCTCTTCCATAAGGAGAACTAGCCCCTCAAGTTACTGCTAAGAGGTTGTTCGGCCTGCAGAGATTCGGCCCCTTCTCTCATATGCTCCTGTTAGCAGAATAGGAATGAGCCAGCATCCCATAAACCCCTACACCCTTGAAATACAAGAGGCACCCAAGTCAAAGAGTAAGAAAAGCCATTAATTTGGCATTCATTTCCCTTTGAGATGCTTGGTGCGAGCTGTTTCTGGACTCAGATCTCACGAAGGCTCACACACAGCTTTAGTTTTACACATTTTGTGGGGTTCCATTTACTTTTACAATTGCTAACATTGGGAGGCCCAGGGACTCCAAGACAAACTGGAAATCAACCGCTGTTGTCTCTTTAAAAGAAAGATCCCATCTATCTGGAAAGCCCATTTGCATCAAGGGGAGGGGGTTGGGGTTGTTAACCTATTACAGTTACATTACGCCATGATTAGCCTAACTGAAAGAAAACAGCAGGAAGAAAAAAAAATAGCTCCCGCTTCCTCTCCACTCCCAAGTTAGTTTATTATGTGTATTTGATGGCCCTTCATGACGAGGCAGTAAGACCCTGAACCTGCAATGACCCCTGTTTCCACACAGAACATATGGACTTCAGCACGGGGGTTTGCCTGGACAGGGTTTGTTGTCAGTTCAGACTCAAACATCCCTGAGCGAGCAGAAAAACAAAAACACCTTTAACATTAAGTCCAGCAGATTCTGAATACTGTATGACAGTTGCTACCTTGTTGTTTGATAACACAGCTCGGTAGGTGCTGAGTGCCCTGCAGGCTCCGCACCCTCGGTGTGCAAAGCACCATTCTGCACATGTTGAGCAGCATCGCTCAGCACCTTCAACTCTTTTTGAACCCTGCTAGAACTGTGGGCATTCAGCCCCTCTCCGGATGGGACACAAAACTAAGTTTACTTTGATCTTAAGTGCTGGAATTGTTTGTGATTAAACTTAATTTCTTCAAATCCCCAAATTTATTCGTTCCCCTAACAATTGCAACTTCCCTGAAAACAATACATGCGGAAATCACTAGCATCACGCATTCTGTTGAAGATGAAGTTAATTTACACAATCTAGCCTTTAAAACACAAGGGTTTCACAACAAATGTGTTGCTATAGCGACAGAGTAAGCTTATGTGAACTTCAGGCATTCATATTCATAGAAACTCCTGAAGCAAGACTGACTGTTGGCCATAACATCCTTACTCTTGCCAAGATTCAAATAGTGCATGAATTATGCCAAAAATAAATGGGTGTGACTAATACAAGCGCATAGAACACCAAGGGAAAAAAGAAACACCCAAGCTTTTGCCTCTAAGGCAACATTTGTTGATAGAAAAGATGGGCATTTGGAAAGCATGCCTTTTCCTTCCTTCTATCTTTTTGCTTTACTTGCACTTCATAAAAGCCCCACATGCACATTTGCCTCCCATAAATTGTACGACTGCTAGTAATCGCACATCTTTGCAGTCTATAGAACAAATCTTTTTTTAAAGACTTGCTCCCTTTGTACTCCCCTGGTATTTGAGGAGCACGTGTGTGTTGGAGGAGGAAAGTCAATCTGTTTTAACTCATACACTTCTTTCTCACAGGGCTGCAAGCAATTCTATTTGCAGCCCATGAAAAAAAAAAAAAAGCATGCCTAGCCTTAGCCTGTAACAAGCTCTGCAACGCTGAATTTGTTGAATCCCTTTCTCACATTCTCTCTTTCCTATATAATCTCTGCACTACAGTCCAACCAGCCCACTCTCATTTACCAAGGTCAGACTTTTCTAAGGGCCAACCGTGCATTTAACATGATGGATCCAGATCTGGAAACTTCCTGCTAATTACTGTGGTCACACTTCCTGATCCAACAAGCTTCAAACTGCACAGTAGTCTCTCAAGTGGAATAGGTCACCTAGCTGCCTGCTGCAGGTCATTCAGTTGGCAGGTTTCTCTTGATGAAAGATAGCTCTTCAAGGTAGCTGTTCCAACATGAACGGCAATCTTGACTAATTATACGTGATACACCCACTCTGACTCATGAGATAGCACAGAAGGGAGAGAGGAAAGGAAAGAAGATGAAGAGAAAAGGGAAGAAAAGTAAGGTAACTTCATAGCCCGTCTTGTGCCACAGACACTTTAAGTTTCACTCTTTATTCTGTTCCCCGTGGAATAGAAATTTATTCCAAATTCCAATCATGATGTGTCCTCTCTGTCTCTTCCTTGCCCAGCTCCTCTTCCTGGGCTATACAACAGCTCTGTTTCCCATTAAACTTTAGCCAAAACCAACATTTTCTTTTCAGAACTCAGGAACTGCTCTCGGGTCTGAAGAACTCTATAGAGGCTGAACACCACATTGTTCAAAACAAACACAAAGGCAGCAGAAGCCTTCTCTCTGACTGTCATTTCACTCCACATTCCCAGGGTGGATTTTAGAGAGATTCACTCTACCCAAAACTTGATTTTTTTTCTTAGTGGTGGAATTAACTCAAACACACGTTGAGAGAAGAATATGATGACATGAGAGGTCTCAGGATACTGTGGTAGGCAGCTAGGAGCAGAGGTCTTGCTGTAGGAAAACATGCAGTCCATAGTATTACTGTTACAATTGACTTTGAAGTTTGGCATGGGGATGTGGAAGATGAAGTTCTTTGCACAAAGTGCTTCAACACTCAGTACACCAATGTCAACTTGCTTTCCTTTCTTTCAGAAAAAGTGACAGCAACAAAAATTCAGCTCAGCAGTTAAGTTCTGTGTGGGCAGCATTTTAACCAGGCTTTAAGATGATTGCCTTTCGTACCCCAGAAATTTATTAGCATAATTAGTTTTCATTTACCTTGACAGTAAATGGCTTTCAAGTCATTTGAATAGCCATTCATTAAGGAGTCTGGAGAAAGAGCCTGTTGCAACATGGTTGCTTGAGGACTGGTGTCACTTGGTTGGATTTCCTTGCATAGATCCTGTTTCTGGTGTAGGTTGTACTGGTCTAGATACTAATTTAAGTTTGTAGTTTGCTGATGCAACAAAAAAAAAGTCAAAGTCACCTACAAGTTTCTTGCTAATTATAGTTCCTTCTGTTAAGATGGCTATGAAAGTTCAAGAGTAAAATATAGTAGGTCTTCACGAAAACTCAACTTGTTGATCCATTTTGACTATCCATTGACAAGCCCACTTGCGCATAGTAGAGAAAATTATTTCTAGTTTCCAGGAGCTGGCCTGGAAGCCAGGAAATCTTGTGTGAAATATAAAATCCATGAAGAATAAGGGGGAGGGGAAGAAGTTGATAAATCACAAAGGCTACAACTTGAACCACAGATTATTTAAGAGAACCTGTGTCTGTGCTATCTGAACGCCTGACCTCGCTTTGCCCTAGATAACTCTTAATGTTGACAGCAAGTCACAACTCGTCAGTAAAATCATATTGGGTTACTCATCACAAGATGGGCCTGCATCCAAGCAGCACAGATTCAACCAATGTCGCAAATGGCACGTATTCATAATACTTTGCCAACCAAATGCCTATTTCCCAGCCATGAAGATTCTGGTAGATTGCCCTCCAGCCTCACTACTAACAGCACTGAGCTGAAAATAACATCTCTTCTGAGCATGCTGGGGCATTAGCAGGCAACTTCCAGCCAGGCCTGCTCCTGAGGGCTTGCTCGGAGCTCTTTGAAAGGCTCACATTGACTAACATACACCTGGGTAAAATTACAATTCCCTTGCCATCAGGCTTCAGTAGTCAACAGAGAGGAAGAAACACAGATGGCACAGTGGAGCCATCCACTAGACTTTACACTACTGAACATAGTTTACTTTTTATTTACAGTAGACAAATCATTCTAATCTGAGCCTAATCATCTCATTTTAAAATATTAGCTATGGGTTTTGCCTTCTTTTTCACAATGACATTGATTGATGGGTTCATGAACTCTCCCGTAGTGCTTCCACTCCACTGTGGCCACAGTGTGTCACTATACCAAGTACGTGTATATATATATCTTCCTTTGAGAGTCCTTGTAAAGGACTTCAGCAGGATGTAAACATCACTCCCTCACACTCTAAATGATCTCATCTTCCAGCACAATACCAGCACCTTGTAGACAGTACAGACTAGCAAAAGGCTCTGGAACTTTATTTCATTTTTACCTGTTGCATGCTTCTGGTGCTCTCAGCCCTTTGATGTAAATATTGAACTACTGAAAAGGAAAAGCAAATTCCCACTGTCTTTATTCCATTAGTAGCCATGGCTGTGTTGTTTAGACAAATGTGACCGTTGTCCATAAATGGATTAATCATGCTCTCTGGAGAAGCACGCACGTAGGTCTTGGCAAACTTGGAGTTAAGACTTCAAATACATTACCCTGTAACAATAGTTCAGCTCAAAGAATTACAGGTTTTTCCAGATGTGGGCCACCATATTTAATCTGGTATCCATGAGAGCAGAGAATCACAGAATGGTTTGGGTTGGAACAGATCTCAAAGAACAGCTAGTTTCAGCCCCAGTCTCATGAGCAAGAACAACTTCCACTACATCACTTTGCCCTTCTTTCAAGAAGAGTATTTCAGACAAGACAACGTCAAGTGTTTTGCACAAGATGAGGTAGATGATGTCGGTCTCTCTTCTGTTAACCACTAATGCTGTAATTCCATCGTAGAAGGCCACCAAATTTCTCAGGCACAGCAAGAATTGATATTCTTAACACCAAGTCCTAAAACAGCTCAGCACTTGTAGTTATGCCTTTCTTCAAGTGTTGTGATTAGCTGATCTTTCTGAAGGTGTGAGATTTTGACCCAGGTAAGCTCCCTTTTTCATTTCTTCCTTTTCTCCAGTATCCACCATCTCTACAGCTATGTCAGAGACAACTTATGTAAGCAAAAAAAGCCTCAACTAATTGCATTTGCAGGCCTAACTACTCCTAAAGGACATGAATTTGATCTCAAGCATCTGAAAGTTGCCCTTTGCTTCCTATACAGGCAACACCCAAAAGCCCTGCAATACTTTGTTCCCAGGTAAGGGAACAAAAACTTCTGGGAATTGAGGAATCCTCTGCAAATATACAGTGTTACAAACATGACAATAAACATGTTCAGGGCTCTCAGGATTCCCTCATTTCCTGCTCACAGGATCTAAAGGGCTATGCTTTTTTTTTTTTTAGCAGAGATCATGCTGACCTCATCATGAATTACTAAGGATTAAAGGAAAAGACTACCACGAATACGTATGGATGTGAAGCAGAGCCACTGATGAGTATCTCAAGATGAGTCCTATAACTTGTACTAATAGAGGAGCTTAACTACTTATAAAAGAAGGAAAAGAAACCACATTCCTAAGTCTTATTTAAAGCACTGGAGTTATTTTAAATAAGTACACTGAATATCCACTAAAGTGCCAGATTCAAAACGACTCTGCTCTTGGTAGATGAAGTTTTCCTGATAGCAAGAAGGAGATCTGGTGCTTAGAGATGAAAAACATTTCTCTCATTAAATTCAATTGGTCTGCCTGGAGATCCAAATCTTAAGCATGTGCTTATGTATTTGATTTAACACAGAAAGGACTTAAGCACATGTTTAAGTGTTTTGTTGAGTGTTGCCATATGAATTTCAACATGAATTTACAGATCTATGGCTCGACTGACAGACTCAACCCTTTCGAACATGTATTATCTAATTAGTGCCCAAAGGGAAAGGCCTAGATATAGAACATTTGTCTTTTAGCACACAGCATTTCATGACATCTTGACACTTATTAATTGCATTCAGTTTGAATATAAACAGTGTCACATGATTCTTAATTGAGAGTTGGCTGAAATACCGTAAGCAAAGGATTACAAGCAGAGAGCATGGAAGATACGCCTCAGGGGATGCCACGGGGAATTTTGGTTATGTCCAGTCTTGTCCTCAAATAAGGAAAACCAAATTAAAAATAAACATTTGAAGATGGTTCAAAACAGGCATGAGATGAGCCTGAAACATCACATGCTTAGAGATGCTTGAAACTTTACATTTCAAAGAGTTATCACAGAAAGGTGAAAGGAAATGTCTATCTTCTTCCTCTCAGCTAGAACAGATAGAATATTCTTTAACGAGACCTATCTAAAGAGTAAAACTAAAGACAAGAAAACATGGATGAACAAAATATACACAAAGTAATAACATGGACAGTACCACAGTTCTGCGGAAAAATAAGAGTGAGATGCTGTCTCCAGGAAGCAAGGAAGAAGAAAGAGGTTTCTGAAGGACTGTCATGCCTTCTAAAAAAGAAGAGTCATCAGGAATGTTGCCAGCTTAAATCCTCGCCCCCACCTCCGCTCCATCTGCCAGCCTTCCTTCTCAAACCTGTTGAAACTTTATCGCCTCCAGGTGCATAGACTGCAGACTGGACCATGGATTTCAGCCATCTCAACTCATGTGATATGCTGAGACTTGTGACAGAGGAAGATAATCTGCTTTTCCTAGCTTTGTTGTGACACCTGGAAAACTCCTTCCTTGCTCAAGCAATTGCAGACTCACATGACTGACCCCAACATGCAGTAGAACAAGGGGATGACAAAGAAGCCGTTCTGGGTTTTAGACTCGCCTATAGGCAGGTATGACATAGCATATGTTCAGAAAAACATGGAAACTCCAATGGGATTGCAGGACACGAGTCTAAATTCATATGGGAAACTAAGAGGAGGACAGCAAGTTATGGTACCCTCTTCATGGATGGATTACGCTGTGTCCTCATGCTAAGATGAAGAAAAACGCTGGAGCCTGCATTCTGTATTTGTAGAGCTGCATGAGGCAAGCCCAAAGACATCTTTTCACATTAGCATGGCATTTGTTAACAGGCACTGGAGTTGCATTTACAGCATATCGTTCTTCAGATGACTGGACAACTTATTTTCATCTGCCTGTCAATTAATTCATTTATCATTTGGACCCTTCCTGTAAGTAGAAGTGTTCTCTCATAACTTTCATATCATTGTAAATTTCTACTATGTGAGGAAATCAAGTACAATTCATCAGAGCTTTCAATCAAAGTGAAGTATATATAGATATATAGAGATATGAAGAAACGGTGGTAACATTAAATTTCAGAGCAAAATCGTCTATTCTGCCTAACAATGGAGCTGCTATCTAGAAACAAGACTGATTATTCGTAATACTACCCACTGCTATTACCAGGACTCTTTACAACCCCCGATAAGCTTTTATCTAACATGTTTAACATGTCAAAGTCAATTTTCCTTTCCGCATGTATATTTCATAACGTTACTTAAGTATGCAGCCAAACACCCAAGTATTATATAGAGCATACATTTATTTATATTTATTTAATATCGCCCTAGCTCTTGACAACTTTAAAAGAACACACAACTTAAAAATAACTGAGGTTTCTTTAGGAAATGCTCTGCCGTGAAAAATTGTTGGGTTTTTTCCCCCCCCAAGTAGGTTAATATTGGAGAACTACTATTTTAAAGCAAGAAATACTGTGTAATTGTATTTCTTTAAAGTTACATGTTGCAATATACAACACAGTTTACACAGCTAGAGAACAAAGGATGAGGATCTCTCTCCTAACAAATAGAGAACTCCAGATAACTTGAGAAATAAGAGATACACTCAGATTCCTCCTAGAGCCATCAAGGTTCTCGACTTCAACAACAGCACCAGTCCCAAGCAAGGAATTATTGACAGTGCAATGTCCAGCTGAGGAACAAATGTTAAAGTATAGCCATAGGATGGCCATGACACAAACCAGACTCAGTACAGTCATTGCTGAACTAGATTAAAAGCCCCCATTGTCACAGGCTGTCTCTGCCTGTGCTCCCAATCCTGCAGGCACACATTTATCAGCTAATCTAACAGAGCTACCACTTCTGGTGTCAAGCTGTCCCTGGCAGTACATCATTATTCTCAGCTAGCCCTGTACCAGAGATAACACCCCTCCATACTCAAAGCTGACTCTGCATTATGCAAGTTCAGATGGCCCCACGTCCATTGCCCAGTTATAAACTACAACCCTATGCCACTCACAGATCCATGGCAACACCCTGCATGTGCCTCCATCTGTCCAAGGAACACTACACCTTTACCTAAAGCACCTGCAGAGATAACACTTTGCTTCTTCCTACTGCTCCTACTAATACTCATCACAATCCCATCTTTATCAGCTCCCAACACAACAGTGGAATTATCAGGAGACCCCTGTCAGCCTCAGGATCCTGCTGCAACCCTGCAGCTCATGGAGCAAAGGCACTGGTGGACAAAGGAAGGGCAAATGTCACCTACCAACAGCCCCATGGCCTTCTTGTGTTGGGGGCTCTGGAACCAGACGCAGTACTCCAGGCAGGGTCTCATGAGAACAGAGTAGAGAAGCAGAATCACCTCTGTGAACCCGCTGGTCACAATTCTCTTGATGCAACCCAGGATACTCTTGGCCTTCTGGGCTGCAAGCGCACTCTGCCGTCTCACACTGAACCTTTCATCAACCAACACTCCTAAATCCTTCTCCTCGGGGCTGCTTTCAAGCTATTCTCCACCCTACCTGTATCTGTGCTTGCAACTGCTCTGACCCAGGTGCAGGATCTTGCATTAAGTTACTTTAGAAAAGCTCCTGAAGTCACTCTTGCCACCTACTGAGTGATTCCTCTAATAAACACAACACTCAGAAAGATTGAGTTTGTGTCACAGAGACACAAATTTACAGCTAAAAGAGAAGCATTAGGAAATGGAGACTCTGCATTACTATTTCCTTTTGGAGGAGGCCTGACACACACAGTGAATTCTGAAACGTCATCACAAAATAAATTGGTATTTTCTTTTATTTGGAGCATCAGACAGACATTACTGTTTGAGATTTAAACAAAAAAAAAATCACACTTTTCCCATTCATAATTCATACCTTGGACATCACTGACAACAATTAAAATGAGATGAAAAGGCTTCCCAACTATTTTGGCACTGCCTGAATGGTCATTGCATTTTAATAACAATTTCAATTAAGATAAGAAAACACCAGAATCATAACAACAGTGCTATTTTTTGGAAGGCAACTGGGGAAAAAAAGAAAGGAAAATGATTCATCAGAATAATTGCAAATTGCCTCAGGGTTAGATTCTGCTCTTACTTACACCACCCAGGTAATTCCATTTATTGCAGATGGATTACTCCAGGCAGGTACTGTGGTCATGTAGCTGTTGAACACCTTATGCAGAATTGAGCCCTCCAAGGCAAATACAGCTCCATGCATTTATACTTTTCATCAGGCACATATCCCAAAAGGACTGTACTGAAAATAAAGTAAAATAAAAATTGAGATTTCTGGCCCAGGTTTTAATTCTGCCTTCCTACACAAGGTTCCAACTGATTAACCAAGTTAGCATTGTGCCTCGGAGGCATGGGAAAGTATGGTGGTAAAGAGCTCATTTGTCCATTACTAATTCTTATTATTGTTAGCTGCCAGAGTTAAGAATATAATGATTTAGAATTAAGATGTCAGAAAAAAAAAACTCAAATAACTTGAACATGCAACAACAGCACATAGGCTAGCTATAGTGGCTAGATAACAGGTGTTAGTTTTTCTTCCAGAAGAATGACTGGCATAGGAAACAATTTTCAGGGTAAGATACAGGATGTTGTTCAGGAGGGTGAGAAGACAGTCTTTGAATTAATTCTCCATTACAGCAATCCAAAGTGAGATATCTTCATATGTGGAGGAAGATTGTTTTTGTACTTTTGTGTGCCCTTGTGGTGGCTTATGATGCCTCCTTATGACTGCTCACGTTTCTCAGTCACTGACTATGAAATAAGTGGATGAATGAAGATGAGTGTATCACTGGAAGGTAAGAAAGTGACATGGCTGATGGTCTTTTCCCTGTAAATGGTCTTTCTGTCAAGGTACATTTTGGTTAAATTCTACCAAAAAAGATTTTCACACACACAGCTGTAGTCCAAAATGGTGATAACAGAGTCTTGAACTCCTCCTGACCTCTTCTTAGTTGTGGCCTAGTGGTGGAGCATATAAAACAGATGTACCTGCCTCCATTAGATCCCTGGAACAAATGATCTGCAATATAAAAGGACTCCCAACCAAACTGATTCGATTTCACAGGTCTTTAAGGACTAAATGCTTAAGGGTATGGTTTCAAGAGAATGTGCACAGACACTTCTAATTAGATGCAGAAAGAAGAGCTTCACTGAATGAGAAGCTAAGATGCAGCTGTGAAAATGGAAAGTTGCTCGTTAAGTGCAAGATTTCTCACATACCTGAATTAATACACCTGCTTAGATTTGAGAGCAATAACTGTTCTGTACCCACACTTCCCACTGTAAGCCAGGCAAGCATGGGTTTTGTCTTTGCTAAAGTTGCAGAAAAGACACAGGCAAACAGCACAGAACAGAACAGCATTCCATTGCACAGCATGGATGACATTTTTCTTTACAAAACACTATGGGTTGATGGCAGGGTATTGGCACAGAGGAATTATATGCACTCGGTGACTAATTCAGTGTTGGAAGATATTGCTCCTATAGTTGATAACAGACTCAGGCATCCTACCCCTGAAATCATTTCCCATCAATCTCAATCACTCTGAAAGGATCAGCCACCAAAGGTTCTCAAGTCAGCTGGCACAAAAATGCCCAGGCACTGCCAATGTTTTGCGATCTACTTACTGTAAACACACAGCTAATGAATGTTCATTCCCTTGATGTTTCCTTTGGAAAGGGGAGGCATGTCTAAGATTGTTTAGGAGATATGTCGTACTCCAGAAAATGGATTAACATTCTGACACATCTTAAAACAGAAGCACCAATGTCTTCAGCCAAATAAATAATGCTATTGTTGTATAAAGACATGTGTTATCTCAGGAAACTCATCGTATTTGTTTCATCATGACTGAATATTATCATTGTTATATATTCTGACCCCATAGACTGGAGAAGGGTAGGAACAAGCTTGATGCAGATGAAAATACATAGTTGTTATGGAAACCTTTGCATAATTGCGATGGTAGTTTTGTGTCAATCTGTACACTGCATATTTCCACCATCAGCAATGGCCATTACTAACCCACGATATCCTCTTAGCAGGGTCTGAGAGCATTGCTATTACAGCAAGCAGGATCTCCAAGTCTTTGCAAAATGCTGTCCTGCAAGTGAAAATGAAGTTATCACCTTCCCACAGAGCTAAGCTAGAGTCTGGCAAGGAACATCAATAACCCACAGAAAGACTTGAATCCTTGCACTTGATACCCAGAAGGACTACTCTTCTTAATATCTGGGCACAAGATAGAAATTGTTACATAACTGCACTTACACACGGATTTGTATTCACAGAGAGAAGGCTAAGAACTATGTTTTAACAGTATCATACTGAGAATAACTATTAAAAACAAACCAAAAAAACTAGTTGTTTGACTTGAGTTCCCTTCCACCCTGCAGAAATCATTACAGACAGATGATGGGACTTTTTGAACACAGGAAGAATCTAGCAGTAAGTAACCTGCAGATGGACACAACACACCTATAAGGCTGCTTTCACTGTCTGCAATCTAAAGCTTCAACACATCACGAAAGTTGGAGGCAATCATCCCATCCTCTCCGATCTTCCACAGTCTTCCAAAGGGAATGGGAATCCTGCTGCGTGCGTGATCATGTTGCCATCTAGTGACCACAACCTAGAGAATACCCAAGCCCTAACACTCCTGCACAGGCACAGACAATGCCGTGCATGGAGCATCTGAGCCTTGTATAACACAGACCTCAGGGAGAAGTCTAAGCTACGAAGATATACAAAATTATTTCCCCTAACGTTACCAGTCTCACTCTAAGCAGACACAGCAAGTGCCTTGAGCAGGGTAATGAACTGAAAGCTCACAGACATCATGGATCTTCCAGTAATTTGTGCCACCTTTCAGCTCCGTAAGGCCAGCACGGGGTTCCCTTGCCTGAAATTGTTGGAAGGTTGGCAAGACCAACTACAACAGTTGGGCTCTGCCACTCCTGGGGGATTTGCTCAACTTCTCCTTTTAAATACAAAAGAGGAAAAATCCCAGATAGGTACTAAGCAGCACAAAGCCTCTTCTACTGCTCCCTGGATTCAATATTTTCCAGAATGGGGGGAAATGCTACTATTTTACAAAGTCAAGAAGATGTACCAGCACTATTATTATTTTTTTTTCCTCAAATAGCCAAGATGTGCAGCCAAGTAAACTGAGGATTCCACACACAGGCACTTCTGGAATTCACATCTCACAGCTCTTAGGTATTTTGTACCAATCTGATCCCAAAAAACATTCACTGTCAAAGTTGCTCAAAGTGTTTTTCAGACTTACAATCATGGGGGTACATTCCTAGCAATTTAAAAAGGCCAACATCGTTGCCTAAATCCATACATGCTTAGACTATTTACCTGTAGAAGGCTCTGCATACATACGTGTGTGTATATAAGCATGTGTGTAAGTATATACACACAAAGGAAGAATCCTTTCCAGGAACAAATTAGTTTTTCCTCCCCTCTATCCACACTTTGCTACAAATTCAGTTGCACAAACTGGCCAAAGATATACAGATGGATTTGTATGCAGCTCTCTACAGTGACTATTAAGAGATTTCCACCCTGCCTAAGTATGAGACATTATTCCAAAGTCTCTGTGTTCTGAAAATGACTTTGACACCCAAGATGATGTTCTGTGGAATTTCTGTTTTGCCTCTTGTTTAGAAAAGGCCTTCTGTCTCTCAGATTCTTTGCAGAATCTGTCTAGGTCAGTATCACCATGTTGGTTCTGTCTACATACGCACATGCAGGCAGAGTAACAAAGGCAGCTCACATGTTTTCCTCCTATTAATCTCTGTATTTTCTCTCTCTTGCTTTGGAATCTGAAAAGGCACTGATTTGTCCTTACTAAAATATAAATTAATCTTAGCCATATATTTCCTGATGAAATGCAGACAATGATAGGCTAATTTCAGCATACTTTTCCCCTTAAATTGTAATATAAGTTTCAGTGTGGCTTCCTGAAAGATACAACACACCCAAGAATTCCTAGCAGATATAATTTACTGGCTCCAATTTATTAGAGATCAAAGAACAGGGTAAATTGGCCTCATCTTTCTTGTTCTCCTTGGCAGTGGAACTTTTAGATCACTCAGAAAATCAAAAGGCAAGAGGAAAAGAAACGACATAATGATATACAATCGCACTGGGGAGAAAATCATAATCACATTGAAATACCTAAGGGACCGAAGAATGGTTTCTAAAAGCCTTAATGATAGTTAGATGCATAAACAAAGTCCAATGAAAACTATGAAGCACCACAGGCCTTATCCTCAACAGACACAAACCAACCTCAGTGCAGGTATGCCAGCGTGCAATAGTTGGAGGTCTTCCTCCATTGCAATGGAGGTTCTGGGGGTTTGGTGGGTAGGTTAATTCTAGGGAAACATGGAGGAAAGCATACAGCTACACACATCTCTGTCTGTGAAATATGGGAATTACATTTCCTATAATCTTTCCCAACGAAATTCACCAGCTGATGAAGACCTCTGCCATTCCTGTGGGATTTGCATGCGTATTCCCAAAAGAAGGAAAAATAAACAAACAAAAGAATGGCCATATAGCTATACACACACACACACAGAATAGCTATTTTTTCTCCCTATTACGCTACATAGGATTATTTCTACAGTCAATTAACCTCTCACAAAAATATTCCACTAGCTGGAAAAACAGACTGAAATTTTCTTCTTTTCTCCTGTGGGAACTTATATTCCTTTGACAATTCCTTGAAATAAGATTTTCTTTTAGTCTTCAGCAAGCACTTCCCTTCCAGAGAGGCCACCCAGAAGAAAAGAGGAAGCTCCATCATTTCATAATCTTTGAGAAGAAGTGTTCTGAATTCAACCCCATACTTACCCAGCTATCAAGGAGTTAACGTGTTGAGCAGCTACTTCATGATCTGCAGCTATGTATGTACTGATTAGTGGTGGTTGGAATAAAAGACTACAGCCCAAGGAAGGCGGAGCATTCTCAGAAACAGCAGTCTGGCAAGAAGCTGTCAAGGGAATAGATCCAGAACCCCCAAGAAGAATGAGACGGACTGACTGGGAACAATTAAGGAAAATAATCCCATTCTGTAGTTGTGGGGTCCCTGGAAATTCACGCTAATTCAGGATACAGAACAGACCAAAGTAAGATCAGACTGGACAACTCTTAATCTCTTGAGGAATAACTGTAACACTCCCTTCTAGGAGACTGGCTAGCCTACTCCAGTATTACCTCCCTATAAAATGTGATAATGCAGCAGTGTTTCTATAGTGCTCCTATAGCAGGTTTCACCCCACTGCAGATCAGGGAGCTGATCTGCTTGTTTGGGAGGGATTAACAACCACCTTGCTGTTGGTTTAATGTCTATCATCACCTAGATATGCAAGCTCTCAATCAACAAAGCAGAACACTCCAACAGCTAGTGCTTGTCTCTACATTCAACTATTTATTATCTGGCCTACATTATGCTGCTGGAAAAGCTATCCCAAAAGACAACAGGTAAGCACTCACTCCTAAGCCCATTAGTTCTTTGATCACTCAGTTGACAGTGCTAGTAACTAGCAGTGGTTATGAGAAAAGCTCTGGTTGAATTTGCTGACGTTACTGACTCGTTTAATGCAGACCTACCCATAAGAAAACCCCATCACACCAAGGGATTTTCTTACTGAAAGTTAACAACTCCAGCAGCAGTCATCTCCAAGAAAGACAGAGAACACTGCGTCTATTCCCCTCCTTCTATACGGGCTTCAACACCATAATACAATGGAAAATGCAGCAAAGACAGCACAGTAGCAAAGTCCTAGACTGGAGCAAATGAACTCATGCTCAAATGGAGCAGCGGTAGATACAGAAACAAAGGAAACAAACAAACTAAAAAATCTACTTACCCTAGAAGACCTCAGGTAAGCAGAGATCTCCAACAAGATGCCCTCAATTCCATTGCCAGCCCTTAAATGAGATCTGGGAAGGGGTGGATCCTGGCTGCAGCCCTTCAGGTCAATCAGATGCACTGCATGCAGCTGTGCTCCCCTGGGTTGGCCCTGCCTTCCACCAGGTGCTCAATCACTGCTTCAGCCCATGACTCAGCATTTCTGTTACAACCATGAATCCATCAGTTGTTTGATTTTTTTCAAAACACAATTTTGGCATAAATTAATATCAAGCTGATCACCTCAATTCTCGATGCTTTCTTCTCTCTGTCTCTCAATGAGTTTCAGTCCTCATGTAATCTGGTGGCAGTGAGATCCACAGACTACCTCTGTGTGATGTGGAGAAGTGCTTCCATCAGGTGGCTGTTATCCCTCCTAGGAAATGGCTGCTTTGAAGTTTTTCAGTTCCAGCCAACGTGCCTCTGTGGCCACCTCTGCTTCTTTCTTTCTTCCAGGTGACCTTACGTGAGGAGGACATGTTCCTGGCTGTGCCCATGTCACAGGGCAGCAACCACAATACAAAAGCAGCACCTTCCCACCCCACAGGTCAATTTATTACAAATATAAAGGAGTACTAAGGAGTAGGTTGTCTTTAAAGGCCAGAGACCCACCTGGATCCACACGTCAAACCAGTGTGAGGAAGGGTTGCAGATGAGGCCGGGCATGAGGGGGCCTCTCAGTCATGAAGGGTGAACCACAGGAGGTGTGATGTCAAACACAGGAGTCCCACTGTTACTGCATTGGATGTACCAGCAAACCGCCTTCCACAGAGCATGGAGCAAGCAGAAAACTCCTGCCAGCATTCCAAATGCTGTTCTTTACTTGGGGAACACTATCACATCCCAGATCCTTGCACAGCAACGAGTCACTTTTACAGCAGCGACTTCCTTCTGGCACGAGGGCACTCAAAAAGCTGAACACGCTGCATATCCCCAGCGCTATTCTTGCACCTATGCTCTTCCTCTGTGGGAGAAGGACGGTACCAAAGTTCGTGGTTTGCATCCAGGCCTTGGATATCCTCGAATCCCCCTGAGAACTGCGCGGCTGTGTGGAACAAAGAGGGACGGCCGCCTCGCCACGAGATGTCGCCCTCCCCTCAGGCAGGGCCGGGCCGGGCGGGGACCCCTCGGATGGCCCCGCAAGCCTTCTCCTTTCATAGCGTGCTCTGAGCAGCCAACATCCTCAAGGTGAAATCCCCCAAACCCAGCAATCCAAAAGGATGCCGACTCTCCCGTCGTTAGGAGCCCGCGGCATCATCTCGTGGTGACTCAGGGCAAAGCTAGCATCCCTCCTGTATCCCCAGACCTGGACAGAGCATCCCTCCAAAAATGACTAAGTGCAGTAACTTGATCCTAAAACGAGTCTCTTGCAAAACTCCACAGCCTTCACTTTTGTTGACTTCTGGAAGGTGGCTGCAAGTTGGGACTAAAAGAGCTGGCTGGGATGCAAACAGCTGCTCTGCTGGAAGGTGCATCCACCTCCTACCTGCGTGTCAGCTCCTGCCTGGTGCAGGATTACCACCTTCCCAGCTCCACAGGTGGGATCATCTTATCTGCATGCTCCTTCATCCACTGCAGGGAGACACACAGGCTAACGCAAGCAGCCTGACCTGCTGGGCTGAGCTCAGCCTGCAGATAACTCCATAAAGGTGACAGTGCTGACAACCCTTTTGTAGGTCCAAAGAGATGGAGAACTGCTATTCCCCCAGTGTTATCAGTGCACAGCCCAAATGGATGACCCGTTTCTGAAGGATCACAAATTCCTCACTTCTACATCCTTTCACCTGGGGACTGCCTGTATGGCTTTGCCCCTCTCGCTGTCCTGCTTCTGTCCCTTTATCTCTGAAAATAAGTGAGACTGAGCAGGATAGCAGCTGGAACCCAAACTGGGTGCCTACAGAAGCAGTTGTTAGGGGCAGAAAGCAGACTCTGAAGAAGTGACTGAATAAATAGAACTGCTGGATTTCTGAAATGCTGAGCAGCTCTTTCTCAGCTTTGAAATTCTCCTCTCAGAAACAGTGTGAAGCGATGGAGCCAAGAGTAAGGTTAACTTCCTCTAAACATACCAGTAATACGTCACTGAAGGTGTTTTTGTGGTCTTGGAGGAAGCCTCCCGTCCCCTGCCGTGCATAACGGCTTCCTATAGCCCAACCAAATGTGCCAGTACTCATTCTGCTCTCTGAGACGCTCACACTTGTGACAGTAAGCGTGGGGAGATGGGAGGAAAGAGGTCACCCACAGCAGGCTCTGAGCAATCCTGTGTGTACGGAAATGACGTAGGAAGGCTCGGAACACGAACGTGCTCTCAGAAAACTTTTGCCCTCTCTGACATGAGGAGTCCTGCTGATGTCAGTGAAACAGGAGTGGCAAGTCCTGGTGCTCACTGAGGAGTCAGATTTCCCCTTTATATATAGATAGATAGATATTCACAGGGTTATTATGAACATCTGGAAAACAAATTCTTAACAATTGACAAGATCTTGACCATTTCCTTTTGGACAGCTGGCATAGAAGAGTAAGACAGACTGTAGGGTGTAGACTCACTCTTTTTTCATACATAGCTTCATACAGAACCAAGCAAGTTCTCTGCTTACACATAATTGTGCTCATCAGCAAATTGTAACTGCTCTGGGTAAAGTTTTACCCATTTAAGTCCAAACACCCTCCTTTCTTTGGAAAACCATGCTCATTATTACAAGACAGACACAATGGTATTAGCTTTGTACAGTTCAGTGTGTGGTGCCTCTGGAAATGAAAGCTTAAATGATCCTAAACAATGTGCAGAAAGCTAGAGAGCAGAGTTACATAGTGATTCAATGCACAATGAGGAGATAATTAAACATGGAGCACAGGAGAATCCTATCTAATTGACTCCCTGGGCCAGATTTTGTTGGCAACCATTGGTAGTGAAAATTAAAAGACTAACAGATTCCATTTTCAAGAAGTGACTTTTAAGAGGAATGTACCACGCTTCATTAAGAATTTCTTTGGAGCTAACATGAATTATGCTCAAAACAAGAAATACTTCATTGCTATCTTTGCTTACACTGGTTTGGTAGATTCAAGTGCCTCATAGGGTGGTTATTTTCGTTGCCATGGCAAAGATGATATTAACTATATATGATCAGCAACACCTTCTCTATTTGCTCATAATCTTTTCTACTCCCCCACTTTCCTCATTCAAATATATGAGCATCAAGATTTTTTTCTTCTTCCTTTTACTCATACAGGTAAGAATAATCTCTCAAACACATGCAGTGATGGCACTTGTTTATTAACCAGTCTGGATGAAAAAAAAAAGAAAGAAAACAACTCTCGTTGAGTAGCTAACTATTTCAGACATCCAAAAATTTTAATCACTGGAAGTTTAAACCTCCATTTTTTAGCCCAGCTTTCCAATGAAATGAAGCTTATGTGATCCTGCTGCCTGTTTACCTTGCCTTCACCACCCTCCTCCCCCATTCATATGTGTTTAAATCTGTTGGCCAATTCCAGCTAAATTTGGCAGAGAGGCAGGAAAATAATATCTTTGCAGCCTCACCAAGCTTAATGAAGATCAGCACTGGGCTGAGGAGAGATGCTCGAGAAAACACCCTCATTTTAGGAAAGACCTCACAGGTCCTCCATTACATGTTCAGCTCATGGGCTAACCAAGCAGCGCACACACTCCCACCAGCTTGCCTATGTCCTGGTCACCTGAGGTTTCCCACAGCACGTGTCTGCTGCTTGCTGGCTGTAGGTGTGCTCATGGGTAGCTGGTGGGATATATATGATAGGTAGGGGTGGCGTGGTGTTGTGCAAGGCACTGAGGAAAGCTGTAGTTAACACCCACTTGCTAATAGGCACCTTCAAAGCACGGTAGTCCAAACTAGCATGATTCTTTCCCTATGATACATTTCTCCATTCTACATAAGTAATTTGGGTAGGAAACGTATTGGAAAAATTCCTATACAAAAGACTGCTCAGGAATATTCCATATCTTCCATAGCCGCTGCCTCCAGATAGCCTATATTCTGCCCTTTGCATTCTGGCTGGGAGCCAGGACTGCTAGAGTGATGAATCAAAAACATCCATAAGGAAAATGAAATGGAGGACGCTCCTATTCAGTACATTCCTCCTTTGTTAATTGTTACTATATTTCATTCCAGCCTCCCATCCTTCCAAACTATTGGGACTGTGACTCAGCTCCAGCAGTTTACATGCTTAGAAGAGAGAGTAGTCACCCTCCTGGGGCTGATTTCACTGTCACTTCAGAAGCTCTGTTGCTCAGCAGGCTTGTCCATCACGCAGATCCTTCTGTGGGTCTTTCCTGCCCCTGATCCTGGATCCCTGTCTCATCACAGGCAGTCAACCACAATGGACAAGGACACTCACAGCATGAGGGCCTAGAAGGACAGCTGCATGAGGAAACTTTGGCTTTGCTCATCTTGCATCCTAGCATTGTCCAACCCTCACTGGATGTGTAAACCTAAATGCCAGTCTGTGAAAACCAGAAAGAAACAAAGCTGCAGAAATGACAACACATGCTGGCCAGGCAATGCTGCTCAAAAAGGACAACTATTTCTTTGGCTGTGGCACTTAATTTCAATAGCTTTTGTTTGTCAATCGTGAGTCAGCTCTGAAGCGAGCTTGTACCTTCAAGGTATGGTGTAAGTACTTCAGAGTTGACACCTCGTAAGTCACTCTGTATATATGGGTAGCTTAACACTGCTGTTCCTAGGTAGCAATTACACTAGATGGCAGGTTGGAAGGAGGATTTTGCATAGCTGGTAACCAGAAAGAAGGAGCCAAAAGCAGAAGCTACTGAAATCTGTTTTTAAGATAACTGCTGTGTCCTTCTCCTCGCAATAGATCAAGGCTGCTCAGGTGGAAACTGAGGAAAAAGCCTAGGGAAAGCAAAGCAAAACAAAACAAAAAACAGTGAATAGCAACAGGAAAGTAAACTGGAAATGTATGCAAAAAAAAAAAAAAAAAAATAGAGGCAAAATGGGTGAACCTCTCCAAGCTTTACCCCATAAGTCCCAGCCCCTGGAGCAAGGGAATTACACACAGTCCCCAGAGACACTAAAGCTATTTTCTCCCACTTGCTATCCTCTGCAGAGAAGACTTGGAAAATGTAAAATAGAATAGAAAGCCTGGAAAGGCACTCAGATTTGGGTAGCAAACATTGGATCTTTAAAATCAGAGCAACCTGATGATTCTGTGACGAATACCTGATGAGTACCTGACGAGTACCGTGTTCAGTGTCAGGCCCTCCTCTACAAGAGTGACATCGAGGCCCTGGAGAGTGTTGGGAGAAGGGAACAGAGCTGGTGAGGATGTTAGGAAACATTTCTTCTCCAAAAAGAGCGGTCAGGCACTGGAATGGGCTGCCCAGGGAAGTGGGTTTTGAGTTACCATCCCTGGAGGTGTTCCAGAAACCTGTAGATGTTGTACTGAGGGACATGATTTAGTGGGGAAATGCTGGTGGTAGGTGGACGGTTGGACTGGATTATCTTGGAGGTTTTTTCCAAGCTTGGCGGATTTATGATTATTTGAAATATGCCCCACAACTTTTGAACACTGAAGAAATTTTTGTAGTGCTGGTAATATTGCACTGGTTGGATGAGTTAATAGTTTGGGCCCTAGAAATACTGTACATCTATGTTGCTTTTTGGACAAAGAAGACCATTTTCATTATAAAGGTGTTGAAGTGCAAATATGTAGTTTTCAAGTCGAAGAGAAATCCGATATCAGAAAGCAAATGACAAGGACAGGGACGTCTAGGGACATGCTAAAGCCTGCAAGGCTTTGTATTATAAGGCTAATATTTCCAAGTACATCTTTAGATGGTACATTTATATTGGTAAAAGAACCAGCTCACACCACAATGACAATGGGACAGTGTAATGATATTGGCAGCTGACAGCAAGTCTTCTACTGCTGTTTTAGAATAGGTCAGACACCACAAACCAGATTTAGAGCATGCTTTCCAGAGACACTGGCCACCCACAATTCCTACAGGGCTGGGCACAGACATCAAGCCAACAGCTGTAGAGCTCTTATTTCCAACGTTGTGTTTCCAGTCAACACAAAAGCTTAGGTAGGGAACATATTGTCAGGAACGTCTTCTGGGTTTCTCTTTTTTACGGTTGGGGTTTTTTGTTGTTGTTGTTTTGTTTCATTTTGTTTTTTAAATCTCTTTCCCAGCAAGGCTTACTAAGGAACAAGAAAATCAAATGACTTGCATGGAGGTCACAGAGTGAGTCATCAGCTCAGCCCAGTGACGGTCAAATAAAGCTTATTTGTAAAACTATAATTTTATAGTGCTCTACTGCATAGCTTTAAAAATGAATGTATGGGAAAAATACACCCACATATGACAAATGTACTTATGCTCTCTCTGCTTTGGGTGGACGTTCTGTTAGTCACAGAGAAGCATCTGTGCAAAGCTTTTTTTGTTGCTGCTTTTCTGCTTCTCTAGACATTTCATCAAATGGTCCCTGAGTCAGAAGAAGTGGGTTTTGCTATTAAAGTCTGTGTGGAGGCTGCATTCCAAAGCTGTTGGAAGATTCAAAGATAAATATTCTTTCTTTAAAAAATAATAATAATAATAATAATAATAATAAAAAATTAAGCATCTTCAGGTTTAAAACAAAACAACAACAATCCAAACTGAATGTGATGTTTATGAAGACAGCAACTAACTAATGATCCTGCCTGTCACTTGCTTTGGAACCGAAACCCAAGAGGAGCTTCATTAAAGCTTGAGTCCCTTTCAACTTGCTTTCAATTGTATAACGTATGCACCCACTGCGCTCAAAAAATGGTATTGATTCATATTGAAACTAATTCCAACAGCAACAAAATATTAGCCAGCAACCTCATCCAGCTACTGTGTGATGAACAAAGCTCGTTGGAACAGAAGCCATCTCTGTTCTGTGATTTGTATTTTGTGTGGTGAGGGTGGAATTCAAGCCTGTAATAATCTGTCTCAAGAAAATACATGGGGGTGAGCGTATGGACTACTGCTTTCTTGACTCACTGCTTTAGAAACCACATGCATCCTCTCAGATAGGTGGCTTACAGCCACAAAGGGAGAGAGAATGCAGTGGGGGATGGAAGAACCACACCGTCCCATGCAACTGCGTACCATATACATACATTAATGGCAACACACATCAGAGGTGTAATACGAGGTAGGCCAGGCTTGTATTTGACATAAATCTTGGTATGTTGCTCTGAGTAGCATCCCTGCCTTAGTGCAGAGCTGTCACTGAGCAGCATCTCCAAGCCCAGAGCTACGGGGTTCTCCATACTGTGGTCCACCATTGAAAACAGAAATAACAACAGAAGTCTTTTCTCACCGTTCCACTATCTGTCATCTTCCCTTCATGGCAGTACCTAAGCCAAGATGAGCTTGGAATTATTTTGCCCTCCTACATGAGGTAGAATAAGTGTTTCCTCCCTTGTACTCTGGGTGTGCTGAAGAGCAGGTGACTGCTCAAGGACAGGGACATCCAAAAGCTGAGTGCCAAGTTAAGTTCTTACTGCATCCCACTTTGCCCACCACCAGCAATGTCTCACAGCCGAAATGACCTACTTTGTGCTAAAAAGAGAGCCCAGGATGTGGGGAGGGTCAACATGTCAGCTCTGCTTCACCAGACATTCAAGGAAGTATTGTATGCAAAGGGAAGGATGAGCCTCTGAAAGAAGAGATCTGCAGAAGGAAAGCTGTTGGGCAAGACTGCAAAGGGAAAGAGGACAGCTTTGTTTGAGCTGGCCTGGTCCCAGCCTCGCATTGCCATTCTGACTGTGGTTGTGGCAAAAACAGTCCTCAAGCAACATTACTTAGTCTGGTGCATCTCATTTCTGATAGTCAGATCACCAAGGCAATTATAGCTCATGTCCAAGAAAAGCCAAGAAGATGAATGAATAAAAATGTTGAAATATTAGATCATCAGTAGAACAATGAAAACCCCAAACGGATACAAACAATGTTACTCCCTTTTTTTTTTTTTTTTTTTGTTATCTTCAAGCTGAAAACCTGTTTGGGCCAGAATGAATTCTTTGGAATCGTGCTACTGAATGTGCCTATAGTTAGAAGATATTTTTTTTTTTTAAAAGAGGTGTTAAAGCCGCTAGGAGATGTGATCATCACAATGAGGGACTGGTTGCAGCCTGCAAGAACCTGGAAAGAAACTGGTGAGTGCAGGAGTTAGAAGGCATTGCTATGACAACAAAGCAAACCACCCCTGAAGAGAATAGAAAATATGTACAGCCATGCCAAGATCATAAGCAAAGAAATGTATATTCTAAGAGGAGGCAAATGAAACATTGACTTAGAAAACAAAATTATGCCTTTAGTATGATTTTTCCTTTACACATGGCACCTCTTCAGGAATAGCATGCAGTTAGCAGAGGGAAAGAAACTTTCCTCAGAGCACTTCTTTGCCCATTGCTTATGCTTCAAGGAGGCGGCAGAAGGTGCTGTGCGTTTGCACTCCCAGATTTTTGTTAGCTGTGGTTGTTTAAGACATCCATAAGCTGGTCTCTATGCTTTTCTTCCAACCAACGCCTACTCTACTTGTGAACAAATGTACTGCTAGCTTTCTTATATTTTCCCTCCTAATAAAATTAATCTCATTTACCAGAAGCCTTTTTATTCACACTCAAAGCCTGAGATACTCCATGGAGGGTTAAACCTAGAAATTCCTCTAGCATTCTGGCAGAGAACATTTCCATGTTCTTCTACAGCTGCACATAAGTCATTAGCCAGATCGGTCCAGGCATTTGTCTGGACCATACCTAGCAGCAAGCTCCCTGGTGACACTGATGCTTGATGACATTCAGCTCTTGAAATCAGAGCCAGCATGGATGTTGACACAAAGATCCATACTCTGTGTGCCCAGTCAGGAGGGGGAAAATCCTCTGCTTCTCAAAGTGAAGGAGCAAATGAGCAGGCTGGAGAAACGCGCCACAGAAGCGTGTGCTGAAGAGGTGGTGAGCAGCATCTAGGGCTTGTTGCAGAAGAGATGGGAAGCTTTGTGCCACAGGACTGTTCTGTACAGGGGATGTCCTGCACAGGGAGAATTACACAGTTACTGCTGCTGTGGTGGTCCCTACCTGCACAGTCTTGTTGTGTCTTCTGAGATATGCTGTACTCTCTGGAGTACATCAGGAACATCAGCAACCTAATGCATGAACCACATTGTCCTGGGTAGAAGCTATGTTCCAACAACAACAGCAGTGTTGGTGCCCCTGCCCTCCTGGGAGAGCTGCTGCCACAGAGCAGCTTGGGTCAGAGACCCCAGGAGGAACACGGCCAGTGCCACCAAAGGAAATTTCAGCCTACAGCAACGCCACCTACGTACCCAGACATGTTAAACTGTCAGAAACACTCATCTGTCAGCAGAGCTCTGTCTACACCAGCCCTCTGCCAGCAGTGGGGGAGTTGATTTCTTTCCACACCCTAGAATTACACTGGCAACGCTCTGTAGGTTACACTAAGCCACAGAGTGCAGGCCACGTGTGCGTACGCTTTGTTGGTCTTTATTTGATCCTGTGCATTAAAGGCAGCTGGGCTTCCCCTCTTTCCAACGAAATAATAATTACGCCTATTGTTCCCAGTGGGCACGGAGACCCTGTTCACACCTATGCAGAAAGACAAGGCATACAATCAACACCTTGCTGGGATAGAGAGCTTTTGTTCAGGTTAGTTATTACATGCCTTGCAGACTGAAAACATTGCTTCTTACATCCATTTCAGCTCATTTCCTCCCTGCTTCAGAGCTTAACTCCCTGCTTCTTCCCAGCTCTTTGTGCATGGATGTGTCTTCGTGCAGCAAAGAATCACTTCATCTCAGGGCCAAAATCCCTTAGGAAAAAAAACACCTGAGTATATTGCCTGAGTAAGGTCTATCTTTGCAATCCCAACACGATGTTTTGCCCACTGACAACTTCAGCTATAAATATCTGAATCATCATATACAATCTGAGTGAGAGGAGCACTGACATCAGCTGGAGACATCGCGGCACTGAGCTGCTTTGGAGGTGCAGCCACTCTATGCTGCCTGTCATCAGCATCAAGCCCATACCAGCCCATATCAGAGCACTCCCAAATGAACTGGATTAACTTAAACCTCCTTTGTCAGCTCCATAAACTAACATAGCACATAGCTGGGTGGGTAGACATAGTATTTTCTCTGCCTTAATACAGATAAAGCAGTATCAGTGCTGCAGAGGGAGAGGGTCTCAAAAAGGCTATTTCCCAGAAGTATTATGTTAATAAAAGCAGTAATAGCTATCTTTTGTAAAAAGAAAGTGCGGCCACACTCATGCAATCAAGGCAGACTAAGAAGTCCCATAGCACACAGTCCTGTCTCTTCTTGCAGCTGGCTCTAAATGCAATAGCATTTGGTGCCCTGGGGCCTTAGCCCTCCAAATTAACTAACAAGCTTTGTCTCCCACTGGTGCAACTGAAAGGTGATTCTCTGATCTCAGGAAACACTAATTGCTCCTTTTTCTTTTCCCCAATTTAATTTAAGTAACATCCAGTCCCGCCCTACCAAATAGCCACTGTAAGGAGATTTAAAAAGGTCTGTACCTAGAACAGAGATTGCAGCAGTCAGGTGAGCAATTAGGCAAAAGTAAGCAGCAAGTTCTAATCCAACAGGCATCCAGTGTTTGCTTCCTGTGACAACTGCTGCACCTCACTGACGCAGGATGCTCAGCTGGATTTGACACACAGTGCTTTGCTAGTGAACTCTGTTTTCAGACTTCAGTGTTGGGAAGTTGGGCAGAGGTTTGGGATTTGAAGTAAGTAAAAGTAAGTAAAATGAAAACCTTCACCATTCAGCCCAGCACAATGGGACTCCTATGTGCTTACACATCATGTGTGGTAGGAGCTAGACGAGCACTTAAAACCACTTTGGTAGCAATGTCCATAAAATACATGGAGGTCATTGTCATTGGAAGAGGGGCACTATGATTTGAGGTGTTCCTCTAACAATTAGCAGCTTAAAGCCTGATGATGGAAAAACAAAAGCAGACAAATAACAAGAACAAAATCAGCCCCAGCCTCAGTTCTCTTTATTTTCCCATTTTATCATCATCAGTATCTCAGCAGCAGCCTCTGGAGAGGCTGAGGGAGCCCTGCAGGACACAGGCTGTCAGAGATTGGCACTGCTACCCCCATGCCATGGAGCCCCAAGGGCAGAGCCACAGCACTGTTACTTTGATCCTTCTGGAGCAAAAAGGTGCAGTATTGCTCATGATGCTCCTTTCCTACTTCCATAGGATGTGCCTTTGCTTCTAGTGGCTGGAGATAATGGTACTTGCACTGCCTTGGACATTCTTTTCCAGGGTGATTCTCCTGAATGGGGATACAGATGCACTTCCCCAGGCTCCCAGCCCGGATTACAGGGTTAAGGACCCAGCTAATGGCTCTAGGAAGTGCGGCTCAGCCCTTAAAAGGGCTGTTGTGAGGAAAAAGGGGAAGCAAGATTAAAGAGAAAAGAATCAACAAAGCTGGACCGCGACATCTGATTGAAATCTCAAGTTTCAGTCACAGTTTACTGAAACTCCCCACACACACACACTTCGAAATTGTCTCATGACAGAATGAATTGTTCTACCAACAAGTGTAAAAGGAAATGATTAATTAACCCCTCCCTTGCAAACTGATTACCAAGACTTCCATATCTCCAGGACCTGAGCAATGAATGAGCTTCCTGCGACTTCAGCCAAGCACAGGGAGGGTGCTGCTGTTAGCGCTCACACTCCTGGCTCAGAGCTGTAGGGACTGCATAGCACATATCTGCTCATCAGCAGTGCCATGAGCAGTAATTCCTGCAGTCTTTAACCTCATGCACTAAAGCAGTCTTGATTTGAATAGAAAAGAAAATAAGAAGAAGCTGTGCTTCGTGCCCCACAGCATGCAAATGGTGCACTGGGCTAATGGGGGGATGGATGTTGCAATCCACCCTGCCACACACACCGGAACCTGGGAGGCTCCAAGAGTAGCATGCCAGCTTGGGCTTTCTTTGTGAAACGTGATGCTCAGTTTGCTGGGAACACCACAAGAGCAACTGGAAGCTCCTATCTCACAGAAAGTTCGCCAGCAGTTAATGGCGGATATCTCACTTTCGTACACAACAGCCCTCGCTCCTGGTGAGATGGGAATCAGGCACGAGTGGGACGCTCCTGCATCTTGCAGCTCCTTCTCTCATGGTGGCATGGTTCCCAGCTGCTGATATAACCACGCATCAGTCAAAATCTACCCCGCTGCTATCTTTGGCCTCCATGCTATCAGATGCTGACCCTGGTTCAGAGCCGTGCTGCTCCCAGTCGCGTGGCACAGCCACAAGGCAGCAGGAAAACCAGGCTGCGTGCCCACCCTCATCCATCCCATGCTTCAGGTTGGGTGCAGAGCCTCTGCTCTTTCCAAGGCTTTCAAGGCAGAAATCACAAAACGTCACCGCCATAAGGAGTAAGAATGTAACCTCAGTCCCAGCACACAGGCCAGCATCCCCCTCTCCCCCCTGAGGAAAATGGTTTCTGTGTTAAACTTTCACAACTAAACCTGAAACCCAGTGGTGTTTGCTTTAGGTTTTGTTACAAACCTAGAACACAGGCCAAGTTTGCTAAGAAAAAAAAAAAAAAACGCTGGGCAAAGTTTCAAGCAAATCAAGACCGATTTATGGTTTCGAGTGGAAACCATATTCACTTCACTACTTTCACAAGGGTTTGATCTGAAACCAGGCACAATCTGGCAGCCAGGAGCTGCCTTTTGTTTGGAGATCCAGGTTAAATGGGAGCCCAAAGCAGCACATCCCCTAGCACCAACACTCCGGGGTCCTTGCAGAAAGCAGAAGCTCACAGATGCTCTGGGGATGCCCCGTTGCACAGCCCCATAAGTCATCGCAGCAACTGGGCACGCTGCAGCAGCACTGATACAACTCACCAGTTTTACTGAGTGATAAGGAGAATGCCTTACGGTGTGCACGTACTGCATTATCTTTGGGCTCTCTCTCCCTCTGCCTAACACTGATACTTGTGTATGTTTTAGGCCTGCTTTTGAAATATAAAACAAAAACGTCTGTCTGATAAACGTGACAGCAACTGTGCCATTGCTGAGGCACAGTGCAGCACAGGCAGAAGGCTGGGGGAAATAATGGACAACCATTGCTTAACAGCCCTGTGCCTGGCTCCAACAATCATGTCACATCATTAAATATAATGTCTTGATTTTCCCTGCCAGCTCTCCATCTCCCGAGTCCTGCTTAATGCCTTGTAGGTCCAGACAGTGGATGTTTACGGATCCTTGAGTCTGTTGAGATGCTGTAGACATGCAAGGACAACCCAACACCCCAAGCCATGCGGCACCATTAGGGCCATGCCATCCATGACATACCAAGACATACATTTCTGCTTGGCTATACACTGGGAGCAGATTTCATGGGATTAGCTACTGGGAACATTAAGTGCATTCTTCAGTTTTTGTGGGTCTGGCAAGCCTATCTATTGACAAAAGAAACAGATATAATAAATACAGATAAGCATAAATACTGGTTTGCACATACCTCATACCCCATCCTTGCATTTGAGATTAGACTTTGCAGAAGCATATTATTTCATGACAGAAAAACACAGCAAGGAACTACGTTTTGTATAGGAGATCATAGAACCAGCTCAAGATGCGGCAGCAGTCAAGTTGGCAGGGGAGAGGTGCAGCATCCCCAGCCATGGACACTACCTGATCCAGCAAGTAGCCTCCCAGTACTTACAGAACATTGTCAGATAGAGGGAGACTGACTTTATACATGATGTCAGTGATGCCACCATTCTGCTTATGCAAGTAGCAGGCCAAATTCCCAGAGAAAGGAAGGCTATTCCAGCAGGGGCAATTCTTGCTCGCTCATGCCAGCCACTTCTCAAATCCAGTTTTCCACTTATATTTTAAGTATCCTCCTCAAAGGAGAAGCAAATGAGGCTGTGCTGTAAAGGCCGACTGGAAAAAAATGAAAAGAGAAAACTACTCCAGATGAAGCACAGCTGGACCACTTCTCTTGCTTGTATTATTGACTGCCCTTCGGGATATAAAGAAAGTTCGTGCTCCATTGTTCCAGTGACAGAGCAAGGCCTGCTGAGACCCCACCACTTCATCACAAAACATTGCATGCTGGAGAGACCACAAAGGACCACAGCTGGCCAGCTGTGGGAAAGTCAGAAAAAGAATTAGCTAACTTCAAATGGCACAGATTCAGAATTTCTGCCTCCTGCTACTTGGAGCCCACGGCATCACTTTCTTTGTCTGGAAGGACACCCGGTATTACAGGACATGGTTCAGTTACGGGATTCAATAGGTCAGGTTGGCGATGATAATGATGCTGACTTGATGATGTTAAATGTCTTTTCCTACCAAGGCAGTTCTGTGATTCTATGTTGTGACCATCACCTATGCTGATGGTTACCTAACATCTGGTTTTAAAGTGCTACTGTGCTCACATCAGATATTAAACTGGAAAGGGAAGCCCCAGGACATGGCTGTCAGACCAAAGAAGTGCTTGCTCCAGCAGAGGCTCTGTGACCAGTTATTTGCACTGGTCCTCCCAGACCAGATTCCACTCACCCCCATCCACAGGTGCAATCAAGCCAGGAAAACACGTGAGCTGCAAATCACACTGCTTCTTCAGTTGTTTGCTGGGGATGTCCCCCTCTTGCCTATCAGCATCACCTCTCTTATCTGGGGTGAGCACAAGGCACTTTCTTCCTCTGCACATCCCTTGCCTGCCTGCTGCTGGGCCAGCAAGTCCCCAGTTCACAGCATCACAGAATGGCTCCTCTAGCATGACCTTGTACATCTACCCATGCATGACCCACTAGCAAACCAGGAGAACCTCGAGGATGTTGGGATGACGGGCACTATGTGAGCACCGTCCAGAGCACTCAGGGTATGAGTTGAAAGAAGACAAAAAAGCAAAAGATGTCCATTAAAAATTGCAAAATCAAACCATGCAATTTTGGAGCTTCCAAGATGAATGAAACATGGCAAATGTTTTCAAGCATACCTCAAATATAGGGGGAAAAGACATTCATATCTACAATCTTTGGGGAAAAAAATGGTTTGAAAATGCCACAGCATCTTGTTGCAATGCCTCTTAAACACAACCCTTTGGTTTGCTATTTTGAAGTGGCATTTTCCATTCAAAAGAGATCTGAAATAAAAGAAAGTGTGAGAAGCAAGAGGGGTGACTAACCTCAAAACAAAACATTGCATTCAGAACATGATTTGGGTTGACCCCAAATAATGTGTTGGGGTTTTTCTCATTTCCCCTAAACAAAACAGAAAAATGGACGTTTATTTCGCTTTGACCCAGTCCAGTTCTTTTTCTTCTATTTCCCAGCCCCTGGAGGCTGCTATTATTTTCCTCAGATTTTCCAGGCTCTTTATGCCTCCCTTCCACGCAGTGCATGGACAAACACAGGACAAGAAACGAAGCCTCGTTCTGCTGCTTCGGGGCAAACGTAGACCTCAGGTACCCACTTTTACTCCATGTTAACTTTCCCCATAAGGAGCTAATCAATACTATCGATTCTGCCTGACTCACTAATTTCAGGAGTGCATACAAACCACAATGCTGATATAGCATTTGTGTACGTGCGAGAAGCAGGCAGGGCAGGGAGAATCTGTTCCTATTTAATCTTCTCTCTAACTGCGGCACGAAGATCTGCTCCCAGGGCTCGGTTTCCACGACCCCAGAGCCAAGACAAGCTTTATCAGTGCTGGAAGCTGCTGTGTCTGCCGATGGGTGCACACCCCCAAAAACAACAGCTGTGCTGTTGTGCAGCAAAGCTTTCCTCTGCCACAGCATCCCCAGATCACAGAAAGGCTTGGGTCTCCACCTGTGTCTCTTTGGCGGCATTACCCCCTTGCAAGGGCAGCCAAGCATCAAGAAAAACACCTTCTTCCTTCCTCCCTCTTTCCCTTTTTCACACTTTTGGTGTTTTTGCATCCTCCTCAGTGGGTTTCCGGCAGTTCCTTCCCACCCCACAACAGACAGCCGTTCTCACTGTACCTGTGTGCACTCTGCCTTTTCCTCCCCGCTTTGTTTCATCTAGAAGATAAGCACAAGCGTGCAGAAAACCTGTTACACCATCCTCAACAGCTGAGATCTCGATGGCATTTTACCCTTCTGGAGGTCCCACTGGTGGGTGCAGCCATGCCTTTTTCAGCCCACCCAAACCTGAAGCTAAATCTCTCCCGGCACTGGAAGCTCAGTGTTTTTGCTGTAGCCAGACTCACATTCATTTTCATGTTGTACATCCTTGACTGGGGAGCCCTCAGCCCAAAAGTCATTGCTTGCTAGGGGCCAAACCTTGAGTGTCCCCAAAAGTTATTACCCCAAGAAGCAGGAGCAGAGCCTGGGCTGGGGTTACAAAAGCACCAAAGGAGACTCCTGAGGGCCTGATCCAGCTGTCTTCTCCTTCACAGCACAATAACACTTCCCAACACTGGCTCTACTGTATTCATCACCTGCAAATACACATGAAAAGACAAAGCCATGCGCTCCTTTCCCCACAACTGGCACTGAGGACTACGTGTCAGACTGTGCATATTCCACCCCAACCAAAAGAGTACATGTATGCATTTTTTTCCTAGTTTAGAAAAGCAAAAAATATTTCTCAGGCTTTTGTTTCAAAAATCACCACACTCAGGCATTTTTCAGCAAAATTTTTCAATTAGAGCTTTATTGTTCTTTCTGTTCCTTTTTTTTTTTTTCCTTTTATTTAATGAGACAGATTTAGCAAGGGACAGACTCAGTAAGGGACTCAATCAGAATTTACAGGATGCTGTCACGTCCAAGGTGGACACACCTGGGTAGCGAGCAAAGATTTAAGACTTATCTGAGGGCATGGAAATAAAAAGAACAACATTTCCTTTGGCTCCCATATTCATGGCTTCCAGATTGAGCAGAAATGCCCTCCTGCAGCAGGCCTGCATGACACGAGAGTGGGAGACGGAGCGCAGATGGGGAGGGCAGGGAGGGAAATGCTGGGGACTGGAGGACCAGATGCTGTCATACAGGAAACAAAAATCAAAAGAGGAAAAGGGAAAACGTCAACAGCACCTTTTAGTTCAAAACTGCCTGTAACTGTTGATCCGCAGATGAAAATGTCAAAAGAGGCAGTGTCTTTTTGCAGTATTCCCAGACTGCTTTGGTAGTGAGCATTCCCATACTTCCTTCTCCTTGTGAGCTTGGCCAGCATAATTGTGTCAAGCCTGGTAACTCCATGGGTGACTGGCTAACATCTACCACCAAGGCACACCGCAGAGCACCGCACCTCCAAAATGAGCCCAGGGGTGCTCTTCAGCCATGATGTTCCAAGAGAGGGACACCCAAGGTCTGATACTTGAAATGGAGATTGCAAAACCCTTCCTCCCAACAGCAAGTTGCGGATGAGGGCTGTTTCAAATAGAGGTAGAAGAGAAAGGCGACTCCAGCACCAGGCAGGGGATTCACAGCCATGCACATCTCCCAGCCAGAAGGAATTCCACACCGAATGACCAGATGGTGTTTGGGCATCTTTCATGCCACAGTGCAGTTTCCACTATAAATGCATATGCTGCACTCCTTTATGGTAAGTGTGCTTTAATTTAGACTGCTGTGTTGCAAGACCCTGAGAAGTGCATTTCGAATTGAAAAGGCGGATGGTTCTGGACACAAAAGGCACAAACATGATACCACAAAACACTTTCTGAAGGGTGTGCCTTCTTCAAAAACACCTTCTTTAAAAAGACTAAAATTCAGAGAGATGGCGTGTGCCTGACAGTCATTATTAAAACAATAATAAATACAAAAAAGTAGGGGGGAAGCGTTGTAATTAGGAATCTAAGTTTAAATCTTTATCCAAGTTCCATGTTGGCACAAGTGCAAAGGAAAGAGCTCTTATTTAGGCAGCAAAAAATATCTGTAGGTGAAAACACAGCTTTGGATTATGAAAAAAAAAAAATAAATGTGTTTCATCTTTATGGAGATATTTTAAAACTTGGAAATCGAGATGTAAGGAATTTTTCCTAGGGTGGCAATGCAGACTGGAGCACATTCAGTCAGGCAGCACCAGGCAAAAGATTAGAGCCATGTACAGTCTGATTGAGCGGCTCCACAGCACAGTGCTGTTTTAATCCATGCTGATATAAACCACAGGAAGAAAAAAAGTAGTGTAGTACTTAGCTTGAAACATTCAGTATGATTCCAAAATTCTCCTAAGTTTGGAGTCATTCTGGTATTTCTCAAAAATTTGTTGGTGTAGATTTCTGTTCTTTCCAGTAAAAAATTGCAGAGAGGGTTTTAGGTGATTAAATACCAGTTGGACACTGGGACTCCGGCTCCAGCAGAGGTTTTCTTGTCCTACATGACTCCTGGTGCCCCCAAGGCTGACTGGTGCTGCTGACACCTGGGCATTTCCTTGTGCCCTCATTTCTCCTGCTCTTCTTCTCCTTACCAAACACTGTGGGAGATACGAGTGACAATCAGCATATGACACCTTACATGATGCCATATACCATTTATGACCACAGTGAGAAAATGCTGTATGATGAAATTTAAGGGCCAAAATCTGGATTGCAATCTCCCAAGACTTTGATCAGCTTGCTCAAGTTTTGAAAGAGAGATTTCACGTTCATTACTTCCTTGGAACCAGAAGACTCAAGAGAAGACCCAAATCTTCTCAGAGCAGAAGCTGATTTATAAGCAGCTTTCCAAAGTCACCGCTATCCAGAGCACTTTGTGTGGCAATAAAGTAAACAGTGCAGCAACAATTTTGGTACAGAAAGCAGCCATTATACTAGGGTATGCCCATATAGGGTATGGAAGGAACACATCTGGAAAGAGAGAAACAGCAAGGAGAGAAGCAGCAAGGAGAGAAAAATAAAGGAGGGGCCCACATACTGCAATAGGTCTATTGAAGGCAAAACCAATGACAGCAGTGGGGCTGAACCAGGCAGCAATGGAGCCACGTGCCTCCCTCCTCCTGCACAAACCACCCCTCCGGCCATCCATTGCAAAGCTGCAGCCAAACAATAATCACGTGGCAGAAGTACGTGCAGGAGGGGATGAAGTTCTCTCTTCCTAAACACAGCTTTCAGCACATCCATTTAAGTGTAAATGCTGGGGTTTATAGACTTCAAGAGAAAAACAGAATCAAAGGCAAATGGTTACCTGCCACGGACCTGGGAGATCACCTTCACAATCCCTGAAACATAAACCAAATTCTTCCCAGAATGGAAACAAAGCCTGTTTTCCACAATAGCTTCCATCTGCAGTTTTTCAGCAAATTCTGGATAATTCTTCTGCCACAGCCCTTCAATTGAACGAACTTCAATTTGCACTTTTAGCACAAGCATATAACAGCAGGAAGAATGAAGGCAGCCCTTTGGTGGCTACTTTGGCACACCAGTGCCTTGGTTATTTCACTTTGCTGGCCCATGCCTTGAGTTGTTTTGCTTTGCTGGTCTGAAGCTTCCATCCTCTGGACTTGCAAATGCAGGCTTCGTTCATCACACCAGCAAGTGCTGCTGGAGATGTCACTGGCTGTAAGTGCAAGAGGTTGCAAGCAGCTCCTGCAAAAGGCAGCACCTAACAGACACCCAGGGAGCAGGGCTGTGCATCCCCATTCCATGTAGGCAGAGCTGGAATACATACCAAAGCACATGTGCCACCCCAAAAGACTTGTGTGGGGTGACTAATTACTTTTTCTCTTTAGAAGTGGGCAGGGAAGCATAATGTGTTCACGATTACAAGGACATAAAAGCAGCCTGTGATTATTTTTCATGGGAATTCTCGGGAGCGGCGATGCAGGTGTCTCAGAGGATAGCAGAGCCAGGTACTTCTCTCTATGGGATGCCGACCTGCCCTCCCTGCCTCCTCATTGTGTGCTGTGGCCTTATCCCAACCAGAGCAATCCCATAGCAATTGGAGCTCCCCAGGAACTTATCTCCTGGCCAATACCCTATGGAGGGTATCAACCTAGATGGGCCAGCGTGGGATGAACACCCCACCAGAGCTGCTCAGGCACTCAGCCAGGACCTTCTAAGTTTGGCTATAAGAAAGCAACTTTCTGAAAGTCAGCCTTTGAAGGACCCAAGCATAACGCAAATAATCCCCCAGGATGGAAAGAATAGACGAACACAGCTCGAGTGTCTTCCCCATATCCACCCATTTCCGCGCTCTCTGAAGGCAGATCATTTGGCATCTGTTTGGCTCCCATGAGACTCTGGAAACAGCTGTAGCATAAACGCAGGAAGCTCCCAAGGGTGGAAAGGCATCTCGAGGGAAGGCAGCCCTTCCCTGGTGCCACCACAGCCCAACTTTAGGACTAACCCCAGGACTTCTAGCACATCAGTGGAGCAATTGTGCACACTTCTCTCTGGATGCAAAGGGGCAGTGAAGAACTGAAAGCAAAGCTCTGCCCACCCTGGTAGTGCTGCTTTCTGAATTCACCGGGTCTATTTTGGGGTGTGGGAAGGAGGCTGAAGCACTGAACTCCAGATCAGAGCAGTTTCCTGCTATCTGCACCGCAAAGACAGCGTGTCATGTGCTCGAGAGATTAGAATTTGGGTTTTGTTATCATCCCCTTCTATCAAAAGGAAGTTATGCACACAAAGGAAACACCAAACCAGCATGAAAGGAGGGCTATAAATCATTTACTGCTGAATGTGAAGAGGACGACAGAGAACCCAGTAGGAAAGCAAAGGTTTTGAAAAGCCCCCTTTAACTCACAGTCACTAAATTTCAACAACCCTTGCTTTTATTTTGGGAGAGGCTGAAAGAGATTGCATGGTTTAGGAACTCAGAAAGCAGTGGGTTTGTTTTTGAGGATAAAGCAAGCAGTTTGGAAACGAGGATCCCTTTCTGCTCACTCCTTTTGGTCTTGGTGTCCCTCAAAATAACCTCCTGGAAAGAGTGCAGTCATTGCAGATCATTTCTGCAGCTCTTACATTCTAAGCTGCTGCAACAGGGGAAAAAAAAATGGGTGTAGATGCGGCACTGAGGGACATGGATAGTGGGCATGGTGGGGATGGGTTGGTGGTTGGACTAGATGATCTCAGAGGCCTTTTCTATGATTATTGTTGCCTTTAAAATACGATTGCTGCTCAGAAAAATGATTGGGTGAGGGGTAATCATCAGGAGGATGGTGTGATTCAGGGCTGCCAACTTCTACTCTTCCCTTATTCCAAGTCACAGAGTGAGTCAGTTGGAAAAGGCACTGAAATCATTTCGGTCACCAAGGTGCCAGCGCTCATATGGGGCTCCTACACCAGCAGTGTGGGAGTCTCCAGCCCAGAGGAGACACGTTGTCAAGGCAAGAACGTAGGAAGGCAATGGCAAGCCTGCATTCCAAACTCTGCTATGCCAAATCCTAGTGCTTCTCACCCCAAATCGGTGTCAGCTGAAGGTTTAGCAGCCTGTGGGGAAGACTATTTTCTGCTCAAACGTCCTCACATCTAGTTCTTTGCAACAGCTAAAATATTGCCTTGCACAAGGAACTTCCCATTCAAACATAAAGTGCAGAATATTCACAGCATGCAAATCATTAGTCTTGAAGCTCTGCCACCAACGGCTAATTAACTGGAGGTGCTGTAATGATCACATCTCAGGGAAAGGCTGTATATGAGCAGTGCAACGAGCAGAAGTCTCCCCTCAGCGAACTGTTCCATTCAGAAAAAAGCAGTCATTCTGCAAACGCTGCTCAGAGGAACCAGGTGGTAACCTGAACAATTGGAACATACTATGCGATTCTTGCTCATACAAACAGCATATATGCAATCATAAGAGGGTTGCGAAGTGAGATGAATGGATCATTTAGCAGCACCCAAATTAGCATGTGAGTGAAAGCAGAGATCAAATGTGAGATCTCACAAATCCACAGGAAGTGACTCAAGAAATGAGATCGGGTAAACCTTCAGCTGCCGTGTCCTGGGAAAGGGTGGCTGCTCACCGCTGGTAAGTGAAATAACACCCTAAGTACTGGGACCAGAATGCCAAGCTCCCAGCACCAACAGCAAGGCACACACCCTAATCCTGCTCAGCGGGACATGCATTACGGTGATCTTTTAGCGATGGGATTTTAGTGATGGGATTGTCCCCCTGCTGTGGCTCTGCGGGAGGCAGCAGCTACATGCCGTGCTCACTGCTTCACACCTATCCATGTGATGCTGCAGCTGAACGCTGAGATCTTGAGCATGGAGTTAATGAGGAAGTTGGGAGCCTAAGTAATCCCAGCATCATTCGGAGAGTAAAAAAAAAAAGGCAGGGAAGCCCCCAGCCACAAAAACCTAACACGGTGAGGCCATCACAGCCATGGTCCTGGTCCCACCTCCAAAGGATGCACTGCTTCTCCTCAGGTTAACCGCCCTACAGGCCCTTGGAGCTTGCAGGGGCTCTCGCCTCCACCACGCTGCTGGCACGCAGTCCTTCCAGTTTTTCCAAGTTTTCACTTCTGTTCCTGAAAAGAGAATTGATGCCGTCCGAAAGCCGCGAGAGCAGCAGCAGACATCTTCCCAACGAGGCGGAGAGGCCGAGAGCGGGACAGACAGGTCTGTCGGGACTGCTGGGCGGCAGCACAATCACACATCACCCACAGACACCTTGGGCCTCATCGTGAGGCTACGGGCCTCATCCCGCACCCACGGCGGGCTTTCCGCTCGCCCCGACGCCTTTCAGCACACGCCAGCCAGGCTCACGCGGGTAAGGCCCCGCAACGAGGGGTCGGGGCTCCATCGACCGCGATCGGGGCCGGGCTGCGGGAGCCGGGCGGGGCGGGGCGCGGGGGGCGAGGCGAGGGGAGCGGCCGCACCCCGCCGCCTGCTTTGCGCTGCGGGGCTCGGGGGGCCGGGCCGGGGCGGGCCGCGCCGCCGCGGGGGAGGCGCCACCAGCGGCCGCGTCCCCTCCTTCCTCGCCGCCGCCGCGGATCCCTCCCTCCCTCCTTCCCTCCCTCGGTCCGGCGCTGCCCTGCCCGCTGCCGCTCGGCAGCGCCGTCGCTTCCTGCCGGACCCCCCCCCCCTTCTCCGCCGCCGCCCGCGGCGCCCCGCCATGGCGTGAGCGCGGCCATGGGGCTGGCCCGGCGCCGCCGCCTGCCCCCGGGCGCTGCGCCGCTCCCCCGGGCCCGAACCCCGCGCCGCCGCCGCCGCCGCCGCGCCCCCGCGGCGCCCTCCCCGCCGCCGCCGCCGCCGCCTCCCCCGGCCGCCGCCCGCCGCCCAGCGCGGCCGTAGCGCCGCCGGACCGCTCCCCCCGCCCCGCCCCATCTCAGCCTCCCGCGCCGCCGCCGTCCGTCGGGCCCGGCCCGGCCCGGCGCGGCCGCCAGCCCCGGCCCCGCCGCGGCGCGGCCTCCCCCGCCATGTGAAGCGCAGGAAGATGCGGAGGCGCAGCCCGGCCGCCCGCGGCGAGGGATGAGCCGAGACGGGGAGAAGATGACCGAGGACGCCTACCCAGACGAGTGAGCGGGGGCGGCCGGGCGGGCTGGGGGGGGGGCTCTCCGTGTGTGTACGTGTGTGTTCGGGGAGGGGGGCCGTTCCGTCGCCCCGCTCGGGGCTCCCCCCGGTACCCCCCCACCCGCGGACGGACGGACGGACGGACACACGGACACGCGCGTGCGTGAGCGCGCGGCCGCCCGCCCGCACATCCGCCGCCATTTCGCGCTCCCCCCGGGCCGCGCTCATTTGCATACCGCATCTTCATTCATAAAAAAAAAAAAAAAAAGAGGAAAAAAAATTAAAAAAAAAAAATTCCCTCGCACCGCGACGTGTGTGTGTGGGTGAGGGGGGCTCCAACCTCTTCCTCCTCCCTCCCCCCCTCCAAAAAAAAAAAATTTTTTTTTTGTTGGCGGGGGGGGGAGGGGGATCGGCCTGCAGCGTGGGGGCGGCTGTGCCCCCAGGGCTCGGAATTTTTTGGTGGCTTTTTTTTTTTTTCTTCGGGGGGGGGGGTCGGAGCCCCGCCCCGGCCGCCGTTTTGTGAATAGGAGGCGGCCGTCACATGACGCCGCATTCATAAATCCGGTCACCGGCGGCCGTCGCGCTCGGAGGGCCCCCCCAACCGCCCACCCCGGTGCCCGCGTGTGCGGGGAGCGGCTCACGCAGACACCCGACCCCTCCGAAACGCCCCCACGCAAATAATCGGCGGTGCGATGCATGAAGGTTGCGGTGCAGAGCTGTGGGCTCGGACCCCGTGCGCTCTCATCCCCAGTTATGCCTCGAGGGTTTTATGACAGCCGGGAAAAGGAAGGCACTGAGCGCAGTGCTGGGTGGGTGCCAGGTGCCGTGGGGGGGGGTTGGGGGCTGTGGGGCCGGCACACATAGCGTTGGGAACGGTAACTGGCCGAGGAAATGGCCTCTGCCTGCAACGTGTGTGTGAGGAGGAGTGGTGGTTGGGGCACCTTGTAGCAGAGAGGCTGTAAAGCAGCGTTTCTGCGTCGCTTCTGACATTGTGGTTATTTGGAAGTCAGCACAGTTCTAACAGGAGAGGCTGGGTTTCTCCTGCTGCTGCTGCGGAGCAGGATGAAAGGTGTGCTGGGCTCGCTTCCAGCAGACCCCTCAGAGGGCTCACGGTTCCCTCTCCGATGGGGTGGCACAGAGGTGGCTATGTGCAAAGCTGGCGGCTGGTGAGGGATGTGGGCAGCGAGCACAGTGGGGATGGCTTGTTGGTTGGGCTAGATGATCTTAGCTAGATGGTCTTTTCCAACCTTAACGATTCTATGATTGCACCCCACGCCCCAGGCCTGCACTTGCCACCCCGTTGGTGGGTACTGGGGCAAAGGACGCTCTGCATTGCAAGTGGAGGCCGTGTCGGAGCTGCTGCCCTGATCCCGGTGCTGCTGTGGGTACCGCTCCCTCCAGGCCCTTCCTGCGCTGATGGATAGCACTGCTGCAGGTGACTCATGCGCCGTCCTTCCTGGCGGCGGTGGGTGATGTTTTTCAATCTACGTGGTGTTAGAAGAAGTAAGGACGGGCCTTCTCGATAAGTTTGCTCGGGCTGTAGGAACAACGGCAGCATCGCGTGCTATTTGCCCCAGATATCTGGCTTTGATTTGCATAGCTCTTCTCGTTGCACCGAGTGCACTGTGAACAAATGTTAACAGGCAGATTGCAGACAAAGCGCCGCAGCCAGCGTGTGTTTAAAATCAGTGCGTTGTCTTTTTTCCCCATCGTTGGCTTTTTTCATTTTGCTTGGGGAGCTTTTCTCCCATATTTAGAGTGTTTGAACCATTTGATGAAACTAAAGAGGAGAGAGATGAGGCTCCGGCTGCCCAGGCTCCTTCATGACTGCACCACTTCCGATCGATACCCGGAGGTCGATTTGTCATTGCTGGAGGATGCCTCGTTCTGCCCCCCAGGCTGCATGCTGCTAGGGACCGGGCGGTCGGCCGGCGTGTGGCGGCTGTATTTCTGGCTGCGAGTGGGAGGATTCAGCTGAATCGGAAGGCATAAAATGATTCAGTTACGCCCGAAGGCGGCCGCGGCACATCATTACGATGCAGGCTTCCAAGAAAGTCACAGGAAGTAATTAAATGGAAAAGGTCAGAGAATGAGGAAGTGTCGCTCCGCGGCGTTTCGGGATGGAGCTGGGAGCCCTGTGCCGGAGCTGGGGTGGGAGCTGGAGGCATGGCTGTGGCAGTGAGCTTCTTCCTTCCAGCAAAGGGCATAGAGCTGAGCTGCTCCCCAGATCCCACCTCCTTCCATGGCTGCTCCAAGCACTCACCCCACCGACGTAGTAGTTTGCCCTTTACACTGAATTTTTTATTTTTTTTTCCCCCATTTTGCCCATTACTACTGATTTTTTCACTGTCATAAGCTGTCCATTCAGCTAGCTGTGTTTTTTTTCCTTTTCTTTCAAGCTTGAGCCAGGGAGAAAGGCATGGGACATACTTTGTGTCATGACATTACTGCTCGCAAATAGGACAGGAAATGAAGGGTTGCCAAAATATAACTGTTTATTTCTTGGCCTGAAAACACGGCTGTTTAAAATACTACATGTAAGTAGCTGCTTTGTTCGGTTACTTGGAGAACTTGCTGTTTCTAAGGGAATAATAGGTCTGTCGGATGGAAAAAGGGAAAGAAAAAAAAAAAGAGCAGCCCTTTCTGCTTCTGTCTTGGAAACAAGTTGAAAAGCAGCTGTAGATAGGGAGATTTCAGTGAGGGTTTAGTTGGTTCACGTGGAGAGAGACCTGGGGAAGAGGATTGCGCTTTAGCCCAAACCCTCAGAAAACCCCAATCATGTTTCTGGCTCAGGGAAACCTAAAAAACTCGCCTTTGGGCCAGAAAGTGGGTTTTTCAGCCAGAAGCAGTGGGTGATGGATGGTGTCCGCCCGTGGCATGGATGCAGCCGGGAGCTGCTTCAACCTGTTTCTGCATCGCGTTGTAATCTCAATCTGGCACACCCTCTAGCGTGGGTTAAAAGGTGGCTTTATCTACCCGCTTAATTAAATCCCGAGGCTGCAAACAAAAGCACATTGCGCAGCGGAGGCTCTTCCTTAACGTGGACTTGCTTGGCTGGTAGCTGGCTTGAAACCACAAAATTGTTTCCTTGGGGCCACCAAACCGCAGGGAGATGGCGGTGGTTGTCATTCTTCAGGACCAGGGTGGAAGGCAGGAGCTTGGGAATGAGAGGCAACGTCAGCACTGGCTCAGTCCCTCCATCGCATACGTGCTGGTATGCTTGAAGAATTGATCAATACAATTCTCTTTCCTCCAGCAGAACTAGAACAAACGGTCCTCTGGAGATGCTGAACCTGGGAGAGATATACTTGTCAACCTCTGGTTATCGTTGTGGTTGTGTGCAGGGTGCTGGATCCCAAAAGAAGTGTCCCTGCTGGTGAATTCCACCCGTTGGATGGCTTCACTGGGGTTCTGCAGAAGTCCAGGTGCTGTGGCTCGCTGGCTGAGGTGCACCATGCACATTCCCAGCTGCTGAAACCAGCTTTGACTGCAGGAATTTTTCCTTTCACCGAGTCCATTGAAAAATGTGCTTCATTTTCTTTCTTCTTCCTCTTTTCTCCAGCTTTCTTAACACTAGAAGATGATCCTTCTCGTGAGAGATGCTCAGGGGAAGAGAGGACAGAGATGAGTAAAATCATAAGTACAGATCTAGATACTGCACTGATGATACATGCCTTCTTCAGTATGCAGAGTGTTTGATTTTTTGGAGGACTTAATGCTCCTGAAGAAGCATGGAAATGAAAATAAAAGTAGCTGGATGGTTTGTAGCATGAGTGTACAACTACCTTGCCTCTGCCTGTGTCAGTTGCAGGAGGCTCTCTGATGTGTCGGTTGTCAATGGAAGGAGCACAGAACTCATTATGGATGGGATCAGCATGTTGGTACCTGTGTGCATCACATCTGTGCTCCGTGCCTCTTCTCTTTAAGTCAAACAAGCAGCTGAAGCGCAATGCTGGCTGCCTTGCACAACAGAAGTAGGTGCTTCCCCTTAAAAGCAAGCTGTGTTTTATCAAAAACAGTATTACAAAGCTTGCTTTCAGGGCTTCAAAGATATGTGTGCCAAAAGCCAGCAGGTTTTACCTGTTGCAGGAGGTTTCGGGGAGATTTATCCCAAATTATTATTTTTGTCTCAAGTCTCCTTGTTCTTAGGCTCTTTGAATAACTTTCTTTGACTTTCTTCACTTGCAACTCACACTTCAAGGACTGTTTTGGTTTTATTTCCCCCCCTCTTTGTTCTCAACTCCTACGTGTGCTGTAATCAGAGAAGAGATCTTGAGGCTGTCAGCTGAGTCCAATAGCTGATGGCTATTCCATCAAGGAAGGAAATTTCTTCCTACTAGCAAATGTGGGGAGGAGGAGTTGCAGAGCTCTATAGCAAAGCTCTTTTTTCATGTGTATGTATTAAACATCCTTCCAAAAGTAATGGTAGGGCTTGCTACTGTGTACATCTCCCTAGGAACAGAATTGTGTTTCTTGCAGGTAGCAAGTACTTTTTCCCCATATATTTTTTTTTTTAACAAGAAAAGTCACTCTCATCTCTCTTCTGCTAATCTGTGGGAAGCGTGCATTGATATCTCTGAGAGATGTGCTGTAAAACCCGATGGTGTTTTTTGATGTAGTCCATGGGGAAGAAAAGGCCATGGTGCAAATTATGCTTGTAAGGACCCATGCTGCTCTGTGGGGACACATGCATGTTGTGCACATGTGCTCAGATCCCAAGGAAATCCAAAATGCTTAGGCTTTAATTGTGCTGTGCATCTGTCCTGTATGGCTACCTTTTGCAATCCCTAGCCATTCATGCTTTTATCTATTTGTTAACTCACTTGCTGGTGGAGGAAGGTTGTTTGGGAGGACAAAGAAATCTATCATGTCTGCTCATACATATCATTTTAGGAGAGGTTTCCCTTCTCAGCGTGCCGTGAGATGTATGGGCAGTGCTGGCAGCTGGGATGCCTGCTGTGGGTCCCTGCAGTGAGAGATGCTCCCCGAAACCACCCATCCCCGTCCCATACTGGACACAAGCCAGGGGCTCAGCTCAACCTCCTGCTGTATTTCTTCTGCCGACATGCCTCGACACTCCCACCTGGCTTCTAAGTTCTCATAAAGCCAGCTGGCTGCTTACGTGGCTCTGGAGTAGAAAGGTATGCCCCCAAGCTGATAGATATAAATGTGTATGTGTGCTTGGGCCCCTTGTTTGCGGATCTGTGCAGGAGTGTGCTATGGGGCCAAGGAAGGAACAACTTATCCAGCTGTGGACATGGAAGGTGCTTTTGTATTTTCCTCAAGTCAAGGGCATGCAGTAAGGAGTTACTGGAAGATGCAGGCGAGGTTGAGGAGTAAACTCAGCTGCTGCCGCAGGGCTTCTGCATCTGGCATTGCAAGTTGTTTACAAACAGTCTGGTTCTTCAAAATTACATGGAGATCTGAGAGAATCAACGGGGCTTCTCCAAAGCATGCTTGGAGTTTATTTCAGCTGTTTACTTCAATTTTGTTCACAGAACCACAGAAAGGTTGAAGTAGGAAGGCACCTCTGGGTCAATCAGGCCCAGCCCTGCTCCAGCAGAGCCACCCAGAGCAGGGTGTCCAGGGCTGGTGGCAAGGAGGCCATGGTGGAGGCTGGTGGCCCAGGGCCATGTCCAGGCAGCTGCCAAAGTGCTGTGAGGATGAAACCCCGCAGCCTGCTGTGTGCCTGGCTCTGTTCTCTTTGCACACAGGTCAGTGAATCTCCTTGAGGCCTTCTTCAGGCTGCTCATCTCTCTCAGTCTCTGCTCACAGATGTGCTCCCCTTGGTCATCTTAGTGGCCCTCTGTTGGGCTCACCGGTTTGTCCATGTTCCTTGTACTGGGAGGCCCACAAGTGGTCACCAGACTTTGGTTCAGTCCTGTAACACAATTTCCTTTGACATATAGGCCTTTGCATCTCCCCACTGTTTGTCCACACTGCCTGGATAGGGCCCACAGATGGAAGTCCAGCATCTGGATGAGAGTCTAAATCCTCAGAGCATTTCAGTGCCATGGTTCCTCGCCTTATCAGAGAGCCAGGGAGCAGTGAGTGTGTTCCTTGTGTACATCATCACCACTGAGGTCAGGTTAAATCCACCATGCTCCAAACTGTGCCTGCAGCAGGAGAAACCTCAGACAACTAGATACGATGGGAAGATGCTGTGACCTTGTAAAATATGCCAGATTTCCTCTGGTGGGGGAAAGAGCCAGGTCCAGCATCCCTGTCAGACAGCAGTGCATATCCCTGCATTTCAGAGCTGGTAGGCTTGGCCTTTTTAAAGCACAGGTATAAATTACATTACATAAAAACCACTGATACTTCAATGATGCGTGTTGCGTTTTGTTGTGCTGTGTTTTTTGCTGTTTTTTAACACTGATGAAATTACAGCAAAAACTATCACTGAAGGTTTCTGGTGCTGCCAACGTAATTAATTCTTAGCTGCTAGTTGGCATGGAAGGTGTTAGGTTGGTTGCAGCCAGTCCTTGCTGTATGTCTTGCTGCTGGATGTGTGCAGTTGGGTGGCTCTGCAGACAGAAAGGTTACTGAGCTGGAGGGAGTGCTGAAATAGAGCAATCCCAGTGTTTGCACTGCCTCAAAGACCTGCTGCTTTTAGAAAGATATTTGGTGTTCAGTTGACGTAGGAAGAAAACCTAGTGCCAAGCTTGCTTTCTGTGGTTAAAATCTTTAATAAAAGGCTGCAGGGTCATTAAGCAGCTTTAGTGGTTAAGAGAAAAAACTCCTGCTTTCCCCCCCATTTATTTTTCTGTAACAATTTAGTATTTGGGGATGTAGTACAGTGTAAGGGTTCAAATGTTAAATGGCTGGAAGCTTATTAAAAAATATTGAAGATGAGCTTTTTTCACTTGTTGTCTGAAGGAAGCAGTGTGGAAAGCTCAAATAGCTTAATATGAAAATCTAATAAAGGAGGGAGAGAAAGGAATCTAAATTCATTTTTAAGGTGTGCTTAAAAAAAAAGAAATACTATAAGTTCTGCAGACAAGGATGACATGCGGACTTTTCCAGGAGAACCATGCCAATAGGAGCTGCCCCTCTTCCCTTGCTCCCATGGCTGGGGGAGCTCAGGGTGACGGTGAGACCCCTACATCCCCTGTGCTCTGGGGGCCTCTGGGTGGGGGCTGGGGGGAGGCAGGCCAGGGAGGAGCCGGAGGCGTGTGCAGAGCAGGAAGTTCTAGAAATACCCTCTGTAAACACTGCATCCTGCAGGAAGGCCGCCCGAGCCCAAATAAACCGTTTCCCCTTCTCTTTCTACATATGCACAAACTCTACGGCTTCAGGAGAGCCTGTCGGATTGGTGATGTGTCTCTTTATAGAGAGCCTCGGCCAAGTTAGGGGATAAAACTTCCCGGGTCAGCAGGCTTGTTCATCATGATGAGTTCCCATTTTTGGTTAAAATGCTTGAAAACACAGTGGTGCATGACTTGGAGCAGAAGCAGGCAGGGGGAGGTGGGCACTTTGTCCACTTGATTTGATGCAGGCGTACAGAGGGTTCTTCCCCACCTTAATGGTGTGTGTGTATGTGTGCACACGTGCAGAAATGGCTGACAAGCAGGAGGGAAAGGGGGGCAGAGCAGAAAGAGCCTCTTTTGCTGCTTGGGATTGAACTGCAGAAGGGTTTGTAGCTTGCTGGGACTGTCCTGGCGCAATGCTGTGCTAGGCAATGCTAATATACTTGCAACTGCAGCACGGTGGGTTCTACTGAACTTCTGTGTTTGCACACTAAGAATACTCTTGCTTTTCTCCTGATTTTTGATGCTAGGTCCTACAAATGCTTGTGTACCCAGAGGCTGAGATGTGGCTGAGGTCTTCCATCCAGCTTTGGGGTTGGTTGCTATAGTGCACAGCTTCAAAATCACAGCCCATGAATGAGAGAAAAAAAAAAAAAAAAAAAGACTGCTTAAAAAGTCTGCTACCACCCTTTCATTCAGCTTCATTCTGCAGGCAGATCCTTAAAGAAGGTCACCAAAGTAAATCTCCAGAGAGGGCAGAAAAGACCCTTTTCTACCTCAAGCTCCCTTAAGCGACAAAAAAGGCTGTTCCCCAAAATCAACAGCCATGTGCATTATTCCAGAAATGCTGTACAGGCAGCTTAAAGATATTTAAATTGAAGCATAAAAAGCTCTGAGTGACACATCCTATTTAGTAGGAAATATTTCTACTGACTGTTGCTGGTAAGGCTTTTTTTTTCTTCTCCTTCTGTGCTCTATCTCTAAGGAAGTGTGGGCTACTTTTATCGGAGTATTGGTGGAATAGCTTCCCCAACCTTTCATAAGGTCGGATAAAAAAACAAACACTCCTCCTCATGGGAAGGAAGGGATGGGGAAAGAAGGGTGTTTTGTGTACACTTTCCCATTCATATTTTAAAAGGTAAATATATAAACTTCTGGAGCCAGAGCTGCCTAGCTTATGCAATTGTAGGAGCTGAGAACAAGGAGCTTAATTGCTTTCTCAGTGCTGACTTAAAGTGGAAAAGGAGTGAGTGCTTGCTGCTCTGCTGCTGCTTTGGTAGACAAAATGTGCATCAAGGTCTCTGGTGACTTCAGTGATATGGTGACTGAATGCTGACTGCAAACATACGTAGGGTTTGTATGTTGATTGGGTGGAGGTGACGCAGTGAACTTTGTGTTCCTGTGCTTAAATTTTGAGATTTCAATGAAACACACCTTCTGTGGAGGCTTTGTCTTAAGAAAAAAACAGTTAAATGTTGTTAGACTGTTTCCCTCTTTTGCTTCCTCTCTGCTGCAGGAATAAGTGGAATGATTTTTCATGGGACTGTTTGCAAGGTTGTGATTCTGCCTTTCCAAAAACGCTTGACCACAAGCCAAACAGCTCGATCCAGCACTTCCACATGGATGTATTCGGTAGGAAAAGAGTTGGTCTGATTTATTGCTTAGGGTACGAGTGGTTGAGATGGGACTAGAAATTAGTCTCTCCACTCACACCTTCTCCAGATGGTTCTTCTCCATTCACGGTAAGCCCTGGTTACCTTTTTGTGCTGCAGATATTTAAAGCAGTCAGGTCTTTTTGCCCAACTCTCCTAACCTTGGGCGTGCAGCAGGCTGTCTTCCACAGTTCCCTTCTTTTTATGAGAAGGGAAATGCCTAAAACCCAGTAATGCCCGAGCGTCCATGGAACTGGTGACAAACAAACCCAAATTAATGGCCATAGCACAGGATAGCCGCCTCCTCTCTGGAGAACACTTCTGCAGCTGCAGCAACTGATTTTACCCTGTATACGAAAGAGGGAAAAGCATTGGCATCATCCTTGGGCTTGGGGTGTTTTGTCTTTGGTGGGATTCTGAAGTCATTTCCTTGCATGCATGCCACTGGGCAGGTCTGTGTGTCCGTTCCAGAGCAGTTCGTGTCCAGCCAGGAGGGCTGCTGTGACAGAGGCTTTCAGGAGAGGTGAGCAGGGCTTCCTCAGGGGTGCTTCTGTCTCCTCTTGACTTGAGAAACCCAATTCCCATCAACCCAGTGCATGCTCAAAGGACGTGTTTTGCCAGCATGCTCCTATGTCAATAAATAGCGCAAATGGCGTGCCTCTTCCCAGTGTGGCCTATCAGAACACAGTAGGGCATAGGGTTGTCTTTGGACACCATGAAGTGTTATCTGGAGTTGTTCCTTGTCCAAATGCATTGCCCTTTCTCTCGCCATGTAGCTGTGCTGTGTGCATCTGCAGAAGGACAACCCTTCCCCTCTAAGCTGCCATGGAAGATCTTGGCTGCTCCAGTGTGAGGAGCCTGGATCTGCTCTCTGATCTGCCATCTATGGAACAGTTGGAAATAATGTGCAGCATACGCTGTGTGTCTCAGTGAAAGCCACAAAGGCTCTTTCAATGGACTTGCATGGATCCAGCTGAAAATGCTGCTGGTGTTTGCGAGGAACATGTCTGTGCCTGGAAGAGGTTGTCTCTTCGGATGATTAACTTTGTCTGGCCTTCAGCTGTGTGCTCTGAACCGAGCGTCAAAGAGAGATCCTTCACGTCTTTTCTCATCTTCTTATGGAAGTGACAGCACAAATATTAGGATGCCCTAAAAAAAAAAAATTGATGAATAGCTCCCAGCGTTGCTTTTTCGTAGTTGGTACTGGATCATTTTGGAGTGTGTATGGAACAGGCATCTGTGTGTAACGAGGCTGGTGGGGAGAGAGAGATTTGTTGACATAATTGCTGATGGGTCAGCAGAAAAAATACTACTGTACTGATTTATTCCAGCTTGTGGTTTTACAAACTGCCATGACGTGAACTTGGGCCAGTCAGGTCAACCTTTGCTTGAAGGGCCATGGGCAGGTGGTGACTGTTTTCTTGGAGCAATGGAAGTGAAGTGATTAAGCCTAGTGGTGTGTTGTTTTCTGGCTTCTGGTGGCACATGGATTCCAGGCAGGACAACACATGGCAGGGATGTGCTGTTGATTCTAATCCCAACCACACACGTGTACACTTTGTTATGTGAAGGAGTCCTGTGCTGTGCACAGACTTAAGCAGATAGCTGAGAATGGGTGACTGAGACGTGAAGGCTGGCTGGGGCTGGCGAGGAAACGCACAGGGCGTGGAGTCCGTGGTGCTAAGAAAACAGTACAGTGAACAATGCCTCACAAAATTCTGGACAGAAAATATATCTAGAAGTTTAACAGCCTTTTGTGGAGGAAGTGTCACGCAGGCTCCAGGAAAGCCCTTCTGATGGGTTGCACTTTGCTTGGGTGGTGAGGAGGCAGGAAACCAGGCAGGATTTTCCCTGGGTGGCTCCAGTGGGCACGTAAGGAACCTGAAAGCTGAAGCTGAAGGGACTGTACACGTTCACAGCAATATTTTATGTTTAACTGTCACTGAAACTGTAGACCTTAAAATTTGGGAATAGAAATACCGAAAGGTTAAAGTCCTGCCTTTGTATATTCATTTTATTTTGGAACATCTTGAATGCAGGAACTTTTCTGCAGGAATGTGGCTTTGTCATTCATGATCTAATTGAAATGCTAAACACTGACCTCTTTTGTGCTGAAGGAAAATATTTGCTGCTATATGTGGTAACTTCCTATTGCAGGTTAGCCTTGATTTTGTCAGCTTGGCTTGTTGCAAAGGTCAGAGAAGGTGGTTACCGTCTTCCCTCTGATCAAACACACACAGACAAGCATGGAAAAAGTCTCTTCTAGGTTGGGCTTTGTGGCTGTTTGTACAAAAGCATGTGCCAGCCTGGGATGGGGTTGCGATAGTTCAAGTATGGGCTTTGCACTGAGTCTCTTCGGTGTGTCAGTGCCTGATTTTCCATGTGTCACTTCACTAGCATAGGTGCCTGGACTCTAACCAGGTCCTTGTTGGACTACAGCTATATGGCTTTGATTTTCTCATTTTCATCTCTTACACAGGACAAACAGAGACATGAAATCGTTTGCTTTGCTGTGGGCACAGCAGACATACATCGTCATAACCGGGATGGATTTGGTAGCTTCAAGCGTCATTGCATGGTGCAGCGATTTTGCATTACGTTGTCTATGGCTGTGGCTCTGATTTTGTGAATGCTTTTTGCCATTTGGTGCTTCTCTGTGTTACAGATGCTTAAGTTAATCCACCCATGTCGTGCGTCGGGACCGGATTGTGGCAGGGTGGATTTTCATTTTATTTTTATTTTTTAGGCAATGTGCTGAACACATTCCTCCTCTCAGCTAAAATTAAACCTTCTCCCCACCCCAAACAACTCTCCCACCCATGGACTTCTACCATGCAAGGCATGAGAGACATGCAGAGCACACCGTAGGTTGGCACAGTGTTTCAATTAACCATTGAATGTTTCAGCCTGGTGTATGTCCTAATTAAGCTTGAAGAGATACCTTGCTCCAAGGTGAATAGAAAGCTTGCCCTAACAAGCACTGGGATGCCAACCCCAACATTACTGTCTATCAAAGGAAAAGCTTAACTCTAGCCTTACAAATTAGCATAGATGTTCAGCGCTGGGACTCTGGGCAAGGGAGTGAAGACCCCGAAACCTGAAGGTTTGATAAAATGGTGGATGTGAATTCCTTTCTCAAATGGTTAAGGGGCCAGCCTGTAAAGGAGAACATTCCCTTATCTCCTTCTCGCCAGCTGGAGCTCCTGTCTGATCCTGCCTGCTGCTTGCTTGCCAGAAGATCACGAGGAAGTTCTAGGAGTGAGATTTTTGGGATAGTCCGTGTACCATCTTCCATACTTGCAGCAGCTGCTCATTGCAGGCGTGATGGACATTGGGGATCCCTGGCAGCAGAGCTCAGCCTCTGTGATTGCTGCCTTGGCTAGATGGAGAGTCTGCAAGCTGAGGGTGTCGTGGATGTTTTCAAAGCCAGTTGATTTTTGTGTGCAGTCTTGGTCACCACGATATAAGGATGTGAGACTAATAGAGAGCATCCTGAGGAGAGCTGTGAAGATGGCAAAGGGGCTGGAGGGCAAGGGGAGAGACTGAGGCCCCTGGGTTTGCTCATCCCAGAGCAGAGGAAGCGGAGGAACCACCAAAGCTTGGAAGGCTGCACTGGAGACAGCGTGTTGCTCTGCTGTCAGAGTGTACCCAAGGTTTTATTGTGTGTGTTGTTGTTTCTCCATGCTATTTTTATGTGATTTGAATAAACGGTTTTAAAGAGCCAAATTGTGACTTCTGAAAGTGTTTGTTGCTTCTTGGCAGATGATGGAGGAAAAATAGACTCTCTGGCATACACTTCATGAACTGCTATAATGGCAGGAGTCTAGGTTGGGTGTTTTTGTGAAAATGTTGTCTAGTTTGTGTTGGAAGCTTGTTCCTTTGTAGCTAGAGCAAAGGAGTGAAGCCAGAATATCCAGGTGTCACTTCAGGGTTAAAACATCTTGCAGAGTAACAGGGTTGAAGGGTGCACTCATAGGATGTGACTTCATTCTTACTTCCAAGCCCGGTTTTCAATTAATCAGACATAGCACGAACCTGGCTGGTTCTCAGGGTGACTGAAAGCAACATTGGGCCTGGGTGCAGACTGCAGCAGCCTTGGTCAGCACAGTGGATGAGGTGCTCATGACCACCTCACATCCTTCATTAGCCAGAGAATGACAGCTTCTTGATAGCTGCTTCCTAGAAGCCAATGCTCAAGGGCTCTGTCTGTGTCTATTATTATTATTCCTGTTTCTGCCTCTAATTGATTTGTGTAATTACCAACGCTGTCAGTCAGTGCAGAGAGTTACAGGGCGATGTAAAACATTGCTGCTTGTGTGCGTGAAACTCTGCTAACATGCATGGGAGACAAAAATAATAAAAAAAAGAATAAATTAACAACTGGTCTACTTGGACGTGCAGCAGTAAGGCAGAATTTTAATTAAAATAATCAGTTGAAAAGGAAGAGTGAATTAGTGTAAGGCAGGTAGCCATAGCTAGCCCAGCTAGCTTGTGTGTGCTTTATGAGCAGACCATTGCTTTTCCCTTGCCGTCAGGGAGTGTGTTGATATCCTCTACATCATTGTAGTGGCACCAGTGTTTTTCTGGTCAAGAATAATGTGGGTTAACTGGATTTGAAAATAATTTTGGAAGTGTACCCAATGGATCTTTGTTTTTCTATGTGATTTTTACTGCAGTTTAATCAACAGCACTGTCATTGCTATCACTTGGTGCCACATTTGATACAGGTAAATAGAAAAACATGCAGCTCTGTGTGTTCTGTGTGTTGGACAAGTAAAAAACACTTAATATTTGATAAAATGTGTAGTGATATCTATACCGATGTTCCATGAGTCAAGATACAAGTAGCATCTAGTTCTTCATTGCCGTCGTGGAAGAGGTAAAACTCTAAGTGGAAAGTTGAGTTGATAATGCTGCACTTATTTTCTTTTTAAAATATAGATCATTTTAGCCCACAGTGGCGTCCCTTAACACACCTAAACTAGTGCGGAAATCTAATTATATTTCTTAAGCAGTAAATGTCCTAGTTCAAAGTGATTACTTGGAGCAGACGTAAATAATTAGTCTATATGCAGCATTAAATATAGCACTTACAGGAATATTTCAGAGGGATAAATATTTAAGCAAACTCTTTTGGAGTTTGAGTTGCATTTCATCAGTGGCTTGGGGATTCTGCAGGTAGATCTCAGCTTCATTCAGCTTTTAGAATAGCAATTCAGTATGTGTCTGGTTGTAATGAGAGCTGTCCAGGCAAGGAGGTAGAGAAGTTGTTTCAAAGAATACTTGGATGAGGAAGAATTTATGTGGTGTCCTCTTCCCCTTCTCTGCTCACTGCCTTAGGGGAAAGCAGCAGACCCTGAGCAGCTCTGTATCTCAGCCCAACACAAGAACAATCCTTGAAGGGACTGTAATTCAAAGTAGTGGTAGCTTTGTTTTCTTTTAAACAAAAACAAAGGCAGGAGAGTCCAAAGCAGCTTTTCTTTACAGGGTTGTTGTTTTGTTTTGTTTGTTTGTTTGTTTGTTGTTTTGTTTTGTTTTTTGGTGAGTGTGACAAAACCCTTCGTTTCCCACAAGTATTGCCTTAATTGGGTACTGTAGTGGATATACTGAGGTGTATCTAGGGCACCTTTGTCCAGTGGTTTATTGGTAACACCTACAGGATGCCGTGCATACGGTGACAGCCATTTCGGTGCCTTGAAATGACTTTAAGTGAGGTAAAAACCAAAAAACAATGTTGGCTAGCATAACATGCAGGATGGCCTCCCTGGGCTGACAGCTCTGGGGACCTGGGTGAGGAAACTCTTTGCAGCTGCTTTTGTACAAAGAATGGTGTGACCTGCAGATGGAGGCTTCTGCCAGTATCTTGAGCTTCAGAAAAACAAATATTCACTCAAAATAACATAAAAAAAATAAACTTCCACTTCTTCCTGTTTTTATAGTTTGCTTGTTTCCTCAGTGTCATGGTTTTGTCTCCAGTACTGTAGATTATTAATCTTCAGAGGATCAGGACCTTCATAGAAGTATTTCCTGTACATGTTTATCTGTCTTTTTAACAAATTAGTATCTACTAGTTCTATTCTGAATTTTCCTGCAAATAATAGGAAGCTCTCCCTCAATAATAAGGCTTTTTGCTAGAAAAATGTCTAGGTGAATCATTGCCAGGGGTTAAAGTACCTTTTGTATGACTGAGTCAATGGCATCCTTTAGGACATCTGCAAGTAGCCCCACATTCCAGAGGTCAATGTCTTTGTGTTGGTTTTGGCAAAGCATTGTTTCAGCTACGCTTCATTTCTTTGGTTGTGAGCGCATCTGGAAGTCTCTTCTCCAAGTGTCACCTGGAATGCTGGAAAAGGGATGCTGCAATGTCTAGAGCCACACATTTCCACCCGACCTGCTAGCAGGAAGAAGTGTGCAAGGCAGGCGTTGGCTGTTAGTCAACAGAGGAGTCCCCATTTTGTGCATCCAACCATTGTATTCACTTGCTACAATGGGATGCAGGAAATCTTTGAAGCTAGTACAGTACTAACTTTGTTACTTGTAGCCAAACTCATCTTAATTTTTAAATACATGTATTAAGTATGTTTACTTAAATACATTCTTCCTAGAATGAAAGCATGTGGTAGATGAGGACTCAGCTCCCATGTTCTCAACAGAGTCACTGCGGTTCAAGTACAGGCTGAACAGGCTGCAGCAAGGATGTGGTTTTCTTCCTTCCACCCTGGAATCAATGGTGTGACCGTCCTGGGTGACTGCTTGCCTGCTGGAACTGACGTGCAGAGAGATGAGTCGCAGTTCTGAATTAACTAAGATGTGCAATGACTTATGGCTGAAGTGGAAATGACCTTGAGGAGCGTGGCTGCTTCAAAGCGCGGTTGCCCATCCTCAAACCAAGGCTCTTCCTTCCTAAATTTTCTCATGTTCCAAGCTCTTAGTGTGAATAACCTAAAATAAATCCTCAACAAGCAACTCAGGAGCTCATAATATAGTTCAATGAAACTGCCTTCAGCAGAAGGAAAATTGAGTTCTTAAGTGGTGCATTGAAGGGTGAGCTTGCATCTTCTGGGGTGGCTCATCAATTTTGTGTCCTTGGTAAACTGGAATTAAAACCCTAGTTAAATCTGAGTTGAAGAGAGGAAAAAATAAGTTGTGGTGGAGTCAGATAAACGCTTGTGGTTCCATTATCATCTGCTGCACACACGTCAAGTGGCTGTAACACAGCTTGAGAAACTGAAAAACAAGTGGGAACTTGGAAAGAAAAAAATCAGATTGTGTCTTCACCCTCCCTTCCTTGCTTGCATAATTTACTGAGGGGTCAGCAGAGTATTTGCTCGAAGATTAGAGGTAAATACCTTTTTATTACAGGTTTTCAACAGGAAGCTCGTGTTGCTTTTCTCCACTGTTCTCTTGTTTTGTTTTGACGTTGTTAGACTTCTGAGGGTTCAGCGTGCTTAGAGGTGCAGCTTGTTGAGTAGACTTGCATAAGCTGTTAGTTATTGTTTCCAAAGTGTACTATATTTTAGTGCTCTGTAGGGCACTGGTCATCTGGTATTCACCACTAAACCCAGGAGATGGAGGCTGCAGCCCCCAGCTGATACTCACTGCATTCCAAATCCTGAAGCTTCTCCATCATCTGCTCTGCTGGAAGACCACTGGAGACTTCAGTCAGCTTCAGCTATGTCAGGGAACTCCTGAAGACTTATCCAAATCTTCCTTGTGAAAGAAATTAGCATGAAAATAGGAAGGTGCAGCATGTTGGTCAACTCATCCCTCTGAATGGCAGACGATTACACTGAGGCAGTCTTGTCTGATGTCTTATCCTGCTGTACGTCAGCAATGTGTTTCTCACGTATGATGTTTTCTGCTGGCACTCCCCACCACTGCATCTCACAGCACTGAAAGCAGCTGCCCGTTAAAACACCCTGTTGGAAGTACTAAGCTGTTACATGGGACCCAAAATGGGGCTGTGCTGAGGACAGCAGTGGAAGGCAGGCACACCACTTGAGGAAACGTTTGTTTGTTTCAAGCACATTTTGCTTTGCAAGGGAAGCAAAGGCAGAAATGTGAACAGGAAAGCCAACTGCGGTGAGAGCAAAGTAGAAGTTAAGAGATGCATGGAGTTGGCTGGAGGAAATCAAAAGAATTGGTGAAAAACTGCTGGCTGCTCTAGGACATAAAGCCATCAGAAAGGTTACAGATAGTTAATGGTAGACATAGCAGTCCTAAATTAGCAACGAAATAGTTCCCATGCTGCTAAAAGTCAAGGCAGAATTGTGTCAGACATCTTCTCCTAACTATAAAGCATCAGCTTGCTCTTGGGAGCACTGAGAAGAGCTGGCTGTTGAGCTCTGCTGCCTGTTCAGCCTGTGAGGTGTCAGCCCTGGTACAAGAAAAACATAAATTCAGACACAAACCGTGGACGTAAAAAGGATATTGCTCCTGAACTAAGTTTTTTGTTTGTTTGTTTGTTTGTTTTTGCACTTAGAGGAGGAAGATTTTGGGTTTTACTAGCAATTCTCAAGAAAGTTAGGATTTGCAGAAAAGAAGAGTTGGCATTGCAAGTTGTAAATCGTGTTTCAACCAATCTGAGTGGAGAACTTCCTTGGTTTGTACAGGGTGAAGCAGAAATGCAGCTTCTGTATTGCCATGCCTAAGTAGCATCTCCTTGTTTTATGAATGTGGGTGCAGTGATTAGATGCTGAAGGGATGCATGTAGTCCTCCAGCTTAAATGCTGCAGTCTTTTTGTAGTTTGTTGCAGTAATTGGGATGTGTTTGCATTAGGAAAGTATCGTGTCTGGTGATACTTCATATTTGTGTAAACTCTATATTGATAAATGTATAAGCAGAGTCAAGCTGTGTCATGGAGCAACTTGATCCAGTGGGTGGCAACCCTACCCACAGCAGGGTGTTGGAACTGCATGGTCTTCAAGGTCTCTTCCAAGCCATTCTGTGCTCGGAAATGGACATTTGTGTGTTGTCTATCCCCAGCACATTCCTTGACTGCAATCTGGACGAGTCTGTGAGACTTTAGTGTTTCTTATACATACGGGATTTGCCACGCTGCAGCTGGAAGTAGACCTTTCTGGCTGCTCTTTCAGTGGTGTCTCTTTCTGCTGCGTTTTTGTTTCCTCTTCTCTAGCACAAGTTGGATGAAGGCTGGATTTAAAACAATGTTGTAGACAACAAGGGTGGTGTGAATGAACTGGGTCGGTCTGAAGTGCTAGACAAAGAAAAGAAAAAAAGCTACGCTGAACGTGTTTATCAAGTCTTGGTTTTGCTGGTTTGTTTGTTTGTTTTAAGCTTCAGAAATGGAGAAAAACAACCTCCTTTGTGCCTCACACGGAGTCACTTCTTGCTGGGTTAGTGAATTGCTGGGGTTTGGTCCTGTGTGCTGTGCTGACCGCGTGCTGCTGAAGGTCAGTCTGTTAGGACTGGCTCCAGCAGGCTGAGGGGATTTCATCCTCCGAATTGCAGTTCCTCTAGCAGCTCCTCTTGCTCCAAGCATGGTCTCGGCTCTTTGAACTGTGCTCACAGTTGGCTGGGAGGCAGCAGGAAACAGATCCGCAGCCTTGTTGGCTCTCTGGTTGCAATGTTTGCTAACAGCAGAAGCCTGCAGCAGCGTGCATCCCGCTTGAAACTGGGGAAAATGTTCCCGTATCACAGCAGTTGCTCACCGGTCCAAGCCAGGAAACACACAGAAGCACTGGAGGATGTTTCACTGTAGCACTGAGATAGCAGCAATAGGCGTGCTGAGGTGGTTTTGGAGAGTGTGGAACTCAAGGGAGAAGGAAGAAGGAAAAAAAAAGAAAGTGCACCAGCACTGACACACTTGGAGGTTTGTTAGCTCAGCCTTGAGTTTAAAGAATCCTTGCAAAAATAAGAAGCCAGCCAGTGATTCAGATTATGCTTACAAACACCTTGTGACTTGATACTGGCTTCCATTTGGAGAAGGCTCTTGGGAACTGAGCTCAAGGTGAACTGAATTAGGTGCTGCTGCTTCTTGCTTGTTGCACTCACTTTGTGCAGAGGGAATGTGAGGTCACAGTGTTGGTTGCAGCCACGAGTTGAGCATGCTGTCTTGATGATAAAAGGGAGCTTTTCCATGTGTTGTATTTTCACAGCGTTTTTCCCATGTTACCCCTGATCCATGCACAACATACAAGTGACTTTGCAGAGAAAACCCAAGTTGTGGCTTGACTCCATGCTGCATTGTGAGTTTTTAAGAGGACCTCTTAAAAAAAAACAAAAAGTGGGAAGGCAAGAAAATGAGCAAATACCAAGGAGATGAAAGTACTTGAGCTGCTGTTTCAAAAACATGATTACAACATGGTTTATTCAGAGATAATTTTGTCTTACACTGGGAGGCTAATTTCATCTTCCCTCGTCCCTTGAGAGAAAAACTTTAGAAACTGGGCTTGCAGCAAAAAGGGTAAGGCATCTTTGTTTAATTCTTTTTCTGGCTGACTCGCTTTGAGCTCATATGCTGAATTCTGGCTGGCGGCAGCTGAGGACAGAGCTGGTGTTTGCTGCATGGAGCATCTGAGGGTAACAGCAGCACTGCTACAGAGCTGGGAGAGGAGCACAGTGAGTTAATTCATAGAGTCATAGAATGGTTTGGGTAAGATGATCAACTAGTTTCAACCCCCCTACCGTGAGCAAGGTTTCCCAACACTGGGTCAGGCTGCCCGGGGCACCATCCAACAGTTCTGCATCCTTCTTGTGCTGTAGATCAGGCAAGTATTTTTCAAAGTTGGTTTCAGTGCCTCAGTGTCCCAATTTTTGCCCATGCAGCTTGTGCTGAAAGGATTTTGAGCAATGTTTCTTGCTGTAAAGCACAGAGAAAGATCAAGGATGACAGCAAAATTTGGGGGGCACTGGGTGAGCAAAAGGCTGGTCCCAGTCTTTTGAAGAAACTTTAGGGGTATAAAGTGTGTCTAGGGTAACACCTGCACTTGACTTTGGACCTGTTTGCCATTCTGGAGGCATCAGTGACATGCCCCAGGGTCTGGCATGGCTTGTGACAGCCTTGGCTGCTCTTACTGCTTTATGACAGCCATGTCGCCGTTGTTTGATTTATTTACTTTTTATTATTATTATATCTTATAGCCTATCACCAGGGTGGGGAAGCGGGGATCTTTGGCCGTTCAGCACGCTGCAAGCAGAAGGATGTTGCCAGTGAGTAATGGTGCAGCAGGAGCGTAGGGCGAGGGATGGCTGGGGGATGAATCAGCCGGCACGGCCCTGCACATCTGTCCAGGAGGCAGAGAGCGAGGAGGCTGAATCATGCAGAGGAAGCCACCCGACAGCCTCCAGCTGGGCTCTGCAGCAATGGTGAAATGCAGCGACCCGGGGGCAAGATGTAGAGGAAATGGCATCCCCCAGCAGGTCTGTGTGTTCCCTTGTGGCACCTCGTTGCTTTTTCAAATCTTTTTTCTTCTTTCTCCTTCTCCACCTCCTCCTCCTCCTCCCATCTGCCTCCTGAATCATTTCTGGATCAGCATGTGGTTTGTCAGTGGATATGTACAGCTTCTGTGGAGTGCAGGCTTTCTCCTATGGACCTGTATCATTTTGGCAGGGCTAACGGTTAATGCACATCAGTAATTGAGAAGGAAATGGATACTGCTAGGGAAGCCACTTCCCTTGCTTGCTGCCTCTCTCCATGGATGTTTATTGGGGGTAGGAAGGACTAAAAAGAGGTGCAAGGCAAGCAGGGTGTGCATGCTTGTAGTTAAGCTTATAGCAGGAAGCTTATGGGCAGGAATGGGACTGACTTCTTACGTGGTCTGATAGTGACAGGGCAAGGGAGAATAACGGTAAGAGGATAGATTTACGTTAGATGTCAGGAAAAAGATCTTTACTCAGAGGGTGGGAGGCCCTGGCACTGCTGCCCAGAGCTGTGATGCCCCATCCCTGGAGGTGCCCAAGGCCAGGTTGAATGGGCCCCGGGCAGCCTGAGCTGGTGGGGGCAGCCCTGCCCATGAAAGGGGTTGGGGCATTCTGTGATTGATTCTGTGATTGATTCCATGATTAATAATGGCTTTTTGTTAATGTATTTATGTAGCAAGAGTTAAAAAAAAAAAAAAGCTTCACATCCTTCTTACTCCTCACACGTGCTTTTTGTTATTCACACAGTTATGTGGCAGCACTGGTGCTGGTATCACTTAATGTGTGAAACATGCTGGCACAAGGAGGAGCAGGATGCCACATTTGGCATCACCACTGCTGTCACAGCTGTCTGCGATGTGGCAGGGGAATGGGGTCACGTGGAGGTGGTGAGGTCTTGTGCATCAGTCTGATAGATTGGTCAGTGACATTGCTCTGGGGCTTTAGGGAAGCAGTATCAAAACCCTAGTCTCATTTTATAGAATAAAGAGTGTGATAAAACTTAGAAAGGTGAAATACAGTTGCTGCACTTGTTAGTTTTATTTGTTGTATTTACTAAATATCATTCGTTACCTCATGTAGGATGGTTGTAATTGTTAATGATCAGTATATATTAGAAAAAAATCAAGATAGAAATTGATTGCGGCTTTAAAAGAATCATTTCAGGATACAGATCTCCTGCAACTACCTGTTTGGCTGGCCAGACTCCTGTGTGCTTTTTGCTTATCTTGCATGTGATATAAAACAAATACCATCTGTCATGCAATAACTTCCTTTCTCATTACAGTAAATGATAATACTAATTAGCTTTGCTTGGAATCTGTTAATATTTTGTACCCTTGCATGAAAGTAGTAGGACTTGGGCGTGCAGCTTTTGTGTGTGCTGCACGCCTGTTCAGTGTGCCACAGGGTGAATTATTCCAACAGCTTACTTTAACAAAGTGATTTTTCTCGTCTTTCTCTTCCTTACAGCTTTCCAAGAGCTTCTGCCATGGGCAGCTGTAATGACTGACTGATCCTTTGAATGATTTTGAAGGCAATTTTGCAATCACTGGCAAACCCGCTGCCCTACAAAGCTGAGGGTTGTTCAGTAATCCATGGGGAAAGAGAGCTGTAGGGATTTGGAGAAGGTTTCCCCCAGCTCAGAAGTGCTATTCTCTCATTGGAAAGTTTCACCACCAAGACAAAAGCCCGCATGTGAGGTTTTGGAGCCCTTTGGAGCCAAGGGCCAGGTCTCAGTTTGCAGGGGTCCTGGTCTGCACAAGCAGGATGGAGCTGTTTCTCGTAAGCTAAATGAAATCCCACATCAGTGCTGAACAAGGGTCGCAGTGAAAGAGCTGCTTTGTTGGCTGCTGCCTTGTTGCTGGAGGGAAGCACAGAGGTGGGTGGCTGGGGTGTTGCAGGTGTCTTGGTTTTTCAGAAGTCCTTTTCCCTCTGAAGACAAACAAACAAAACTGCTATTAGTCTTTACTAGGAAGGTTTTTATGAGCTTTTGAGCTGTGCTGCAGGGCTGAAAGCAAACTGGGGCCTCAGCCCAAATGCAGCCAGTCTTTGTTCTGCCTTTATGGAGACCCAGAAAGGCAGTAAAGAACAAGAAATCAAACCAAAAGGTACCCTCAGCACTGAATAAAGTCACGTAACACCAAGAGTGCTTAATGGGACGTGCACATAGCACTGTGTGTGTCATGTAACTTCCCTGAGCTGGCTGGTGGTGATTTCCAAATTCTGTTTCCTTTAGGGCAGGATTTTCCCCCTCCTCTTGCCTTGCTGCCTGCAGCACAGGGCACTACTGTGACTAGCGATATGATTGGAGTTAATATGATCCTTTTTCCTCTTTTTTTCTTTCCTTTTTTCTTTTCCTGAAATGGTGGATCAGCATACAAGCCAAGAGCTGGGTTCAGCAGCTTTGCTGTAGGTGTGAGTTGTCATAGCGCACAGTGTTGGAGAAGAACAGCCCTTTCTGGTTTCAGAGGGAAGCTGAATGGTAGTATTAAATCCCCGTGAAATACTCTCGTCCTGTTTAGAGAGAGAAATGTCCTGAAGGAGAGACTGTGAGCTTAATGCAAGGTAAAGTGCCTCAGGACACGTGTGCTGCAGGACTGGGCAAGCAGTGCTGGAGAGAGGTGTGCTGAGATCTCCTATTCTTGCTTTGGGATGGAAACAAAAATTCCTCAGAGCAACTTTTTATTCTGTCAGCGCTGGATTTGAACGACAGGATACTGGAGATCAGTTCTGCAGCGGTGCTGCAGTCGTGGTGTGATGCGGTGAGGAGCACAAGAACAACTTTCTTGTTGTTCAAATACTGTCACAGAATATGTCAAATACTGTCATAGAATAGAATCATAGGATCACTCATGTTGGAAAAGACCTTAAAGATCATCAAGTCCTGAGATGGATAACCTTGTATTGAAACTGGGGAGATTTTTCATGGCTTTTATACAGGTTCCACTTTAACACTGGATTTGGCCAAAATGGCACAGATGGCATTTTTTCTTGCTGATATTTTAATGAAAAAGTGTCAGACCTGCAGGTAAATGGTACTGAAATATCAAACTTTATTTTGCTGTAGCTCTTTTTTTTTTTTTTTGACAAAGAGTTGCTTTGTGGTTTTGAGAGGAAGATAGCAGTTGTAATCTGCGGCTATTTCATCCTTGCTAGAAGGTTCAAGAACCAAGCAAGCTTTAGATCAAGAAGACTGGGCTCCAGAAATGATAGTTTGTCATGGTGAGATAGGTGGGTACCCTATTTGCATGAGAATTGGTGAGAATGTGGAAGTGTTAAAGATGAGTTTGAATTTTGAAACTCTTTCAGTGCTTGTTTGGTGGAAGAGAGCTCAGTGCTGCTGCTGCTTATCGCCTGCTGGTATCTATCCAGCAGTAGAGGCACACCTGAGCTCTCCAGTGGGATGTCTGCAAGTGGTGAAGAAAGGATGGAGGAGGATAGGGACCATGATGGACATAGCAGAGGTCTGCTGTAGAAACATGAATGGGAATTAAGAATGAAGGCAGTGGGTGTGGAAAATAAATATCAGGTTGGACCTTTGATGTGTGGTGGTTACCATTCTGCCTGAGACGTGAAGATCTGGCTTTGTGAGCTGGAAGGCCAAGAGGGGAGAAAGTACTGAGGAGGCATTGGCATGGAATTTGAGAGGTGATATTCCTCAGATACATCCTTGTAGTTGGCCTCAGAAAATCTTGTGGTGATAAGGTCCAGTGAGTAATTAAGTTTTTCTCCTCATCAGTGTGGATGTTCCTTCAACTTGGTTGACTCTTCCTTTGTTCAAGTGCAGTGGCCAAGGGCACCAACTCATGCTGCCATGCCAATGGTAGGACAGTCATGTCTCAAGTTTATTGGGCAAAGTGGTGATGGATTGACGGTTGGACTTGATGATATTGGAGGTCTTCTCCAGCCTTTATAATTCTGTGGAAGTTAGTGAGTTTATGCTCTGCTTGACCAGCCTTGCTAGAGAAGAATTGTCACCTTCTGAAAAAATATGCTATTAAATTACAGCAGGTGTTTGGAAGTGCTTGTAGGAGAAGGCTAGGCCCAGACGTCTTATTCTTCCATCCTCATACCTGACAGGTGCAGTTCCCACCCACCAGACAAAGGAGTTACTCGCCACTGGGTCAAAGCCAGATGTTTAATGAGGCTCAAGGCTTTTTCCCCATTGGCCTTGCTGCATTGCAGTTGTTTAAGTACCATAGACTTCAATAGACGGTGCTGGCTGCACTGCACCAAGCAGTTGTAGCACGCTGCAGGAAAGCACTGCTATTCCCTGTCACTATGGTCAGTCTCTTAGATGCATGAATCCCTTGAAAAAGCTGGTCTATGGATAAAGCAGCTGTGCTTCAATGACCACAAAAATAATCAAAAAATAATCACTGAGACACTTCATGTTTAGGAGAACTCTCCATATCCTTCAGAACAGCAATTACACAATTTTTTTAAAATATATTTTTCTACATACATATGCACGTCCACGAGCTATAATTTTTAAAGGGTTCCCCTTCCCTTCCAATAAAAGCAGCACGTGGCCTGCTGCTCTACCTTTCCTCCCTGGGTTCATTATGGTTTTTGTTCTGGGTGGGGCCATCTAATAACCTGAGACAGCCCCAGCAGCAGCTGGCCGGTTGCCATGCAGCTGGGTGATCTGCAGATGCTTTCCTCTGCAACTCTTAACGCTGCTGAAGACAAATCTGTAGGGTTAAGATAGCAAAGGACTCCATTTAAGAGCATAATTAAGAGTAGTTTGCCTGAAAGGCATAGCATGCAAGCCAATAAAGTGAGGGGAACTGAGGCTAATGCTGGATTCTCAGCTGTTTTGCTTCTAACTGAAAGATGTGCATTATCTAACCCTAGTGACAGTATTTCTTTAACAGAAACAAGCCAAATTTTTTCACCCACCTTGTTGCTGCACATTCTGGAATAGCTGAATTGCTCAGCTGTCACTGGAAAGTGCATGGGGCGGGCTTCAGTGTGATTGCTTCACTTCATGGTGCTCCAAGCCAGCAGGGTGCCCTGGCTCTGCAGGCTGGTCCTGAGCTTGGGAGAAGTTGATGGCTTGCAAGTAGTCAGAGCTTTGGTGTGTTCTCATAAAGTTAAATCTCAAGGAAAATAAACAGCTTCTGTGCAAAGGAAGCAAGGTCCATATATGGACCTGAAATATCTGAATACCTCTCTAGCATTTATCAACACTGGTATGAAGGAAAGGAGTGTTGCCTATTCTAGGCTTATGGATGGAAACTGAAGACAAGATTTTACATCGAGGGAAGCCTTCTGAGTGCTGATCTAGTGACTGCACCACACCGTCAAGCCCTAACCTTCACTTTTCCTTTTTTTCTTATATTTTCCTAAGTCCCTTGGCATCGATCACACATTGGGAAATGTGTGTCTGTGGCTGGAGCCCAATAAAAATGGGTCCCAGGCTAGTGCAGTGTCACCAATAACTTGATTACGTAGCAAAGTGTGCCATGCGATTATATGAATGGATCCAGAGCTGCACCCTGCTTACCTTGCCAAAGGCGAACCCTTCTGCAGGACAAGGTCCTTTTCTAATAAGGGGCAGAGGTCTTCTTGCTGTGATAGGGGATGGAAACTAGCTTTCCTTCCTTGATAGGAAGTGGCTCTTCAAACTGGGAGAATTGGTGTCATATCTGGCCACACAAATGTTGAGCACATGGATAAAATTGGTGGTCCTGATGGCAGAGGCTGTAAAAGAGCTGTAGGTTGTGGTATCAGCCTGGATGGGAAAATTAAAAGCTGATGGCTTAGTGCCCCATCACAGTGTAGTTATAATGGGCAGCGTTTAGATCAGAGCAACTAAGTTACACACATAGGTATCCACCAGTATGCAAAAATAACTGTGAGCATAGAGAAATCTCTGAGAAGTGCAAATGGAAGTGCAAATTATTGGTGGAAATTAAAAGTACTAAGTAACTCCTGATTTCTTGATTTATTTTTTTTTTTCCACCTTTAAGTGGATGATTTCTGCAGCAAAGTAACTGAAGACAGCATTACTTCTGGAACAGCCAGAGGCTCCCTTTGGGGTAGTAAATGACACAGAAAGCTGCATTGCAAGTGGCAATTTTCAAGCCTGGTTGAAGGAGCAGCAGTTTGTCTGGATGGCTTTTGCAGGTGGATGAGAAGAATGGTTGTATCTAAAGCCTTTTACCTCAGAAGAAAGCTTGAAATTTAATGGGACTTCTCCAGAAGTCCGAGGAATCAGTGTAAAAACAAGACCAAAACTGAGCCTTGGAAGACAGGAGATGGCTGAGGCAGAAAGGCATGGTTGGTTTTATTTGTTCTTTATCTATATAGACCATATGGAAAGGAAGGGTACACAGAAGAAGAGAAGTTATCCTGGATGGAAGCAGCTCAGGTTTTACACTGTAGGAAATCAGCTGGAGTGTTTTACTCAATTCTGAGCATCGGGAAGCCAAGGGATTAAAGTTGCCATGGATGAAGTCTAGGAAATGCAAAGGTAACTGGATACCTCTGTAGGCATGCTTGCCTCATTTCCTGTACCAGAACACTGTGTTGAGGACTCAGATCAAAAATATTGTTAAAAACCTAGTTTCTTGGTTCTGAGAGTGCATGGCACGTGCCAAGTGCAGTGCAGGTAGCATATCTGAGTGTTCTGAAAGTTTCCTATCATACTGCTCAAAGTCCTCAGAGCAATAGAGATAAAATTTAAGCGTGTGTGTGCTGTGCTGAGAGGTTAGCAGCCTTCATTGTGTAGGTACAGCAAGAAGGAAGGAGCATCTATAAAATAAAATGGGCAAAGGGGGAACTTCAGGGTGTTTTTTGCCAGGTTGGCCCTGCTGCAGGAGGTTGGCCCCAGGCAAGTCCCCTTGCACCTCTTGATCTGTCCTCCAAATGGGTGCAGGTTGAGCTTTTCCTTCCCGAGGAGCACCTCTGGAGGCCTGGAGGTAGATGTAGATGCCCCCATGGTAGAGACTCTTTGTGACCTTTCATGATGAGCAGTTTCTTCCAGAAATTTGTTGTGAGCTTATGATGTACTGCCGTTGAAAGCCCTTCAAAGAGCTGGTGGAGCTTCTTTTAAGAGTATGGCGTTGTTCTCATGGTCCTGATGACCTGAGCTGAGGTGATTCCTGTTTCCTTCCATCTGAGGTACCAACTGGAGTCACAGTTGTGTTTTTACTGCAATGCTGTCGTGGTTATGGGGGAATTTCTGTGGGCCATCTTCCAGGCTCTGTTTGGCTCCCTTGAGTTCCTGGTTGTGTGAGCTCCATGGTTTTTCCACCGCTGTGGAGACCAATTCCCTTACACGTACCGTGTGGGTATTAGCCTTGGGGCTCCACTTGGCTCGTCCTGCTCTCCTCGTTCCCATCTCTAATGGCATACCACGGGTTGTTTGATGTCTGTGTTGACATTGGGAAACTCAGCGGAGCCGTTCCTTGTCGTTTGATGGGTCTCTTCACTATGGGGGTCTTGAGCACTCAAGACCACGCGTTGCAGAGGCGGATTTCCATCTTGGCCACAAACTCTGCAAATGCTCTGTGATCGGATCGGTGCTGCCTAAATACCGCCCTCAAGAAAAACACCCTGAGAATGTGTGATGCTCACAAAAGGTTCTGTTTTGTTTTGTTGCCATTGCAGTGACAGCTATATTGTGCGAGTCAAAGCTGTGGTTATGACCCGAGATGACTCCAGTGGGGGATGGCTGCCGCAAGAAGGAGGCGGCCTCAGTAGAGTTGGCGTCTGCAAGGTCACGTACCCAGAGGGCAATGGAAGAAGTGGATTTCTAATCCATGGTGAAAGGCAGAAAGACAAACTGGTAATAGAACCTAATTCAACTTTTGTCTGTTCTTATAATGAGAATTATCCCGTATCTGATGCTATTGTGTTCTTGTGCAAGATTTAAAAAATAAAAATAAAAAAGGCATGTACAGATAGAGCCAAATTTACGAAGCAATCCCATCCTCATCTAGAAGGCTGTTGAGTTGCCATCTCTCACTGTCCAGCCGTCATGCTGCCACGAGCAGGTAAATTTTCAACATCCGTGTGCAAAGAACCCCCTCTGATTCCTTGAGAAAGGGCCTGTGTTTTTCTCACATCTAGCAGGGCTATGTGAGAAGTGAATTGAAGTGTAAAGAATCCATGAAGCCAGTCACATTGCACTGAGTAATGCAGCGCAAGACTTTAAAAATGGCAATGAATTATTTATGCTGCGTGCTGCTCAAGGTTCGAACAAGCAGGGTGAGAATATGAAGACAAGTTGTCTCTTATGAATTGACGCACTCGGTTTCTTCTGGTAGCTGTTTAGCTGGAGGAAAAAAAAAAAAAAGACGCTTTCCTTTCCCGTACAAAGCAAATTAATAAAGCCTCTTCCTTTTTTGCAGAGTCTGGTTTAGCTGTTGTATTTTGTTACCGCATTTTTATATATTCGATTCTTCTGAAATCCACTCTTAGGAAGAGATGGGCTGGCTTAAAAATAGGCTCCCCACACAGGCTCAGGAAGCTGAGTGCTTGGGAAAAAGTGTATATATATCACTTGAGATGGAAATGGCCTTGCTTTCAAAAGTTCTGGTGTTTTAAAGCTGTTTAAAGTGCAGCTCATCTTTTCCGTTACTGTTTTGCTTAGGATGCTTTTTTTTTTTAAACATTATTTTCAAGCAATGCTTATGGTTTGGGGGAAACAGGGTAAGACTTAAAAGCTGTTTCTCTTCTCCTTGAGCATCACCCTAGAAATGATTTTTGGCACAGCAGCGTGGCTGGGCTTGAGGGAGGAAAGAGAAGTGGGGGAGTGTAATGGCACCTCCTAAATCTGCCCCAGCGAGAAGTACCTACTCAAAGCCTACTAAAAAGATGAATGTGTGATGCTTATGAGAACAATTAAAGGATCTGGTGTTTATTAGTCATAATTTAGTAGGGAAGGATGTGCTCTCTACCAGCATAGCGCGAATCATGACTTGGCTTGCTTTTGGGGAGAGGAAGGCGCTGGTTGAGGCTGTAGTGGTGACATCTGTGTCCTTGGTATGGGAAAAATGACTTTGCTCCTCTCCTTTTCCCAGGTGGTGCTGGAGTGCTTCGTGAAGAAGGACCTGGTGTACACCAAGGCGAACCCGACCTTCCACCACTGGAAAGTGGACAACAGGAAGTTCGGGCTCACTTTTCAGAGCCCCGCCGACGCTCGAGCCTTTGACAGAGGCGTGAGGAAAGCCATCGAGGACCTCATTGAAGGTACCAGGGCGAGTGGAAACTTGAAGTGTGTTCAAAGCAAGGAGATGGGAAGATGTCAGGGTTGAATATCAGTCCTTGGGCTTGGCAGTCTCTTTGGTGCTTCCAGGCGTGCCAGGCAAGCTCACTTCAGAGAGCTGAGTCTCTTCATTCCTTAAGGAGAGAAGGGATTTAAGCCTAAGAACTCTTTCATCCTGTCTGATCTGATCTGCCGGGATCTCACCCGTTTGTTGTTGTGTGGTTATGACTGCTTTTTTGATAGGCTGTGCTTTCGTGTTAGGGACAACAACAGCCCAGGCTCGCCTTTATGTGTAGCCGAATCCACTTACACTGAGTCTTTGTTAAATCAGCAGAGGATGAATTCCTGCACGAAGCTGAATTAAAACTTTGTTTTGTTTTTGCAGTAATTACTTTTGTCTGTGTCCGCTTGGCTGAATGGCTGTGCTTGAAGACTTTGTTGTTTGTTGGGTTTTTTTTTTTGGTAATTCTTTAAAAATGCATTTGAATTGCCCATGCTTTGAAGAGGTCATAAATTCTTCCTCTTCACAGCTCGCTGCAATCAGTCATAATACAGCTATAACCCAATACTACTTGATTTTATTTACGTGAAAATTGATTCTCTGATTTTTAGCCATCCCACTTTATGCAGGGGCTCAGTGCCCTGTCCTTGCTTTACCATGTAAGTGATAGGTACAGAGTGGGAATTAATCCTCCATGGCTCTTTCCTGCTTTGAGGAAGGATCTTTTCAACTACTGGCCATTCGCTTTTTCCTGTTTGTTTGTTGACCTGAACAAATCATGGCTGACCCTCTGCTTTCTTCCTGCTTGCTAAAACCGGGAAGCATTTTGATTCACAAAAGTGACATTTTATAGAAATGACACATGGCCAAGCAACATTTAAAGATTTTAGCTCAGTTGTATCGAGCAGTATTTTGGAGATGCAACCAGCACATGGCAACTCCTATTCTTCTCTTTTTGATCCATTTTACAGTGGAAGTATTTAAAACCAAGTTCCTCTGCGTCTCAGATACTTCAAAATCAGCAACTCTATATTTATCACATTAACAGCACAGACTGATCCTCATGAATGTGCTCCTACTTAACTTCCAAATAAGGCTTTCTGAATGAAAAACAATCACTGGCACGTGCACACACAGTGTCAGGCCTTGGCTTTCATTTGCTGTTCTTTTTTTTGTTTGCTTCATCAAATTCAGCAGGTAATATTAAGCAGGGCAAACTGTGCATCTGAAGCTTTGCTTCATGAAATCACTGCTCTATCCAGTAGGTTATTCTGTGTTGCTTTGAAAGTCTGTAAGTTTTGTGCACAAGTACAGTAATCCCAGGCAGCTTTGTAGAGAAAATCTAGATTTTTTTTATCTTTTATTTCTTTATTTTAAAGCTAATGTAGCAAACTGCTTGAATGTTTTCACATTACTTAGTGTTTTAAGTGGGCTTCCACACTTGGCTCTGCACGTCTTCATGGTTACACAACTGAATGCAGCCAAGGCTGGTACAGTTTAGCATTATATAAAGTACATTATTTAGGAAAAATTTCCAGAATGAAGGTTCTACAAAGCATTTAGCTATTCTAGTTAGGGATGTGGCGTGGCTGCAACCCAGTATAATGAAGCATCTCAATGAGGGGGCACCCATGGGGTGAGAGGAGAGATGATGGGCCAGAGATGTAGGATACAATTTCCCACTTTTTGAGGCAGTTGCAAGTATTTTCAGTCTTTTTTTATGGCTTTATGAATTTCAGTTCCTTTCAGATACATTGCTTACATGGGGAAATAAGATTCTGTGACGAATAGCTGATAGCAGAGATGTTCAACTGTATTTAATAACTTGCTAATTTACAAGAAGAAAAAAAAAATCAAAAACTTCCTTTTCAAAGCAAAGTTTGTTTTTCAATAAAAAGTAATTTTTCTGCCCCAGTTTTAGAGCATTCTTGAGGAAGAACTCATGAGTGGTTTCTTGACAGCTGAGGGTCTGGCCCTAAGCACCGATCAGTGCGTAGCTTTACCATTCTTCAGAAATGAAAGCCTTCTTCAACTGGAAATGCTGACTGCTATTTTTAGCAGAGTTAATTAGCATTGGCAGCCATGTAGTTACATGTCAAGAAACACTCTCAGATTTTACCTTTCCAACCCGGCTAACAGCAGGTGGTTTTTCATCCTAAAAAAGCCGCTTTTTACATCTATCCAACAAATAAAGTTGTTAGCCTCCAAGCATTCACCAGCCTGGTAATAATAACAATTGGAAAAGTTGCATGGAGGTGTCATATTTTTAAAAAAACTCTTTATTTCTAGGGTCTACTACTTCCTCTTCAACGCTTCACAACGAGGCTGAGGTCGGCGACGATGATGTCTTCACAGTAAGTGCATCTCCCTTCAGGTCGTTCTCCTTTGTGCTCTGGATTTACACGGTCAGGTTTGAAAGGTTTAAGGGTTTTTTGTTGTTGTTGTTGTTTTATTACCTGGGTTTGGCTTCCGGCTTTAATTACGTTTGTACAGTGGGTGTGTTTTATTTGATGGAAGCATAAACCCTGCAGAAGGTAAACTTCTGCAGGAGTGTTGGGTTTCTCTCGATCTCCCATCGCCACGTGAAGTGCATGACAGAGCAGAGCAGATGTTGTCAGGGCTGGAAGTGAGCAAATAATGTCCCTCCAGTTTAATGTGCCTGGGTCTGAGTGTTTCTTCTCTGTGTATAAGTACAGTCGGTAGCTGCTTCTCAGGTGTGCAGTCAAGGAAATGAAGTTCTGAAAAATTGCCTTTATTATTGGGAACAAAAGTCAACCTTAAAGGCGTTCAGTGCGTACGTGAAGGTAGAAAGTTCAGGCAGCAGGAGGAAGGCACACTGGCACGCGAGCTACCCAACCAGTGGTGGCTGAATTGCTCATATTGAATTTGTGGTAATGTCTGAAGTGTGTTTTGGAGCTTTTTTGAAACAGGAGTACCTACTGTTCCTGCTGCACTTGAACACTGAAAAGGAGGAGGAAAAAAAAAAAAACACAACAAAAACAGTGAATATGTCAGATGAAATTGTAATCTGATCACTGATATTCCATGGACTGGAAAAAACAACACTCACAATGAATACTTTGTTTTATTACACTTATTTACTGGCTCCACTCACAACCCCCCTTCCTTACACGATAAATGTCCTTGTTGTGTGGTGCAGGTGGGGGTGGGCTGCCAGATGGGGGATATCCTCGTTCAGGTCCTTCTCTGGGACACCCCTCTGCACCTACAGGGAGCAGGGCAGGGCTGAAGGTGGGGAAAAGTGCTATCTATCCAGCCAAAAGGTGGCTTTGAAGGCCAAGTGAGATGGCACGGGACAGGGTTTTGTGCTGTGCTCTGACCCAGCTGCTGGCACATCATCTGGCCCGTCCTTTTGTCATGGCTCCAGAGGCAAACAACAGCAGGCAGGGTTAAAAGGTGACTTCCTGTGCTCAGCAGCAAACCCATCATTAGCAGCTGCTTCCCAGCTACCTGCCAGGGGTGATTTATAGGCGCAGAGCTGGGGGAGGCCCTGCTGGAGCCAGGCCAGTTTACCAATTTGTGCTGTTTTGTCCCCAAAGCAGGGCTCTTCTGTTGTTGTCAGTGAGGATGGTCCCTGAATGCGTGGGCGTCCACAAGCCAGCTCTCACTGGGTGAAGCATAGAAATGCTCTATGTTAAAGCAGTGAAAAGCAGCCTGCAGAAAGAGCAAAGGAGATCTTTATTTTATTTTATTTTTTTAACTACAATCCTGCCAGTTAACACGTTGGGAATGCTCCTGTATTTCTCCACAAACCCGACATTATGTTGATTTTTAAACTGACAGTACTTGTTACAGGAGGAGGAAGTTGGTGCCTTTTGGGATGTGTTGCATTACTTCAGGGAATCTGAACAAACCATGCACCCAACCCACTCAGACTCCCGCATTCCTCCAAAATGCTGAGGCTCTTCCCTTAGCCTCACCTGGGTGCTCATCACCCAGCGTCTTGGCTTTTCTTGGGCTGAATCTCTCCTTTCACTGTAGTCAAGTTCTTTGAAGTTCTTGGCTTGCCATTTATCTGGGAATCCTGGTAGATGATGGTGGAGCCTGAGATCTGCGTAAGCCAGAAATAACACACTGAAGTGTGTAGACTGGAAGAAATTAATGTGCAGTATTTTTTGGAGGTTGGTTTGTGTTCTGTTATTTTTACCCTTCTGTTTCATTCTTTCTTTACACCCCTTTTAAACTTATATATGATAGTCCATTTGGTCGTCCTTGCCCAGAAAGCATTTATTACAACTCTCCTGTAAACGCTTTTTCCCAGCCACAGCAATAGACTTTTAGGGTTTGGTTTTTCACTCTGTTTTAAAGAGAAAGCGCATTTGCTCTTTTTATTTCCTAAGGTAGTTATTAAAATCTTTGCAGTCCTCCCCCTCTCCCACACATGGATGAATAAACTCGACTGCGTGCGGCAGAATTTTCAGAAGCATCTGCATGATTGAGTCATTTAAGCGGTCGTTTACGCATCTCTGAAAATCCCAGCCGCTGCCTCCAGTCCTTGCTGCAAGGTCCTGCCTCTCCTTGAAGATGTTGCAATCTGTTCGACCGCTGCGGTCCAGAATTGGAAATGGCTTTGCAGATCAGTGCTGCAGCTCAGGCAGCTGTACTCTTCTGTCCCTTCTTTATGGCAGCCCAGCCATCGTTCTGAAGCGTGGATTGCGTCTTTAAAAACAGGGCTCTGCCATCTGATAACTGCTGTGCTTTAGACCCATAGTGACGAGAGAAATAAATACAGCCCTCTGTTCTGAGAGCCCTACCTACGGGGACAGAAAGCTGAGGTCTATGGAAGTAAATGTCACTGACTTTGGGGGAAAAACGCTAATTTCTGAACTGAAATCTCCATTTAGAAGTTTAACAATATGTAGCTGTGTTTCTTTAATTCCAGATCCTCAGTAGAGCCCATAAATGTTTTCCATATGTTAGCAAATAAATTTCTCCTGTCTTGTATGTTATAAATCGTCTTCTCAAGAGATGCAATCTGAGTAAGACTAGCCATCCGCTCCGTCCCTGCTGGGGGAAGCATTGTCTTTGCAGCGGGCTGAGATTGTTCTGTTTGTCTTCATCCATCCAGCCTGCATCTTCAGACTTCTTTAATTAACGTTCACTTTGCAAATACCATTTAATAAGGATCGAATAATTCTCTAGTTCCTTGGCCGCAGAATTTGCTGTATAATTGAGTTCTTCTGCAGATTTTTTCCTTAATCTACACTTTTACTTTCAATTACAGATAATAATCCCACATGACCATGAAATGAAAAATGTGAAGTGAGTCCAAGGAAAGAAAGGTCAATGTCTTCCAGAGTCTGCAGAGTGCCTGAAACAGTCTCTTTCTAGCAAGCCATCCAAAAAAACAGAGATGTTCATTCTGAAACCCTATGGCCAGTGTAACTGAATTGCTGCTCATGTGTTTTTCAGATAAATGGGCAGCACTGTGCCTGCTTTAGTGCTAAAGACAAGACTCCCACTGGCAGGGGGAACGATGGCTCCTGTGTCTGCTCTGCTTTAGGAACCTAAAAATGACTGCAGTCCTCTTTTGGCTTAACAGGAATGAGAGAGAGAGAAAAAAAAAAAAGCACAAAGAAAACCAACCTTGCTAAGTTTCACAATCATGTTACAGTGATAGCTGTTTCCTGCAATTAACAGTAATTTTAGAAATCCTAGTCTTTAATGAAAGTGGGACATTCAGAGTTTTTTGCAGATGGTGAAGATGTGATCTAGAAAAGCGTGGCTGAGTACAGGCTTTGGTTCATGGACATCTAGACTCAATCCACTGCTTCTCTTGCAGATTTCCAGGATCCTGGCTAAGAACTTGCTTGCCTTCTTTCTCCAGAAGCAGAACAGGGCAGATGCTCTCTTTCTTCACTCAGGGGACATGGACACACCTTGCTGCTACCAAGTCTACCCGTTTTTTTTCCTCCTGTGGATAGCTGGCATCCTGCAGCTAGGATCCATATCCACAATCTCCAGACTCAGATTTCTCCCACAAAGCCGTGTATTCAGGATAATCCCACACCCCTCACACCCCTTTCTCAGCACAGAGATGTTCCCCTGTTGCTCAGGGATGCTGGAGCCAGGAAGCTTGTCCCACAGCTTGGCTGCTGCTGGCGTTCATTGCTGGGACAGACGCGATGCTGGCGGTACGGGTTGTGGCAGATGTTAACGTTACAGCCCTCCTCGCATCTCTTCTGGTTTCATAATTAAAAAAACAGATTTCTCCCTGCTGCCTTTCCATGAAACCTTTTCCCTACTTTCATCTCCCATGTGGGCCTCAAGTGTGTTACAGCCTCACTATTAAAATTTATAAGATTTATGTTAGTTAGATAAACACTAAATCTAACTTTTCTTGCTGGCTTGGTCGTTTCATATTCAGATGGTTCTTTTAAAGAACGACTGCAGCTCATTTTCTTTAAAGTTCACACACAGAAACCCAGCCCAGTTACTTTGGATGGCTATACTTGTGCATTTTTGAGTTCTCCATGAGGCTGGAGCATCCCTCATCCTACCCTTCCACGGAAAATGATGTTGCTGGGCATGAAGAAGCATTGAATTGCAAGATTTATTTCTTTCATGAGTTGCACTTGAGATTAAGAAGCAGCAAGAGCCTGCAATTTCCTTTTTTGTTAGGCTGAGATACAGTAACGTCAAGGAGAAGCTGTTTTTGGAGGAGCAAGCTCAGGATGGTACTAGTGGGGTGCAGTGCTTAGGTTGTCACTGCAAGCAAAGCAGCATTGATTGCTCTGTAAGACCAAGCAAAGCTACTGGGGACCCATCACAACAATAGAGTCAGGTGGCATTACCTGTGGTATTCTTGCTTAGCAGTGCCCAGGTGATAGAAGGGTTCAGTGCTCCTAGCCACATCCTGTGGACTTGGAGCTGGTGTTGTAAAGCACAGCTATTCCAATTGAGATTAAAAAATATATAGAATCATAGAATTTCGAATGATGGAGAAGACCACTAAGGTCATCAAGTCCAACCATCAGTACATCCCCACCATGCCCACTAACCCATGTCCTTCAGTGCCATGTCTGCCCTTTTCTTGAAAAACTCCAGAGATGGTGACTCCACCATTTCCCAGGGCAGCTGTTCCAATGGATTACTGCTCATTCTGAGAAAAAATGTTTCTTAATATCCAACCTTAGCCTCCTCTGGCACAACTTAAAGCCATTCTCTCTCATACTAGCACTGTTAACCTGGGAGAAGGAGCTGACCTCCACCTCACCACAACATTTTTCCCCCCTGTCTTCCTCAAGTTGACTTTGTCTGGATGAGTTTATATTGGTCAATGGGAACAGTACCATTCAAAGAGGTTTTCAGTAGGGAGAATCAAGTGGGAAGTTTTTCTCTGGTTGGCAGGTCTTTATAGCAGCGTGCTTCCCCCTTCAGATCCTCCAGTTTCTTTTAAGTGATACTGGAAATTAACCCATTTATTTCTAATTATTATACAAGCAAGTTCTGCTTACTACAGTGATTGGATACAATTGTCCCTGAGACAGAGATGTCACCTGGAAGGGCAGCTGCTGTTTTCTTCAGTCATTCAAAGCCACAGGATTGATGACTGCCTACCTCACAGAAATTGTCAAGATACACTGTACATAAAATCATTCTCACATACCTTGCAGGTTCACAATATGTAAATGAAGAGCTTAGGTGAGCTGATGGGAGAGATAAGCAGTGGATAGGTTTGAAGCTTTGCTTCCTTTGAAAGAAGGGAAGGGAGACAGAGGACTTCTCATTTTCTGCATTGTCTTATTGTATTTACTGCATTACTTCTTGCTCTCAGGTCAATCTCTAAGAGGTAAAGCATTCTGAGACCAGAAATATGCAGTTCAGTGCAATTCTCAAATGTGTCTTTAAAACAATTTTTCTCTCCTTTTTTCTTTCTTCCTCTCCTCTTTTTCTCAACCTGTATCAGGCTGGTTGTTTTCCCCCACAGTCTGCAGGCTCCCAGGTTCCTTGCAAGGTGACCTGTTGCTCCAGCAGTTCTGGCTGGAGGAAGCAGTCCCTTCAGTGAATTATGGCCTGCTCACAGCCCCTGCTATTTGGGGTGTGTGCATGAAGACTGGCAAACAGCATGCTGTTGTTCAGCAGCAGATTATTAAGCAGATAATATCTGTGTCGCGCTCCCTTGAGCCTTGCTGTCCTGTAGTTCTCTGTGTAGCTAATTAGAGTGGTGATGTGGATGTGTCAAACTGCTTTGCTGAGGGTAAGCAATTCCTCTTGTCGCAATCCTTTCTCTAAGTTCTGTTTTTATAGTGTGTTTTCTGGCTCCATCCCATTCCCATATACAAACACAGTTGGTTCTGCAGTGGGATTGGGATATATCCTGTTATCCTGCAGAAAACTGAAATCTGATCTTCTGCTGCAGTGGAAGTTTCCTTATAGCTGCATCCTGCCAGAACTTGTGTTACAGTTTGTGCACCGGTTGGGGATCCTTGTGTTCAACTTGCTCCTTTTCCCTTGCTCCAGTGATGTAGATTTTTGTTTCTTTGTGTTTTTAGCATTCTTTTCTTCTTTTCCCCACACTTAATGATGATGGGGTGGCATAGTTAAGCTTGCCAACTCTTCCAGTATTATCCTCACTTAAATCCTTGTGTTGTACATAACCAGTCTTGCATTCATTTAAGCGATCCCCCAGCTTCCAAAAGCCTGTTTCCTTGTAACATACGGTCCTTGGAGGCTTCTGGACGGGAAGGGTATCAGCAACCTGCCTGTAGGATTTGTTGTCTGAAGGTGAATGGAGCAGTGCGCTGCCAGCTGTAGTTTGCAGCTAATGAGTTCTTGCTCTGAGCGTATTGCAGCACCGCTCTGCACTTGCATTCAGCCAGCTGAGTGTTTGTCTTCCAAAAAAATAATTTGGCTGCGTGGTAATATACTGCAGCTATGTGATGAGTTAAAGTGTGAAGCTGTTTATGAGCACATTCCCTTCTAATTCTCCCAAGAAATGAAGGAGAAGTGTGCAGGCTGCTGTGCCATCCAGAAGGGCAGCAAGTGTGTTGAGATTTGACCTTTGGGGACAGGAGCACACAAACAGCCCAACGTGCACCACATCTGGGCCTTGTATGTTTCCCCTCAGTGCTGTGCAGTGTTTAGGGTGAAGCAGACACTTAATGGGAAGATTTTGCAGCACTTTACAAAATGAGTCTGTGGTCTCTGATTTTGGCCTTGCTTTTTGTTCAGCTTTGGTTCTCCAGGCATTTCTTCAGCACTGTGTAGGGGAGCACAGTTGAGGGACTCAATTCGAATCAAGAAGCCCAAAGGCAGCATATTTGGTTCCCCAAAACTTGAGCATCATACCCAAAACTGCTGCCAAGGAATGCAGCTCCAGTTGGCTGCTGCAAAGTTGGCAGAGCAATGTGAGGCCCCTCCTGTTTGCCAGCATAGGGAAGTGACCCCAGAACTGTTGCTATAAAAGATAATTAATCCTTTTCCAGTGGTTCTGCAGAGCCAGAGAAGCCCTTGGCTGGACAAGACCTCCAGCATTCTGCACTGCCAATGGATGTGTGATGCTCTGCAAAGCAGCTGGTGGAAAACAGCCACACAACTCCCCCTGAACACCTGGTGGCAGTCCCCACACTTTGCTTCTCCGGGCACTTTTGTACTGGTGGCTGAGTGGGGCTGATGGGGATCTCAGCACCACTCTTTGGGAGAGGCTGTGATTTTCACACACTGTGTATTGAACACAGGCAGATTGGGTTGGAATCCCATTGTCTCATGTAATGGGTATGGACAAAAAATAAAGAAAAGAGAAAAAAATAAATCAGTGTGGAGAGTTCAGGCCACTTGAAGCGTGCACCCAAGTTTTGCTAAGTCTAACCATAATTTGGTTTTGTCCTTTGATTTTATTTATTTATTTATTTATTTTTCATTTTCTTGGATAGCTTGCAAAGAGGAAGGAGGAGTTTGGGAAAGCTAAACGATGCAATGTGCTCTTATGTGAGGCTCCAAGAATGATTGTTCCTTTAAAGCGACAGTCTGCCCCATTTAAAAAAATATCAAAGAAAATCCTCCAGTTGACCAAAATCCTGCAGCACGATGCTGCCCACATCCCCAGGCTTGTGCTGGTTTTAACTGAGAATGCAAAAGCCCTGGGAGCTCATTGTGGAGCTCTGCCCAGCGCAGAGATACATTATAAACAACTGCATCTAAATAGCTGTGTTCCCTCCCCTCACCTGCCTAATGTGTTTTGCCAAGGGTCTGCTTTTCCTGCGTCTTGTAAATATTTTATGAAAATTAAATCAGAAGTGATTACAGCGGGCAGTTCATCTGTCTCTGGTTCCGTCTGCAAGAAGAGAGGGAAGGCAGAAGTCAGTAAGTGCCACTGCATTTTTAAGCAGAGCCTGACATTTTTACAGTGCATGTGAAGAGGGTGTTTTTAAAGTTTGCATCAGCTGTTGGGTTCTATTTTAGTGATGGATTCCAGCTAAAATAACGTGGATGCTCAGAACTGTGTGAATAAATGACCCCTAACTGACTTCTTAAAATATCATATCAGTCTGCTGTGGGAAGTCTGCATTCAACTGTTTTTCCTCTCTGTTTGCATCTGAGTGTATTATACAGGAGCAGTGTGCCTATGAACTTGGAGGCTGCAGCGTTTCATCTGTACGTAGCAAAGATGTGAATGATGGACTGGAGGCTCCAATTCTTGCAGCTAATCTTGTTTTCGTCAGCATATCCCCATTCCCCAGCCTTATTTTCCCCCTGCCTGGGAGTTTCTGCATGGAGGAGCTGGAACTCAGTGCTGAGTTATGTGGAGCCATCTGTTCCTGGCTGCCCCTGGAGCCGCACAGGCTCTCGCCATCCTCTGTGTGCATTGCTCAACACCTGCCAGCCGAGCTTCGTTCCTTTATTTCCTAGCATCCACATCAGTCTTCTGAAGGAAAACCTTTCCAGCAGTGCTGGGTGCGATAAGTTCCCTCTTAGCACCTGAAAATGGGGAGCCAGCGCTTCCCTAATTAATGGCAGCCATGCTGATAGCAAGCATGTCAAAAACTGAAAACTTCAGGGAGGAACTGGGACCTGCACAGTAATGTACCAAGGCAGTCATCTGCTCTGTCCAGGTCCGCATCCTGCTGTGAGGCAGGGCTGCCTTGATCTGAGCTTTTCTCTTGTCACATTCTGCTTTTCCCTTCAGAGTACCCAATGCAAAGACATGACAAGGTACATCAGCCCAGTGATGGAGTAAGGGCAGGGTGAGAGATTCCACACAGGACGGGGATGTCCTGTGGATGCTGTGTGGCTGCAGTCCTCCCTGAGCTTCCGCAGGCTTTCAAATGCCCGCCTTTGCAGAGCTGTGTCTGATGCCTCGTATCACTGGCGAGCAGCTAAATGCAAAAATCTCTCCGAGGTTCTCCCCGCAGCACATCTGATTGCTTGATGTATCGTTTTAGCCGTGTCTGATTCTCATGTGTTCACTTCAAGCCTTGCAGCGAGCTGCTAAGCCACATCTGTGGAGCATGCTGAGCTGACCGGCGATGCCAAGAGCGGCTTTAGCACGAGCTTAACAGAGATGATCTCGTGCACAGAGTCCTTGTAAATGCTCCTCCAAGTTTTGCTGACTTAAGGCAGCACAGCCACCGGGATGTTTCTGGCACCAAGTGCCATAACCATGAAAGTTTTTAAAAAAAACGTAAAAAATTAAAAAAAAAATAAAGTTAGTAGTAGAGAGGCTGCCCTAAATACACAGGGCACAACCAGTGAATGGAAAACATGAAATCTTTTTCTAACTCTCTTGAATAGAAAGCAGTAGGCGTTGAGACAGGAGCTGAGAGTTTTGATCTTCCCCTTTCTGTGACGCTCAGAAGTGCTGTGTCTCTTTAGGCTTAAGAATGAAAGCTAGAGGGGAGAGGAAAGAATTGGTCTTGTAAGATTAGGCTGAGAGAGTTCTGAGAGACCATATTTTATCTTAATCTCTTTGGAAAGGTGGAAGTTTCTTTACTGTGTGTCCAAAATAGCTCTCAGACTTCCTCTTTGCAAAGTTCATAAACAGCAGAGGCTCTGCAGATAAACCTCAGGTCCGTAGCATTGGCTCTCTTTACCACCCCACGGACTTTTATCATTTTTTCTTTCCATAGTGATAATGCAGCTGTGTTTTCCCTTTTTCCATTGAATGAGAAGAGCTGTGCACACTTGTGCTGGGGCTCCCGAGCAATTGTACCTGGGCAGAGCAGGCAAACAGCAGGCTGCTTCCCTGTTTTCCAGGCTCATCTTCAAGCTGTGATTTGTTGACCAAGTGGGGCTTCTTTTCCTGGGGCTGATGTGAGACAGCAAGTGGCTCCCCTTCAGCATTCACAGGCTTCTCACAATGAAAGCAGGAGCAGCTGTGGGGAGGTTATGCTGCTGAAGTGTCTGCCTTGGTGAAGATGAGACCCACCACGTTCTGTGTTTCCACGTGGGCTGCATTGAGAACCCTTCAGGTGGGGATGATTCAGCAAGCAGACCTGCTGCAGAGCAGTGTGTGCAATAGAGAACAGGTTAGCTCACCGACAACTTGTGCTTTAGAAAGGCCAAGCTGGCACAGTTCAGAGCCATTATTTACAAAACAACATGTTCAACATTGTGATGTTTCTATTCCCCATCACCTTCTCCATCTCATGTAGCTGTAAAAATCCTAGCAAAAGAACCAACCGTCTTGTTTGACCAGCATTTATTCTTGACAGCAAACTTGCTGCAGCTGGCTGAGTGCATTTGTGGAAGCTGCAAGCAGCAGCTCCCATAAATTCCCTCAGGCAACTGATTTCTGACGAGCTGCTTCATAATTTGGAGATGAACCGTTCTTTTTCGTGGTCACCCTGGATATCGCACTGTATGAAGCGAAACTGTTCCGTGAAGCCCTTGGAGGCAAGGTAATCCATCCAGATAAGTAGCTGGGAAAGGGGAAAGCTTCTTTTTATTTCTCATCATTTTTTATGATCGATACTTATCTCAGAATATTACTTAGGCACCTGATTAGCTGGCTGTTCTTGTGTAACAAATCCATTTAAATGAGAAGTAAACTGCAGTAAATTATTAACATAATCTTCTGCACTAATGACTAGGTTTTTTAAATTGAATGAGTCACTTCTTAAATTGTGAGAGGGAAACAGGGAGCAGGGACACTTTTTTCTTTCATTTTAACGATTACAGTACAACCATTTGCATGTAGAAATGCAGTGTTTTTTTTCTCAAAGCTGCCGTATCACACATGCAGTACGTGTGCTCGCTCAGATACGTTCAGCTCACTTGCAAAAGGAAATGTGTAGTGTGGGTTTTATAAAATTACTATTATGGCCATGATTAATGATTTTGTTATCCGAGCAGCAAAACCACAAGACTTTGCAGCCGCCATAGCAATCACAAAACTCCAGTATGTGCCGCACAGAATTTGCTAATTGAGCATCGAGGGCATGTTGAAACGGCGTTTCTTTGTGGACTCGCTGTTCCAACTGCTTTAGGTTTGGGTTCATTCCTCTTCTGTGACTACTGGGCATGTTTTCAATAGTTTTTTCTCTCTCTCTCAAAAAACAGTGGAGCCAGATTGGTTTCAACAGGCTTTAGAGGAAGACAGTGTTTGTCTTAGAGACCAATGGTTTGGACATGCTTTTCCATCAGTGAAATAGCCTGACTCTAGAGACTGTGTGCTTTCTAGATTTATTCCTTTAAGCAAGAGTGTTATATTTGGGTGACCTGCAGTAAACCTCTGATGTCTTCCCCTTTGTCATCTTCCCCAAAATTTTCACTGCTGTGTTGGTAGCAGAAAATCCTAGCCAACACAGTCGTGTTGTGTGGGACGGGAATTGTTTTCTGCTTCCATCACGGGTGAAGTTCTTTCCCTTGAGGTTGAGGTTGAGTCTGATTTTCAACAGTCATCAAGTTCAGATTCAGTTGCAGTTGATAGTAAAGAGAGCACCACAGCTTTCGGGGCTTGAGCATCATACCTTTGATTCTTGGTCTCTTACTTTCTTTTGAGAGCTTCTGTATGGCTTCTTGAACCACATTATGGGATTTATCTCAAGTCCTTGCTTCTGTTTGAACCTTATCTGAGCACGTTCCAGTGAGTGGCTTGTGTTCTCTTCCAAAGGATACGAGAATAATCATCACTTCCAACTCCCCTTCCACATGGGACTCATGATTCTATAGACTTCTTCCTTCCCATCTTCACATTTCCTTCCATTATCTCTTTTCCAGGGTGGAGAGAGCCAACCTCTCTAGTTAGCCAGTATTCAGAAACCATGTCTCTGATTGTCCTGATGATTGCCATGGGAGCTTTGCCATGGTGGAAATAACCTTACGAAGATTTCAGTGCTGGTGCTTGTATTTTTTTTTCAATCTGCTGATGAGTTCCCTGTCATGGAGCTGCTTGTTTTAACCCTGAGACCTCTTTTCTCAGCAGCGATAGTTATTTTAGAGTACATCGTTGTACATGGCAGATCAAGATGTTCCCATCAGATTGCATATTAGTGGTAATTAGAGTTTGTAGTTGTTGTTGTTTAACATCTGGTCCTCTAGCGTTAGAAGATTCTTAAGCAAGTTTTCAGGGTCAGCTTTCATTTTTACTCCTCTAAATAACTTCACTGTCATGAGAAGGTTTTATCATCATGCTGCAGCCCTGCAACCAGTTGCCTTGAGCCTTGTCAACCTGGAGGCAGCGCAAACTTTTGTATGGAAGAGTGAGCAGAGAACTAGACTTGGATATCTTACTTTCTGCCTTTCTTGGTGCTCAGAGCAAGTGTTTGCATTGGCACACTGCCCCTCAAATCTGAGGACATTGAATGTGGAAATGAAGCAATTTTTAATATGGTTAAAGCAGAGGCCTGAGCCGCAGCCTCTTTGGTATGCTGCAAACAGGTTTTGTAGCCATGTTGACACATGTGAAGGAGAGGCTCAGTTGCCCTGCTGGCTCTAAAGGAGATGAAGGCGTGGAGCAAAGGGTAGATAAGGATCCAGCACGATAAAAATCGCTCCAGCCTTTCTTCCAATTACCTCTTGCAGAAATATGGCTTTCCTTGTGGAGCCATATGTGCATTCAGCAAACAGCACACTTTGTGGAGGCTGGTTATAGCCCCCAGCTGTCCCACTAAGATTATCCAGCAGTTATATCCAGCTCGGGACTTCTTTCCATCTAGCAGAGCAAGAGTGTTAAAGGCCAATGTATGCCACCTACTCCAGATGAGTGAGTTTCCCAGGCTTCTTTCTGTTCACCATGAGCACCCACAATGTAGTTGGAGCATACCCACGAAGGCTTGTCCCAGCAGGGCTCGGCTGCGTTTCCACTGAAGGTGAAAGGTCCTGCTGGCACAGCACCATGCTAAATCCTTCTTCCTTTTTGGCTCATGACAGTCAAAGTTTAACTTTGAGAGCATGCTACCGGGCAAAACTGCCTGCAATAGAAGGGTATTTGCCCTTCTGTTCTAAGAAACCGAAAGTGAAGCTCTGCATCCAGGTCTGCACCACATGCAGTGCTGCAGAAAAGTACTTGTAAGGAGGGGGCTGTTGTAACTAAATCCTAACTCTTCAAAGGTTTTCAGAATAGCCTGGAAGCTTGATATTATTTTGAAGAACTTGCTTGTAGAAGCTGCTAATTTTGACTTGAAGTGTCCCCAGAAAGTGCTAGATATAGTAAGGCTTGAAGTTACAGGAACAAAACTTAGCTTAAACCCCAGGTGTGAAGTGCCTGCATCTAGTAAGAGATGATGACTGGGATGATGAAACCATTAAAAAAAAACAACTGAACATCAGTGCACTTTATAGGTGTTATTAGTATAACTCAAGGCTTGTTCTGATTCTAAATACTTGATTTTAAAATAATTGGGAAAAGAAAAATGCAACAATCTCACATGAATTAAAAGTAGGTTCACAAAGGGTGGGTCAGCCATTCAAAACTCATCCTGCTTGTTTTACTTCTCAGATAACGCAGCCTGACTTCACATCACACTGCAAACAGATCTGTGTATTTGCTTTCAACAAAATGAGGTGGCAGTTCTATACGAGTCAGAGTGGGTCGACTAATATTTAGTGTTGTAATGCTTTAAGGTGTGTTCACGTTTGGGCAGCGTCTTGCAAAGCGTTGTTTTGAGAATAAACAAATAGCCACAGTGACTGTTCTTGTCTTCTTGGATTAAGGGACGTGTTTAGTACGATTCATTGAAAAATAATATTTAGAGAGTGCATTCTTGACCAAGAGAGAAGGTTTTTCAGGAAAAACCAGTCTTCTGCCATTGTTGATACAACCACCTTCCCCTGTTGAGTTTGTGTCTCCACCTAATGTTGTGGCAAATGGAAACCTCTCCGTTGGGCTTGCCTTAGCTGCAGCATAGGTTGCTAGTTGAATTGGGTTGGAGATTTTTTCTTTGTTTGTGGCACCAGTATTTTTGGAACATGTAACGTTACAATCAGTTGTACCCATGGGCAAAAGGAGCCATCAAGGGGATGTTCATTTAACAGCTGTCCTTTGATATTTGTGGCAATGTGAAAAAGTCTAAGCAATCAGTGAAAGGAATTAATGGGCCTGAACGTCTGGATATTGGAGGGAAAATAAAAGGTTGTGTCCAAAAGCGATACCTCCTGTTCTGTTCACTGTCTATCTTGCTGTGTGTCAGAGGCTGATGTTGATGGGAAGGAAGGGCTGTGAAGAGGGGATGGCTAAGACTGGGCTATCCTGCTGTGCGTTTCTGCAGGGAGATTAATAAATATGTTAAGAAGCTGCATGTATTGCCAACACCATGTTACTACAAGGTGTTTCATCCTTTCATAATCATTGCTGTGGAGGAGTGCAATTAACAAACCTAAAGAAAGTGAGCACAGTGAGGTGAGCAATGTATAAAAATACAAGGAACGTTTATTGTACATTAAAGATTAGTGACAAAAGGAGAAGAAAAGCCCTAAAACTTTCAGTGGAAAGCTGAGTATTTAAGTTGCCTGCAGTGAAGTGGAATTCACCGCTTGGAGAAGAATGCTGAAAGAAGTTTTTTGACTTAACAGTACTCCTGAAGGCTTAAAAAAACACAGAATTTCTGCAGTCCTGAGTGCACATCAGGACATAAATGACAGCATCATTTGAAGGACTTTAAATATGTGCTTCAGAGGTAGCTTCCAGTGTGAACATTCACCACCGTGCAGTGCCTAGTACAACAAATTATGTGCCAACTGTGTATGAGTGGTGTTAGTGAATATGTCACTGGTGGGCTATGGTATTAATTTTTCCATGTGTGTGGCAACACGTTTTATGGCCTGGCAACAAACCTGCTTTTTTCAGGAGTTTTATGTGAAACCTATGGAAGCTGCCTGCCGTCAGGTGTTGCCAGTATCGCAGGTGTGTGCAAAGTTATTTAGCAAAACATCTCTTTTAAGGCTGTGTACTGTAACAATTGGATGTATTACAAGATTTTTCTCCTTTCCATTTCTAACAGAATGCAACAGATAGCTCCTCCAACTCCTCTCAGAAAAGGGAACAGCCTGTGCGAACTATGGCTTCTCCAGCATCCTGCGAAAATCAAAGAATTTGCACTCGTGGGCACCTTCATGACCATTACAGCTCTGACCGCTACCATCTAGAACAAGTAAGGCACTTCTCACTGTCAGGACACAAGGAGCTGTCTCAATCATAGTTAGATAAGTCCTCACAGCATATGGTTCCCCCTACCACCAAAAACACTCAGAAAATCCCCACTCTTTTCTCCTCCTCTGCCAGCTTTAGTTTTAAGTGGCATCTAGTTATTAAAATAAATATATGTTTACACTGATTTTAAAACGTTAGGTCTTTCCAGTATCTAAAAGGAGCTCATAATCAGGAGGGAGAACGACTTTTTACATGGAATGATAGTGATAGGACAAGGGAGATTTAAACAAAAAAAAGGGAGATTTAAATCAGGAGAAGATCTTTTTGTCAGAGGATGGTGAGGTGCTGGCACATATTGCCCAGAAAAGCTGTGGATACCCCCAGATCCCTGGAGGTGTTCAAGGCCAGGTTGGATGGGGCCTTGAGCAGCCTGAGCTGGTGGGTTGGAACTAGCTGATCTTTAAGGTCCCTTCCAACCAAGCCATTCCATAATTCTGTGATTCTACATGCATACAGCTTGTTAATCTTTTCTCCCTCTTTATCTCCATCCCTACTTCTACAGTCAGTACCACGATCCTACCGACACGTCAACTTTCCAGATGACGATGAGGAAATAGTACGCATCAATCCTCGGGAAAAGATTTGGATGACTGGATATGAGGACTATCGCCATGCCCCAGCACGAGGAAAGAACTTCGATCCTGATGACGTGGACTCCTACGTACGTTTTGCCAAAAGCGAGTCCTCAAAACACGAGTACACTTATCCTTACGTAGACAACTCAGACTTTGACCTGGGTGAAGATATCAAGGGTGCTGTGATAAAGACTCAACCTGTCAAATTCAAGCCCAGACGGAAGGAAGATGGTGAGAGGTCACGGTGCGTGTACTGCAGGGACATGTTCAATCATGAGGAGAACAAACGGGGTCAATGCCAGGATGCTCCTGACCGCATCAAGACTTGCATCCATCGAGTGAGCTGTATGTGGTGTGCAGACACTATGCTCTATCACTGTATGTCCGATCCAGAAGGAGACTTTACAGATCCTTGTTCGTGTGACACCAGTGATGAAATGTTTTGCCTCCGGTGGATGGCCCTTATCGCCTTGTCTTTCATTGCTCCATGTATGTGCTGTTACTTGCCGCTTCGGGCTTGTTACCACTGTGGGGTCATGTGCAGGTGCTGTGGTGGAAAACACAAAGCTGCTGGATGACTACAAATGAGTTCGGTGTGTTATGTTTTTCCTGTAGTTCGGGGAACACATTGGTTTTGGAGCATTGAGATCACTTATTTTGATGCAGCCACTGTGCCCAGCAGCATCCAGAAACCACCAGTTTGGATCATTTTACGTTTGATCGTCTGGGGCTCACACTGCATTGATTTGCTCATCAAGTGTTCTAACTAACTAACGTACAGCATAGACTTTTGTATTATTAATCTGTAATCAAACAGACTGTCTTGTACATGTTTATATTATTTTTTCAGTTAAAATGAGTTTAAGAACTGCTTTAAATGGTGGTGGATTGTAGAACATCTCCAGGTTGTGTCCGTCTTGCCTCTGCTCACACGATACCATCGGTGTGTCAGCAAGTTTTGGCATTTCTCTAAGCGGGGTGGTGTAGTGAACGGGATCTCACTTGGAAGATATTTTAACTTGCTGTCAAGTTATTGTGTGTATGGAAGGTGTGCTAGTAACAAACTTGTACCACAACACAGTATTTCTGTCACTGGTTTTCTTTTGTTTTTTTTTTTTGTTCTGTTTTCCAAAGCCAAAATAGCCATGTAAGCTGCAGTTTCTCTTCTAGAGTCCATCGTCATTTCCTTCAGCAAACATCTTAAATTATTTCTCTGTTCTTAAAGCTCTGTGATCAGAAAGCAAAGCTCAGTTACCATAGTCACATAACCATTGAGAATCTGGTAGTTCTCCTTACCTGTAATCATTTCAGACCACTACTTGAAAGGGAAACTTTACATGTTACTGTTTTCTTTTTTCCCTAAATAACTTTGGAAAAATAAAACTCTGTTTTCAGAGTTCTGCCCAAAAGAAGGGAACTTTTTCTTTAGACAGCCATGTAATGATTTGAGTATAAAACACTACAGTTCCAGATGAGGAAAATTGTTGTTATGCAAAGAATTATTAACAATGCAATGTCAAAAGCACTATTGCAATCCATGGCAATTCTGGGGAAATGCTGCATTAAGTGGTGGATTATATGGAAAATAGTATTTGTTTATTTTTTTCTGTATAATATGTGAGCACGAGAACACGTGCGTTCACGGTAGAAACTACATTTAGCAGTCTAAACAGGTATTGAAAATCAAAAGCCAGGATGTTAACCACCACTTTCATTTCCTGACCTACGGTTCTGATTCTCCGGATGCTTACAGATGTCCAATGTAATGCATATGCAACCAGCATTTGTGTAATTCTTTGTATAGGATTAATCACAGGAGTCTTTGCAGGAGCCAGACCGAAGCGTCTCCCTCACTTTCCCCTCCCTAGTTCACCACCCAGATTTATCAAGTGGATGCATAAGGTGCATACAGCGGGATAAAATTACTTTAATTTTTTTTAAATGTCATGTTGTCTTGTGTACAAGGCTTGTAATTAGCTGGAAAAAAAGAGTATTTTTCTAATATATTACAGGAATAGCCAAATAATTTTTATTAAAAAAAAAATGATTTAGCGCAGTGAGCTCTAACTAGCATAGTACAATCTGAATACTTTGAGGCAGCTAGGGATTGGCTTGTCAAAGCTGGCACTGCTGTTCCTGCCATAATTTCTTTCTGCAGTAAATTGCCAGTGAGCGCATGTCCTTTCCCTCCCTCTATTGCACATTGACATCAGTCTTAAAAGAGAGGATTTTTTTTCTTTTTTCTTTTTTTTTTGCCAAATAAATGTAAAAGGAACGCTTGCCATTTTTTCTTGGTGGAATGTCCCAACGGTTCCTCTGAGAGTTAATCACAGCTTTTTAGTAAACCATGAACTAAGTATGCAACGTGCTTATACACTATAGAGTTCGGTAGGCTTAATTTGTAGCAGTTGCTGGGGATCTTTTGGTTGGAAAAGAAAAAGAATGATAATGCAAAAGGGATGGAGTGTTACACTCTCGGTGATGTGTCTGGGTTTGCTGAATGAAATATAAATATTTTGTGCCTAATAGCAGTTGACAAATCTCTCAATGGTGTCTAGTAAACATCAAGCCAGCCTCGAAAACAATTTTATGGAACAACCTTTTCCTTTTATTTCTGTTCTCCGAGTTGTTTCATGTAAACAAACATCTGTAAGATCTTCTCTCTATAAAGCACAACACTACAAAAGAGATCTTACAGTTTTTTGTCCGGTCTTGAAGTGCCCCTATTTATTTAAGTGAAGTAGACATACTCTAAGCCTTTCTGTATGTCTGGAAATAAAAATAAAAAATAATAATAAAAAAAATCCCTTCCTTTTTTTTTTCTTTTTTTTTTTTCTTCAGTTATTCCTCCCTCTTTCTTCCTCCCTCTTTTCCTGTTGGGTTTTTGTAATACTTGTAGATTTTTGCCGCGTGTGTTATTTGGTTTGTGAAGGCAGTGGTGTAAGGGCACAATGATAGAAATGGGTGTTTTTTGTAAATATTCCTCCTTACTTTCCACACTGCTGCTGAACAGTGTGTAGCGTTCTCCCAGTCAGCTTTGCAATACTGACATCAATCATTCGAGAGAAATTATTCAGATTTTATTTTTGTATCTGTGGTAACAAAACATTAACCAAATTTGTTTTCTGTCATGAAAAATGTTTGTTTTTTCAAGCTATCGCTCACATTAACAAATTAAAGTGCCTGAAGCCTCATCATTATTGTATCTATATACTAAAAGTTAAAACCCTGTTGTATTGATTTTTATAAGCCTTTTTACCTCTGTGTAAAAAATATATATACAAGTGTATGATGTACATTTTAGTTCTTAACTTCTTTTTTTATTGTTTCTAATATGTATGATCCGTGTAGCTATTGCTTTAAAATGTACCATGTAAATATAAATACATCATATCAAAACGATGCCTTTGGTGTGGGGGTGTTTTTCAGGTGTGCTCTGTGATTTTGGGAGGGCAGCAGCCATGAAGGGCTGGGCTGTGACAGCAGGAGCCATGGCACAGTTTTCAGTCCTTTCTCCTCACACCTTGCCCCAGGGTGAGGGAGGGGGCTGCGCGGCCATGTTAGCTCCCAAATGTGTTTGCAAAACAGTCCGAACATTTCCAGGTGCATTGGAGAGCCCTGGAGGGATGGAGAAACACAGCTCGTATCCCAGCCGGCCATGGAGAGGCTCGTTGCTGGAGCTGCCTGGTGTGGGCTGGCAGGAGGCTTCGGACAGATGCATCCCGGGCAGCTCCACCTGCCTTAGGGGACACTGACAGACAAAAGAGGAGTAACTCAGTTACACAGCCCAGAGGACACCGAGCTGCAGCTGATGGACTCAGAAACCGGGGATAAAAACAGTGAGTATACCTGCTTTTATTGCAGCTGTTTCCAATGGGATATCCAGCCCTGCCTGTGGCTTTCCAGCCACATAAATCGCCTCAGTGGTTGAATCTGTCACGGCTTTGCTGAGATTCCGAGTCCACTTCTGCTTTATATTTGTATTTCTGTAGATGTGGGATCATAGAATCATAGAATGGCCTGGGTTGAAAAGGACCATAATGATCATCTAGTTTCAACCCCCTGCTGTTTGCAGGGTCACCAACCTGCCTGGCCTCGAATGCCTCCAGGGACGGGGCATCCACAACCTCTTCAGGCAACCTGTTCATGATACAAGTAAGGATATTTATACTTGCTTTTTTTTTACAAAGCAAATTTTAGCCATGCACCTAAACCTTGCAGCCCTGTGGAGAAACACGCAGCATGGGGCTGGTGTTTGGCTTAGGAAGACCCCCACGGCACACAGAATCCTGTAGTCTGACTTGGCATTAGCTCTGCCTGCAGATAAATGTCTGGCAAAGTGACCCTGACGGCCTGCTCTTACAGTTCATTATGCTATCTTGGCAAATTAGGGCAGGAAGCCTTCAGCTCCTGTAGCAGAAATGCTGAGTCACGGCCTGAACACTGATTGACCACCTGGTGGGAAGGCAGGGCCAACCCAGGGGAGCTCAGGTGTATGCAATGCATCTGAGTGACCAGGAGGAGTGGAGCCAAGATCCACCCCTTCCCACACCTCATTAGGGGTTGGCAGTGGAGGTGAGGGTATCTCTCTGGAGATCCTGCCTATTGCAGACCTTCTAAAGGTAAGCTGTTTTTATTCCTTTGTTTCTGTGTCTACAGCTACTGTATTTGGTCTTGTTCTTGTTTGCTGCGGCCTGGGGTTGTGCCACCCCGCTTCTAATGCTGTACTTTCCATCACATTATAGTATTACAGCTCTCTTCTCTGTCATTTCACGTTCAGCTTGTCCTGCAGAAGGCCTGGATAGTCCCTGTATCTGTTTGCAGCCTGCAATGTCTTCTCTCAGATTTGTCTGTGTCAAAGGGATCTAGGGATTTCTAAGCTGTACCAGTAAACAGTATGTTTGGACTCTGAGATTGCTGGAAAATATGAGTTTCAGCAAGATATGAGGTGCTAAGGAAGGCCAACAACCTATTGGAGGCAGCAATGGGGTGGCACATGGGGTGAGTGCAGTCCTACAAGTTTGTAATCATGTGAGACAAATGTGAGCATTTCATGGGTCTGAGAGAAATCCATTTAGCTACAAATTACATTCTTAGAATAATCTCTCTCCTAGGCTGAGTTCTAGGCATTGCCAAAGGTGGTTTGGCATTTCAGAGCAAAGCAACTTCACACTGACTTGACACCAAATGTGTTGCTTCCTTTACCCTAATCAGACCAGACCTCCCACCCTCTCCTTTTTCTCTTGCTGGTGTCAGGAGCTGTACAGACCCAGTTCCTTTCTGGACCTTTCCCCTGTGGAGGCATCGTTGGTCTCAGACAAGTATAATTACAGTAGTGTGAACTTCTGTCCTCGTAGTCTTTGAAATTAGAGAAATGGGATTTTCTTGGCTGTGCTCAGTCAGTAACTGCAAGTAACTCTGACAAGCCTTGCCTCATAAAAGCAATCTCAGATCAGGAAGTGGGACCAGCTTGGCACTAGCCATGAGCAGCAAGTTGGTGAGGATGGGTGGAGGAATTACATGGGGAACAGAGGGTAGCTATGAGCATAACCAGCACTGGTCTCTCCAGCTGCAACAGCTGTTTTCCTGCAAGACACAATGATAGCACTGATAGGCATTTCTTAGGAGTGACTATAGTGCTTTGCCTTGCCCTCAGAAGCACAATTTTTGCATGAGATGGGCTCGCTGGTCAATCACTAATAAAGATTTTCTTAATCTTTTCTGCTCAGACAGCAGTGATTTAAGTCAGAAAAACAGATTCGACCCCACTGTGAAGATGGGTAAGGCCAAGAGTCTGAATGACTTGTGTAATGGCACGTGGGGAGCTGGTGGCCTGAAGCAAGACTGCCCTTAGCACGAGTCCGCGGTCTTCAGCCAAGGGTCAGCTCCCATGTTACTCTCACCCTCTGTCTGGGGGTTAACTGGGAAGTTTGGGCTTCTGCAGGAGCCTCTGCAAGGAACTCAAGCCAAATGGTCCCCACCGGCACGGAATGTGTAAATCTCCTTCCTCTGCTAATTCCGCTTAGAAATGCAAATTGGAAGTAGCTGTCAGCAGGGCTGGAAACAAGAGGTATCGCTGCATGTGTTCCTAATGCTTATCACAGGCGGAACTTGGCTTCTTACAAGGACCAAATGCAGCCTTTTCTCAATCTCCCTTGAGAGTGAGAGCTTGCAGCAACCGGAAATGCTTTCGTTCCTTCAGCACTGGATGCTCGATGAGTTAGCATCCTCCTAACATCTTGTCCTTTTCCAGGATGCTCAGCCTTCTGCTGTTTTCTTAACATACTGAATGAGGGGATTAAATTCTTTTGTATCTCAGTGGCATAAGTGGAAATAAATAGAGAAATGCTTGGCTTCCACCCAGAGACAAGATATTTAAATAGTGGAAAGTATGTGTGTATTTTTGGGGTGGTGTGCTTAGATCTCCACAAATATTTTCAGTTGCTTCCCTGCACTCGTGCACAACCATCCCATGCCATTCATCTCATTCTCCCATTCCCCACTTGTAAATTCATTTAGGAAGGGCTGACAGGCTTTGGTTTGGCTACTGTGAGATTTCAAGCCTGCTGCCTAACGTCGTGTGAGACAGGATCTCACAGCAGTGAGCTGTGTAAAGAGGAAGGCTTCTGAGAGCTGTAATGCACCCTATCATTCAAGGCCAGTTGGATGGGGCCCTGGCAGCCTCATCTAGTGGTCGGCAGAGCTGCCCATGGCAGGGGTTGGAGCTCAATGACCTTTAAAGTCCCCTCCAACCTACGCTGTTCTATGATTCTCTGTACGTGCAGTTCCTTCTCCATACACTGATGTGTACTTTGGGATGGCGTAGAACAGAGAAAGTCATACACAGACAATATTTAATTCATCTAACAGGGACATAATGCATCTCATAGTGACATAGAGAGTTGCTGATGTTAAGAGCTCATATCACTGCACAGAGAAGCTAGAATTAATGCAAATTCAGGGATAGCTAAAAAAAATTATCAAGTCATACACAGCATCAAGCTTAATGCTTGTATAGAATTCTTAATTAGAGAGTGTAATATGAACTGACATTTCTTCTTCCACGTATCTAACGTTATGTTGTGATAAGCTGCAGATTTGGCCAGCACCTGCTTTCAGGGAAATGACAAGGCCAGCATCAGGCTTTCCACCTGAAACAAGCATTTTTCTGATTTTCACACTCTTAATTCCTTTGTTTCAGTGTTGTGCTGGTATTGATGTGAAATTTCAATTTCATGACAAGAGAACAGGGCCAGAGAACACAATACAGCAAACTGTGAGAGCTTTGATCTTCAACTGTCCAGCTTGATAGTTTCCCAAATGTACTTTATCTCTGCATCTGAGATTTCCTGTACTCAGGTTACGTTTAGCTCCGACTTGATTCAGAAACTAAAAGCTCAGACACTTTTAGAATTTGAAGCATTAATGTCCTTGTGCCCTTGAGGGCCATTTCCAACCTTAAAAGCCAGGTTCCAGAACTACTGAACTCAAGTGATTTCACTTTAAAAGTGCTTACTCTTTACAGCTTCCTGAGAGTGATGATAAAAGCCAGGTTAGAAAGTATAACTTCCAACCACATTTTGCAGGCATTCTGGCCAAAACTTAAAACAGAGAGCATTTTTATGCACGCAGCCAAAAGAAGAAACACTCTGCTGTTTTTGTTCGTGAGTCTCAGCACTGCAAAATTCAAAAGCCAATAAATTTGCCTCAGAAAACTCTGAGTAGCTAAAAAAGACTGGGTAGAGACTAGGACTGAATGCAGATGCAGGACATGTGGTGCATCCCAGATATGAAATACAAATGGAAATACGACCAGCCCTTTTTTTTCTTTGAGGGGTGCCTAAATGATACCCCTGGGCTCACAGTGGTGCATCGATACGGGCTGTGATGTTTGAGCTGAGGTACCCCAGCAGTGCCTGTGTGGTGTTCTGTGCTTCTGAGAGGGGCATTCAGACCTGCGCTGTGGCTCAGACTGCCAAGCAGGAAATGTATACATGCGTGTGTGTGTTTGTGTGTGTATCCTTTTGGAGCAGAAATCTGACATTACCGAGCTAAAAAGTGACAGTTACTCATTAAATAAACAAATAAACAGGTAAAACTGCAGCTGTGCGGCTGCCCCTGGTGGCTTGGCAACAATGAATGGGGTTTTCAGTGCAGTGGCCCCGAGTATTGGGTATCACTGCAGGATTTCTCTGTTCGCTTGGTGAATAGCCTTCAGTGAGTGTCCTCATCTTGGGAAAAACCCCAGGACCCCATTAAGTGGTTGAGCCGGCCACAGACATGGGAAGACTTCCAAAGCAGAAACAGGAATAGCTGCAGGATGGAGCTCAGAGGAGTGTCTGCTGTGCTGTGACTTGAGAGCCATGAGCTGATGCTCTGAGGCCGGTGGCTGGGCTGTGAGTAACCCACGTGCCTTCTGGTGAGTGGGAGAGCGACACGGAGGGGTTGGGGCAGCAGGTTGGCAAGACAAGTGCCTCTTTGCGAAGGTGCCAGACACTGTTTGGATACAGTGTCTGCAATAGAGCTGGGACACAGCTGTGCTGCCACCTGTGGCCAAAAGCACCACGGGCCCGGGAACGAAGTCCTCCGGGTGAGCAAAGTCCTCGCACTGACTCCTGTCTTTGCACTGAGATCTGCAGGGCTGTTATGTGCTGGTAGCAAGACAAGTCGAGTCTATTTAATTTAAAAGCTCCAGCATGCATCACATCTGCAGTGCTGCAGTTGTTCTTCCCCAGGCTTTGAGTCCACTTGGAATCAGGTAGGAGAAGACTGGAAAGGAACAGCCCTTTGGGTGCCAGCAGTTTCCATTCTCCAGGTGCCTGGTGTAAAATCCTGGCTCTGCTTGAGTCAGTGGCAAAAAAAAAAAAAAAAAAAAAAAAAAAAAACACCAAAAAACAAAAAACCACTTACATTTAAGGGGAGCCAGGATTTGTCTCCTGGGATTTACAGGGTTTACCTGGCAGCACCTCAGGGCCTGGCACCCAAAGTGCCCCCTTGCCTGGTGACTCCCTAAGGCAAACTTTCAGCAGTCTTCTTCCTCCTTCATCCCCATCAGGAAGACACTAGACGCAATAATGTCAGCTTCAGCCCATAAAAAGAGATTTATTATCCTACACTGTATGCCAGCTCCCCATATTTGTCTTTAAAGGGCTGTGTTTGAAACAGGAGCTGTGCTGCAGAGTCACAAGTGGGTGAGTGAGGAGCAAGAGCATCCTGCTGGCAGCCAGGACGTGGGACGTGTGGGAAGTGGGGGCCTTGCCCTGCTTCAGCCACCAGCCTGGCTGACAAGACATTTCATTTAGAAGCTATTCCTTGGAATATCTGTGTAGAGACAGAGGAAAGATGTGCCTCCAGCAGTCCTTTCATCCCATCCTGAGGAATGCCACTTCCATTGCTTTCTGGCAGCAGGAGGACCCCAGCATCACTCGTTCTAACCTCAGCTTGTAACCTTTTTTCCTATGGCTGATGGCCAAGTCGTTTCTGTCACTTTGACCTTTGCAAACTTGCCTGGAAAATCATAAAATATATATCTAGAAGGAGCAAGCAGTTCTGACTTTAAAAATAACAAATTGGCAAAGACGTTCCCTCAGCCACGTTTCATTCATTTTTGACAGCTTACTGGGTTTCAAGCTGGCAGCGGATCTTTCCGATACTAAGTTGAATTTCCAAAGATTAAAAGGCTGAAAGGGTGCCTATGTAATAACATAGAAGAGAAAAAGGTCCTGTAACAAAGAAGCGTCCCTGGAAGGGCTGTGTTTTCAGAATCCACTCGCATACATAACATTTTAAGAGCTGTCACCATCAGAGCTCGTTTTATGGCCAGTTCCTGAAGGAAGTGGTTATAAAGATGTGGCATGAAGAGCAGAAAATCCAGGTGCTGAGCAGAGAGCTTTTGAACTTGCAGCAAATGCGTGATACTTTTTTCTAACCAGAACAACTGCTGTTTGTGACCATCTGAACTTTGAGCTACAAGAAAATGTCTTTGGGGTTCGTCAGGCTGATATCCTGTCTCTAACCACAGCCTGTACCAGACACTTCAAAGGCAGAGAATACAAGAAACTCTGTATTGAAATCATCTGCTAGGAGGGGAAATTTCTTCCCAGCATCAGACAGTTTGTCATTGATTTATCCCCTCAAAACAGGGAAGTTTATATGCCTTCTTGGGGGGAAAAAAAATCCAATTGAATGCAACAGCGATGTGAGTTTATTCGTTAAGCCTAACAAATTTTTATTTGAGATGCATTTGATTTCTCTGAAATATGATAGCAACCCTTCTACTGTTTGCTCTGGAGATTCCTGTAGTGCCAGATTGGTAGTTTGCGGTTTTTTCCCAGCCTGTTTTTTGTACAGATAGCCCGAAAAATGTGATGATGTTTGGGAGCTGCGGCCCTGTAGCAGCTATGTTGCAGACGATGATGTCTCCTCCAAAACCTCCTCTTGGCAAGTGTTTCTAATCCCCTTTTATGGATCCTTTAGGTTATTTTTTTTATTATTATTGTTGAGATGATATTGTGTTCTTATCGTTGTTTGGCTCCTCTGAAGCCTCCCATGTGTCAAAGACAAAGAGCAGATTTGAGGGTATAATGCAGATAGTGGAGAGGAAGCAAATCCATAATTTTCTTTTTATTTATTAGACTGCTGTTGTCAGATAATTTCAAAGGTAGCTGTGCTGTAGCTGTGAATATAAACTAGGATAAATTGGGTGTCCATGCTGAAGGTGTAAAGTCCATATTTAAGCTCCTGAGTAAGGTGCCTTTGTTCTAAGAGGTGCTGAACGTCTTTACTTTCTTTCTGAAACACGTTGGATTTCCTAGATGGCTAGGTGTAAAATACTGTATCTGCTGAGGTCAATGACAGATTTCCCACTAGCTTCAGTAACATTTAGCTGCCTCCAGCACACAGAGTCAGCAGACTATTGGCAGCTGTCTTTGTGAGAGCAGAGAGCAGAACCAAAATGCCTCTTGTGTTTGTTTGAGTTTTGTGCGAAGCTTTTCTGTGCGTTTTCCCATCTCCAGTGAAGAAATACAAGAAACCTCTTCAGCTTGAGTTGCCATTACAATCTATTTAAAGGTCACCTTTTCAGTCTCAGCCACAAGGAACACAAGTGGGAGAGTTGCTCTGGGTGAAACAAGGCCTAGCCAGGAGTTCAGCCACATCATTGAAAGTGGATCTGATGCAGAAGCTCATCGGTTCTCTGTTAATATCTACACCAAATCCGTGGCTCAGGGAGTCACTAATTTCAGAAGCAAACATCTGGGATGTGGTTCCTTCTGGCTGAAGGCTGGTACTGCTTGAGTTGCCCAGCTGAAGTCGGTGGGACTGCTCCCATGTTCTCCTGTGCAGAGACCTTGACCCTTCTGATTTGATTGTTTAGCTGGGTCTAACACGATGCATATGATTAACTTCCCTAAGCCAGGCTGTAGACAGCTGAAAGTAGTTGCTAAGGGTTTTTACAACATGGGTCCTGAGGCTCCGTGCCTCATTGAGTTTAATCACAGCTTGGTGTAAGAAGATGCACACAAATTCGACTTTGGCTTGCTCTCTGAAGGATTTGTATTTGCACAACTAATCTTCTGCTTGTCCTACTCCCGTAATGGTTCTTGAACCTCACGGCTGGGGAAAAGCAAACTGAAGTCCTGAAGAAATTAATTTCCTATGGGCTTCATAAAAGCAGGCAGCTGGGCAAAACAAAGAGCTGTTAGTACTGTCGCTGAGGCAAAGCAAAGCGTGAGCTCATCCCCGATTAGACACCAGGAAAACAGTGTGGGAGAAGACTTGTTGTGAATGCCCTACCTGTGGATAAGCCCTCAGCTGGCAGTCATGCCTGACTGGGCACTGGAGATCCATTCCACAAGAGCAGCTTTGCTTTTATACCATATCTCTCTCTTAAACAGCCGGTCATGCTCAGACACATCCTTTGGAAACCAAGCCTTGTTGTTTTCATCGCTTGTAGAATACTTGTTTTAACATATACCAGTGATATCTATGAGGGAAGTGACATGTTTTCCCAATCAGGGCAAAGAAATGTGTCAAGTAATACCCTGTTTTTTTTCAGTCTGGCTCTAGCAGCTAAAAGGTCCAATTTGCTATTTGTTAATTCAGCTGAGAGTGTCGGCTGTATCTCTGCATGCTGTAGGTGGATGATATGCTGCTTTTTTGTTGCCAGCTTGAAGTCTGCTTTCACCTTGTTTTTCTCACACTCGCACGCATCACTGCAACTATCTTTCCATCTATGAAATTAAATTATTGTAGTTGGAAAGTCAGTGATTACAAGAGACTACCTATGGCTTTTATTTGCACGATGAGATTCCTGGGCTCCAAATGGCTTAAAATGTCTGAGTCTTGCTAATAATAACAACCCAAAGGGAACGGTCCCACTGACTGTATGTAGGCCAAACTTAATAAACTAACACACTCAGCTAATGACACAGCACGTAGAGCCAAATAAATATGATCACGTGTTAAGATAGCCACTGGCTACCAAAGCTCTGATCAGCTTCACAAATTAAATAGCACAGAACTGCCAATGCTTAGACTTGGGATTTTCAAAAAGCCACACTGAGACCAAGGGCAACGGTGATTTCTGAAGAAATGCACATCTTGCTCTGTTAATATCTACACCAAATCCGTGGCTCGGGGAGTCACTAATTTCAGAAGCAAACATCTGGGATGTGGTTCCTTCTGGCTGAAGGCTGGTACTGCTTGAGTTGCCCAGCTGAAGTCGGTGGGACTGCTCCCATGTTCTCCTGTGCAGAGTCCAGCTTACGGAAATGTCGCTGCTGACTTGGGAAGCTTCAGCTGCGCGCCTCTCCGCATTGTTCAGGCTCATGTGAGCCAAAGTTGGCATAACAGCTCTTAAAAAAGTGGCCCTGGGAATGTCAGAGGGAGCCCCTGTTCATGTAAAGGATGAAAGCCACGTTGCCTTGGCTGAATTCCAGCATCTATCCTTGTGTGTTCAAGCTGATGATGGAGGTTTTCTTGTGATGGCTCCCAAACCGGGTGCTCTTTTACAGCCAATAAAGCTAAGTCAGTGTGCCTTCATTTTGCTGTGGGCTCAGTGTGTACAAAGGGCTTACAGTAAACTGTTAATTGGTGGCTGCCTGAGTGCATGTGTGAGCCCTTGCTTTGCCTATCAGTACAACGAGGGCACGAGAGGGGTCCCTTCCTTTTTGACCCTTTTGTCTGGTCTGGCTTGGCTGTAAGAGCTTCCAGGCAGAGGCTGTTACATGGTTGCACACTGTCTCCTGGGATGGGGACCCTGGTCCCAGTGGTGAATAACAGCCTTCATCATCTACTCTCACGTTAATAAAATACAACCAGCAGAGTGATCTGAGTCATCTATCAAATAACCCACAGCTCCACCCGCCTGCAGCTCCTCCATATGAATCCTGAGGTTAATTTAAAAAGAGTCTAAGGAATGGTGGGCTCAGAGTGACTTTGGTTGAGTGCTGAAGATTGATGTATCCTCACAAGCTCTCTGTGCTGTTTCTCTGGGCTGGGGTTTTGCATGGTTCCTGGCCAGTCTCTGAAAGGCCGGGGCTGGGTTCCTAGCCACGCTGTGCAAGCTGTGCCAAACTGCAGGTTTAAATATTCATTGCATTCTTCACATGCCAAATCATCTAAGTTGGAAAGCAGGAGCCTAAGATTTTGCAAAGCTGCTTTTGCACGTAAAGACTATTAAAAATTCATCAGGACAAGGAAAAAACAACAACATTGCCAGTAGTAGAGAACTTTATGTTGACTTGGCTAACGCTGTGTGGGGCTAAGTTGGATCTAACCCGCATTAATCCACTTAAATGGAAGGGTGAGCCTGATCCAGTAAAAGCAATAAATCCTCTTTAGAGCTGACCAGACTATAGGAGATCGGGGCTGAATTGCAAACAGTTGGCAGGAGGTAACTGGATGGAGCCTGAATTTCCAATGTGCCAGGTAATTTAACCCATGGCATCCCTCTTCACCCATCTCTCAGGACTGGATCCCTGTGCTGTTGGCCCAGAGGAGTGATGACAGACAGTGGGGCAGGCAAGCTCCAGGCTGAGGCAGAGCTGGAAAGCTTCGAACAGCTCTCCCATGTTGCAGGGTAGCAGGGTTAGCCCAGGCAGCTCAAGAAACAGGGGTAGATGCAGGGAGGAAAGATGGAGCTTACATGAGCTCTTGCCTTTCTTGGAGGCAGTCTGCAGATACCAGGAGAGCCAGGCACTGGGTGAGGGTCCAACTACGTCCACATCTAAGGCTGAACTGGCTCAGGAGTAAATGAACCTGCATGCCTGGGAAGTGGCTGCGGCTACCAGAGAGCAATTTGCTCAAGGCTGACCCAAGGCATGGAACTAAATCCAGACAGGGTGAATATCTCCGTTTCCTTATTCCTCTGAGAAGCTGGGCCTGAATTTGAAAGGCTGTTTAACACTTTGAAGCCACCCACAGTTCTGTCTTTGCCTCCCACACAAACTCCAAGGAACTGACTCATTCCCACCGTATTTTCAGCTGCGCGTAGATCCTGCTCTCAGCCGGGAAGATCCCCGTGCAGCCGAGCCAATGAAGCACACATTGTGACTTCAGTTAGCTGGGCTTGAAAGGGTTTCTCTACGCCGACTAACAGTCAACAGTGTCTGAAGGCATCTGGCCCGCTCAAAAGTAGAGTAGGAACCATATTCTTTGGTTAGCTGTGTAATTTATGCCTTGTCTGCTGCTCCCTACTCACGATGCTTCCTTATGTTGACTGTTAAATAGCTGTCTGTGAAAATAAGTGATGCTGTCATCCGCCGTTAAATGGAAAGAAGTCTGCTCCGTGAGCATGCACTCACCTCTCGTCTCCCCCTCTCTGTGGCAAACATGTTGCCTCTCTCTCTGTGGGGACTCCGCTTTGGGTTTTGCAGCACTTTAAGAATGTGAGCAATACGCACAGCTCTCAGTGGTTCCTAACTCCAAAAAAGCAGCAAGCCTTTCTTGCAGGGGGAGAGACCATGCTGTTCCCCTGCCCCTGCCAGCCTGGTGAGCTGAAATGCTCTTTCCAATTTGGACGGAAGTCCTGACATCCCTGGAGTTCTAGCTTGCTTATTCTCTAAGTGCTGAGGAAAACAACTCACTTCTTGCTGACATCACACTGTCCTCCTGCTATGTTTTATCCACTGTGAGTCTTTACAGCTTCATGCTATCCTGAATAATTACACCCACGTTTTGGCTGGGAAACAGAGACAAATGAAGGCAGCTAGAATTAGGATATAGGAGACCTGCCTTCCATTTTCCTGTTCTTCTCACCAAGCTCATTTCTGCTGTCTTTCTCCCTGCTGGGAGCAGGTCTCTAGCAAATACCTGCTAGGTCACTGCCTTGCACCTTTTCTCTGCTTCTCTGTAGAACCATCGGTGGGCTATTTGGACTCTGCATCACTTCTGCATGCCATGACACCACAGCACTCTCTTTGCAGATTAATCTTTGCAGATTTTTGAGCATAATCCTGTTCACTATATTGTTATAGAAAATGGGGAGTGTGAACACCCTCTCTGATGCAAAGGAGGTAGCAACGGTCTCAAAGAAGGAAGAGGAGATGTGAAAAGATACACACTATTTTCAGCATGCTACATTTGCCTTCCTCCATGCAACTTTCTGGTGGCTTGCCCCCCCTTCTGCAAAAATCTGGGACAAAAGCCTGGCTCCTGTCTGCACTATTGGCTGGAATTTACCTCTGTCACCACCTGGGACCTGAGCAATGTGAAAGCCTGCTCTTCCATCCTGCTGGCACCGAGTTTGCTTCCATCAACCACAGGGAGCTGCTGGGAGCCCAGAGCCCTGACCCACTCACTATGGCCACTATGAGCTGGGACACAAATAAACAAAACGGAGATAAAGGAGAGGCTGGGCTGAAAGCAACAGCTGTTTCCTACGGACTCATGAGTAAATTCAGGCTCCTCTTGCTGGTGGGCTGTGCTTTTTGTCCTTATGCAAAGGAATGAGCGAGAGTGCCTTTCTGATACAGCAGGGTGGGATTTGTTTACCATGAAACATGAGGGAGCAGCTCAAAAGAGTTTAAGAAAGAAAAACATCTTTTTAAAATGTATTTATTTCAGGTAGTTCCAAAGCTTGTAGCTCTGTTATCTTGCTCCAGCTGTGACTCCAGGAGCAGAATTACATTCTATGCTTGCATGTGTCAATGAGACATGACAGAGAGCAAAGTCTTTGGCCCCAGATAGCCTTTTGCTGACTACAGATGAGCTCTATTGTGGATCTCTTTGGAAGCCCGATGTAACGTTACATAAGCCATTTAGATTTTTAACACCTACGTTAGTAGAAGGAGCAAAATCTTGTCTATGTGATTAAGCAGAAGTTTTGGTTTGAGCCTGGGAGAGACTGTTGTTATAATGCCTTCCTAAAGCCAGGCTTGATGGAATGGCTCTGCTCTCCATCCATGGAGCTGAGAGGAGAGCTTAGTGAGGACAGATGGATTTTCCTGGTACTTCCCTTGTGTGAGCTCATTCTGTTTGTGTGGAAATCAAGTGCCCTTCTTCTACACAGCAATAAAGCGTTTTGGCATTGTCACAGTAAGAGGAAATTCTAACATCGTGATCTGGGAACCAGAGAAATGCAACCTGTCTTAACCCTTTCAGTTACCAGGTTACAGTGTCTGAAAACCCTTTGCCAACTCTCTTCACCTTACTTTGTTGAGGAAGAGGGTTGTTCTTGTGGGGTTTTGGTTTTTTTTTTCTTTTCCCAAAGGGATGATTGTTTCATGCTATGCTTGACAAACCATCCTCAACCTGATGTAACAAGGCCCCAGACTGTCTGCCTGGACCAGCCACTTCTGTTTACATGTGCAAAACCTACAACAAATTTGGATTCCAGATTAGCCTGTCCCTATCCCCCCCCTCCTCCCAGCTGCAGAAAGGTGGCTGCAAACTGCAACTGTTTGCTCCTCGCAGCGCTGGCATTGTCAATGCACAGACCTTCCCCACCAAAACAAAACCACAACAGTTTGAACTAGTCACATTTTTAAGTTATTTTTTTATTTCTTTTCAAGCAAGTAGTATCTGTCTTACCATTTGTATTAGCAGACCCTGGTGCAAGTCCCCCAGTGCCTCTGCCTTGCGGAGGCGAGGCCCTTAGCCTAAGCTGGAATGCAATCCAGCACAGCTGGGCCTGCTGGGCATCACTTGGGGTCAGGGCAGCCACAGCTGCACTGAGTTTGGTGCTCTCTAGGGCAGCTGTGGGGTGTTTGTGCTGCTAGCACATGAAATACATTGGGAGAACGGGTCATTTTGGCACCATTTCCTTGCTGGTTGTAGTGGTGAGTGATAAACTGGAGCCTTGATGTTGTATTTACTGTGTTCAGGTTATCTATATCTTCCTTTGTTTTTATTTTTTATGGGGGAGAAGGGAAGTAAAATCCCCAGGAAAGTGAAATCCAAGGGTAATCGAGCCTTAAACACTTCGCACGTTGTATGTTTAAAATGACTGCTACGTTGCTTTAGAACAAACTTAAGTGTATAGAAATAAGAACCTGCTGATGTTTTAGAACGGGGTTGATAAGTTTTTTAAGGTTTAATATTAGCTGGAACTCAAACAGATCCCTTCAGCATTTCCTTTTGTATTTCTCATTTCTATTTTTCACCAAGTCTTGCCCATCTCTGCTTTCCTGAGGCTCTTTTTTGTTTATCCTACACGATTTCCTTCCTTCCTTCAAGTCCAGACCCCTTTGCTCCCCTGGGGCTTCCTATGATAGCTAGGCACTAATCGTGTACTTCTGCCCCAGAAGCACAGATAGAGGCTTCCTCCCCCTGCTTCCAGTCAAAGGAGGATGTAAGGCATAATGGTAATCTTAAACAACACTGCTATTCATTGTTTGGGAGATCTGGGAAATATCCTTGAATTCAGCTTGCTAAATTAGCTGCTTCTTGAGTAACCCACAGCTGCTGCGTATCTGTCCCATTACATTTTACAAAAATGCAGCAGTTCTCATTACATACAATATTCTCTCGACATATGGACCTTCCATTAGTTTATGTCTCCGTGTCTCTCCGTTGCCATGAATGTATACACAGAAACATTTTCTTTTGTACTTAAGGAAAAAAAAAAAAAATCAAACCCAACAATTCTTGAGAACAGATTAAAGACAGGCACTCGCAATTATTCAGATGGAGGAAAGATGTTGCAGTGCCTTAGAATACAGCCTCTGTCGGGAGCCAATACTTAGATTAAAATGTTGCTTCTGGCAGTAAAAGTGCAACTACTCGCGGTTTCCAGGCTTCATCCTGCACATGGATATATCTCCCTTGAAGTTGGCAGGCGTCTTCTTGTGCATGCAGATCCTGGAAGGCAGATGGACCAGCAGTGTAAGGTGATGCGCAACCATCTATCTGAGGTGCCTGAGGAGGCAGCAGTGTGACTTTTGGATTTGGTCTGGTGTCTTTTCTCCTTCCTAGTGGTTCAGAGAGGAACTTGGTTTGGAGAAAAATGGATTTCTGGCATTAGTGGATTTACACTCCCTACCCTTTAACAACTTCTTGAACAAACTTGAAAACTTGAACAAACCTTGGGGAAAAAGGCTTTCCTCTCTCCTCCCTCTTGTGCCCTTTCCTCAGCTTTGTTTTTCCAAGTGAAGCTATGTCCTTGAGGAAAACCCAGACCTCCATCTGTGCTCTGCTCCCCTTCAAACTGCTGCTTCCAGGGCGGTGTAAGCCACGATGCATCCGTTACTTTAAATAAAATTGCAATGCTGGGACAAGCAAAATAAAGTTTTCCTTAGCCCCCTGGAGCACTGTGGACCCCTCCCCTGCCTAGGGCTTATTTCATTTCCTTCAAGAGTCAGGCCAGGGGCGAGCAAGGGCTGTGCACTGCACATGGTAAAGAAGTGCTCTGTGGCTGCGGGCTGATTGCTGCCACATCTCACGGACCAGAGGAGGGCAGCCCACAGCCTCTGAAGAGCACCTGAGCATCTGCTCAGCAGTGAGGGCCAGCAGATATGCTTGTGGTGGTCTTGGCTCTGTGATCATGGTCAGTAGTCCAGAACCATGGACTGTCCTTCCACCTACCACAAGCTCTCTGTTTTCCATCGCTCCCTCTCTCTGCCTTATTTTTCTTTTTCTGAGTTGCATTTACCATACTCTGGTATCTCTTGCCATGAGCTGCAGACTTGCTGCTTTAAGTTTGAGGCTCTAGATTTGACTCATTCTCCAGGATGTTGCTGGGTTTGATCTTGCCTACTTCAGGAATGTGATTTCATGGCTCCCAAGTAACGTTCAAAATGAAAAATGAATAATGAACTCTGTTCTGATGCTGGCTCCTCTTTCGTCCTTTTAGAACTAAACTACAAACATGCTTTCTCAAACCTCGGAAAAGATATCCACCTGTCTGCAGATTTGGCCTGCGTTACTCCTGCATCTGAGCCTCCTGCAAGGTAAGCTCATGGCCAACGTGTGCTCAGGGCCCTGTGCTGCAGGAGGGGAGGGTGACCCCACAGGAGCTGCAGAGCAGCTGGGAGCCTGTATCTGTGCAATGACATGCAGTTGGGGAACTGCCTGTGCTGGGGGGCTGCTTTGTGCTGATTCACGTGGGACAGGGTGCGGGGCATCCCCAAGAACTGCCCAGCTGTGTGCAAATCAGTCACATGGGAGATGCTGAGGGTGCTGCTGTGGCCTCTGGAAGTCCTGGAGGTGCTTAGTCCTTGTGATAAGAGGGTGTCTCCTTCCCTTAAGATGAGAGATCCTTCTCACAGAACAGAGGGTTTGGGTTTCCGTTCAGTGGCCTCTAAATTATTTGTCCAGAGCCCAGCAGTGTCTCTTCCTGGAGTCACTTAGGCCCATTCCTTTAGAAGTCATCCATGATTATGTTAGTATTTGTGCATAAATGAATATTAATGGTGAATGTGGTCTGACTACTGGGCCCATTTCCTCCCACAGCTGTTTTTGTGTGAGACCTGATCCCCAAACATCTTGTGCACACATCTCGCAGCCTGGCTCTGCAGGCGAGCTCAATGGGGAGCGCGTTGCCTTGCTGGTGAGGCCTGTTGTGGTTTCGGCAGGATGGAGCACATAGCTGCCGAGTGCTGTCAGGGTCTCAGCAGACCCACATTTGCCTTACAGCAGACATTCAGGTACCCAGAGAACCTGCAGTTCAAGGGGAAAATGTGCCAAAGACTTCTCAATGTGAGTGAGGCTGCAGCTAAACTGGAGTTTGGGTGGGCTGGATGTTGAGTTTTGCTGCTTCAGCTGGCAATGAAGGCTCACCTGCGGCTCAGGGGGAAGTTACAGCTCCAGTTCTCAAACTGAGCACCAAAGCAAGTATTGAAAGCACCTGTCATGGCACTTCTATTTGGGTGCTGGGCATTTTTGCATTTCTCCTTTTGTGGATTTGTCCCAGAGAGGTTGTTGGGACTGACCATGGGTCTGCTGTAGGAAGATGGTCTTTGGGACAGCAGGTTCTGTGACACAAACCCTCCCACGTTCCAAACAAACCGTTCTTAATTATCAGGTGGGCATCACCTTACAGACTGTGGTTAATAGATTTATTTAAGCAGGGAAATCACTGTGCGACTCACGTGTCCAAATTACTACTCCTCTTTTTTGATGTGCAATCCTCACGACCTGCAAGCAGCCTGCAGCGGATGTGTGCTCTCAGAAACCCTGAAGCAAAAAGCTCTGGCCTTCAGAATGCTGTCTGCACACTGCTTTTCGTGGGGGGAAGCCTAATGCAGGATGTGCTGCAGGCAGCAGAAAGGTTCCCACTGCCTGAAATTAATCCCAAATCATTTGCCCGGATCTTGGTTTAAATCACACGATCCAATTACAACTTAATCCCATCAATATGAAATAAATGTTCCCACCTTTGGTAATTTTCTCCGTGTGGAAAGCTGCTCTGCAGCACACAGCCTCGCGCCTGTCAGTGAGTCTGTATGTTGTGTTCCTGCTGCACAAGGGGAAGGGGGGCAGAGGAAAATGGCTGGTGAAACACACAGCTTGAAAAGCCTTCTTTTGGCCCAACGTGGGAGCGCTCTATAGAGATACTGTCACGGATCCAAGCAGGCTGGGGTTAAACGGTTTCCTCAGCTTTTCTCTCTAAATCAATTTGAATATTCTTGGCAAGCTCTGTTACTATGCATGGTGGGCAGCTGTGATTCAAGCTGGGATTTTTTTTTTCCCCTTTCTACTGTCCCAGTCTTCCTGTCTTGTGCAGATGTGATCCTTTCTCTCTGTCTGCCTAACAGCTAATTGTTTTACCAGACCAGTCAATAGTCTGAAGAAAACAGACCATGCATATTCTTGAAAGCAACAACTGTGTTACAATGTTGGGAGGATGGGGGGGGAAAAAAAAAAGTCACTTCCCTCTGACCCACTCCTTAAGCAAACCTCCGTAAATAGCATGCATGCTGACTTATAAGGGACCCATCTATCTCCTAAGTTAGTTACCCACCTTTTACAACAGAAATGTATGCTGTGTATTTGGGGAAAGTTGGAGAAAGCCAGCTTGAGTGTACAGGTCATCTCACTAAGAGCTCTAATCACCAGCAACCCAGAAATGTACGTGCCCATGTTGGTGTGAGAATGTGGGTGGCACATCACTGCTCCCCAGAAACTGCCAGGGGTCACTGTGCTCACTGAATTTCATTCCCAGTCTCTTACAGGCAATTATGCCCTCCTTTAAAATATTAGATGAAATAATTAATAAAATTAAAATAATTAGCCACTGAGTTTGGACAGTACTTCTGCAAAGCTGACTGCTCTGCAATAGTCTGTCCCACCCCAGGTGTGAGTTGTTGAGCTATCAGGTGCACCACAATCACAGAGTTGTGGTTTATGGCCCACAGCCTGCTTTGAGAATGCCTACTGGTTTTGCTGGTACGAGAGGAGGAATAGTTCATTCCCAGACCCCACAACAGCCATCGCTTGCTGCTGCAACACAAAGGAGAGGTGTGCTGCCTTTCTGAGCTTAACCCCAGGTTGAGACCTGCCTGCACCCTGCAACAGCAAAGAACAGCAGGTTAGTGGGGCTCACTCTGCTCTCAAGAGGCTGGTGTGTTCCTCCTGCCTGGGGATGTTGGTTTAAGCTGTGAGTGGTTGTCGATTTCGCAAGTAAAGCAATAGTATACGCAACCTGAGAGGAAGGAATGAAAGCTCTGAATGAAAGCAAGCACTTCAGAGTGAGGTGGAAGCTGGTCAGTACTGTTTGGAAAGTGAAATTAGAGTCTAAGGTGCTAAATGCTGCTGCATTCAGGTTGAGGTCTTTACAGAGGTCCTACACGTTGGTACAAAAGCTGCAGGACCTGAAACAACGCAGAAAATTCCACTGCTTTTTTGACAGGCAGCTCTTTTCCCAGATAACAACCACAAGCCCCAGCGCAGGGTAAAAACCAAAGCCTTCTCCCACCATGTTCCATCCACACCAAAGGATCAAGTACTCTAGACAAACTCTGTTTAAAATTCTGCACAAGCAAATCCTCAGTTGTAAATGATGATCCTTATTGCACTAAAGATAAGCAATGTTCAGCATCAGCTGCTTTCATGGATAAGCTGGGACAGTGAATCAGTGAATCCTCCTTACTGCAGAGTTGCAACTCCAAAGCTGAGTTGTTTTTGAGTAAGCAGTCCACTCCTAAAAGCAAGCTCCTTGCCTCTACAATCCTCTGTAGCATTTAGAGAGGATCAGTACACAGAGCACTATAATCCCACCAGACTGCCTCATTCACTTCTCAAGGAACACGAGCAGTGGAGCAGGAACCAAAAAAACAAATATTCCTCATTTCTTCGCTACCTTTTAAAAAGCGGTAACAATTTAATTAGTTTTTCATCCTCCAGGGCTGTAAGTTCTTGTATAATTAGATAATGGGTAATGATCATACAATGTTTTGTTCTCATATGGGTTCCATCACTGAGAATGCTTCATAGGTTATTCCAGTCACAGCCCCAGGCTATCACACAGTAATGCTACAGGAAGCCCTAGCCCCTCCTTCCCTTTTACAAGACTTTCTTACAGAGAACTATCTACCAGCATTACAGGTGCTTGCATAAATCCCCTCAGCTTTTACAAGACTTGCCAAAGGGTAGTTTGAAGTAGCACTGACATACACTACAATGGGAAAAGACAAAAATGGAATATTCCAAGGAAGCTGAGTGGCTGGGCATTTCCCAAAATATCGCTTCTCATGTCTTTAATGCCACCCTTGTCCTTCGTGCTTTGGCAGGAAAGCCAACATCAAATTTACACTGAGTGATTCAGAATGGACGTTTATTGGACAACAGTACAGTTTAGATTTGGAGCTGCCCCCAAAAGGGCTGCTCTGCTAAGAAAAATGCCTGATGCAAGTCAGGACTTACAGGATGTACTTGTGTTGAGGTCAGCAACTGTCAATTAATTAATTCATTAAAATACTTGGAGAGATTTAAAATGGGCACACAGTGAAAACATGCATGCAAGAGGATCCTGAAACCACTTAAGCTTTAGGGCAAACAAAAACCAGATGGGAGATGGGTGCGGTGATGAAAAGGTGTAGGCAAGAGGCCCCGTATCTATCATTATTCCTGCAGCTACAATTTAATTACTGTTCCTCAGCTTTGTGGAAAGATTTTTTTTTTTTTTTTTTAAGTTACGGGAAGGAGCACAAGTTCTGCAGTTGGAAGATGCCCCTCAGCATCATCCTAAATCTGTTAGAGATGCATAATATGCTTTATTTGTCACCTAGATTAGAAAATGATTCCCTCAACTTTAAAATGAAGGAACTGCTTTCAAAACAACTTTAAAATGAAGAAGCAAAGTCCTACACTTCCTCTCCTCCCTGAGCATCTCCTTGCACCAGCGACACCAAAGCAGAACCCTGCACGTGGCACAAGGAAGGCAAGGAGCCCTGCTCCAGCTGTTGTGGGTATGCAGATGCGCATTGCAACCTTGGTTTGTGCACTTAGTTGGGACAACAGGATGCAACAACAGGTTATAGAAAGGTAAGCTACCTGCCTGAGGGATGTTATTTAAAGCTTATCTTAATACTGTAATGCAGCAGAGCTAAGAGGCTGCAGTAGCACCTACTCAAAAAAGTAACTTTTCTTTTTCCTTGAGTTCTATGATGGCAAAGTGACAGTGACTTATCCCAACAGGACAGCACACAAACTTATTAAAAAACCGAAACAGCTATTTCTGCATGTGGCAGAAATAAAGCAAGTTTTCAGTTCAGATTTTAATACTTGCTGAAAAGATTTGAAACTATTTTTTTCTTAATAGTTCTCCTGGTTGCTAAGAACACAGGAAGAGATATATTTGGATTAAAGTAAAAAGAAAACCAACCTGCATTTTTCACCCTAATGAAACAGCTATTGAAGCTTGTTTGTGGCAAATGGATGAAGTATCTGTAAGGAGGAATTCACTACCGAAAAAGTTGACATGCAAACACTGGCTGAGCTTTCTCCACAAAAGCCATGTCAGGCAAAGCAAGCCAAGGCAGGGAGAGTGGGGAGCATGTATTATCATCACTGCACAGAGGCAAAGCCTGACTTTCCCCCCACCTACAAATACAGTGATGAAATTAAGATTACAGGGGGATCTTTTTTCCCCATCTATTGAAATCCAATCTACAACCTCTATCTAAGATGGCTCATAGTTGGCCTAGTCCTCAAGACAGATTCATCCAGAGCCAAACTACACTTTGAGTTAAGGTAAGAAACCCAAAATCATTGTCTGCTGGAGTCATAATGCCTGGGGAATATCCACACAGAACAGCACCTACAATGTGCTAGGATGAAGGAGCTGAATGAGCTTGCTACAAAGCCAGATAAATGAATTTTTTCCACAACAGAATGCCATTATGTGGCTACCACGCATAGCCAGGGTCACTGAAATCAATCAAGCATAGAGCTTGAACTAGGCACGATTCCTCTCCGAGGCTACATATTAAGTTAATATAAATATATATATATATACATACACATATATATACACATATATATATATTAATTTAAACAAACTAGGATGGAAGGAAGGAAATCTTGGCTAGGGATTAGAGATGGGGTGCTTTTTTCACTCTGTGACAGCAATCAATAGGGAACGTGCTATTCTGTCACATCAGATTTCCTCAGCATAAGCAGCTTGTGATAGTTTCATGATGAAAGTTATGTTAGGAAAAAACCTGACAAAACTGTGATTTCCCAAAGGAAACAAAGCAAACGTCATCTACTTTGAAAAAAATCTGATTTTATTTTCATATTGAAAAGACCTGTCAATTTAAATAGATGTTTATTTCCATTCATGGTCTCAACCAGTGCTGCGTGTTAACATGCTGTTCAGAGCTGTATAAAAAAGCCATTTGTGTTACATAGGTTAACATCCTAGAACACTGGGGGAGGGGTTTGAAGCAGCTTAACATTAAAAATGGGATAGTCCCAAAAAACTTACAACTGATGCAGCATCTTCTAGTCTAATTTTATAGGAGCTGAAGCATGTTGCAAATATAACCAAAGTTATTTGGTCTTTAAAAAAAAAAAAAACAACATTAAAACCAGGTTACTTTCATATAGTGCTTCAATAGTGAAGCTGTCAGCTGAGAGAACAAGAGAACAAACACACACTCGTGTGTGCTAACACATAGAGAACCACACTGAGCACAACTGGAACGCCCCATTCAGTCTGTGGACATCGTACTCATTCTTCTGAATTCAGGACAACGGTAATTTAATATGCTTTTTCTTTCTTTCCCTTCCCCCCCCCAAATAAATACATTGTTTCCATGAAATCCTAAGATACTGCATAATCAACTGACATTTATTTCTAATGGTGCTGTGAAGTTCTCTTGTGAAAGGGCCAAATTCCAAAACCTTTATTCAAGACAGGCACATACCTAACCAAAGCCAATGAAGAGGGGAGAATGTGGTTTAGAAAAGGGGTTCAGGTCAAGGTCTGGATTTGTACAATTGATCACGTGGCAGATTGTCATTCAAAAAAGGTTTTTAAGTCATTCTTTGGTTTATTTACACGATTCTCAAAGCTGTCCAGAAAGCCCAGAGACAGTCACATGAGAAACCATAGCTCTAAAGCAAGCGCACAGCATTTTTAAATCTTGTATATTAAATGTTCAGAAGACTAGAGGAATTCAGAATACCCCTTACATTCATGTCCCCAAAAATCTAGTAACTGCATAAGTGCATGCACTGAGGCATGACCGGCATGCCTGTAAATTCATATTGTTCAAGTTAAGAGTAAATATAGCTGCAAAAAACCCCACCCACCTATAATTAAATGGTCATTACTAGCAATACTATAGCATCTGTCCTGTTGTTTAAGAAATGCAGACACGGTCTCTGCCTGTTTGGCTCTCTCGGCCAAAAGGAAGCTGTCTGCTTGATTTAGAAAGAAAGCAACTTTTAAGAATCCAAGGGAGTTTAATATTTCCCCGTTCCCGGGGTCAATTATTAATGTAAAGATGTAGACAAATGGCAAGTATATGAAAGCACATCTCGTACATTCCAAGGTTTGGAAGTCAAAAGCACATCTTAACCTCCTCACGTTTAAATGTTATGGTAGGCTTGGAAAACTAAGTAAGAAGTGAGATAATATTTCCACGAAAAGCAAAGTAGAACTAAATCTAACTGGCATCCACATGCGAGCAGTTTTTGCTAGGCTTTGTGTAAGGCAGATTTTATTGTGCTGATAGTTACCAGTCTGCTAGCGGGAAAGAAAATACAGGCAACTCTACCCGGAGAAGATGGCTGATAATTACTAGTGACAACTTCTAGTTTTCAGTACAACTCAGCTTTAATGTACTTTCTGGAAACAGCATTTTTGTCAATTGTTTTTCACTTCCTTCCCCATCCCACCTAAAGTATCCAAAAAAATCAAGACTGGTCAAAATGAGTTGCGGATATTTACCAACCAACATCTCCTCTTCCAATGCTATTTTTAACTAGAACAAACACAGGTCATTCTTTATAACCTACTGCCAGTGGTTGTTTATAAACATCTGCTTGCTGCAATAAACACTGGGCATTGAAATATTCATTTGCAATAACTACTTGGCACTAGGTTAATATACTTGTAAAGTTTAATACAAGTGCTTCTGATGTACATACAAGCACTTAAAACATTTTAAAACTTAGTTTGGGGAGTTTTAATATCTTTAATTACAGTTTTCACAAGCATTTCTGAAAGTATTAAATCTCTTTAGAAGTTCAGAGGTTCCTCTCTCAGCACATCTAAGTTTCTCAACAGTTACAGAACAGCTAACGTAACATTCTTGCTCCCTATGCTGAGATAACACGGTACCAAAATGTAGCTACAAAAAGAGGCATTTTTGGTCAGACTGACCTCCAGCTGTCCCTTAACAGAAAAGCAACACAGCTCAAACCTGTCTCCTCCCTCCAAAATAAAAAAAAAAAAAGACATCTAAGGCCACAAATTTACTTTTGCCAGAATATCCGGTGTTCCCTGGTTTGTGGCAACTGTGTACATGCCCACTTCGAGAAATACAGGATGGAAGCCCCACCACCTCTAAGGATTCTGATAAACGGCCTCAGAAACCAGTTTTAGGCAGCAGGGCATACAGAACCACATTACATCGACACAGTGTGTTAAAGCCATTCCAGCTAGTTAAACTAGTTTCTAACTATGCTTAATCAAAATTCCTTATTGCAGGAAAGAAAAAAAAAAGTCTTAATGTAGAGAGAGGCAAAAAGATGCAAAGATAACCACCACAATGACCCAATAGCAAAAGCTCCCGTTTAAAGGTTTTCTTATGCTAAAAAAGGCACACAACCCTTGGTGAACTAGAGACAAAAGCTAGCAGTACTACAGCAATAAACCCAGAAGAAAAAGCCTACCAGAATTACCCAATTGCCTACTGGGAAGGAACAATGAAGTAGACAGGCTGCTCTTGCTCTGTTTTGTTTGCGGGGAAGTGGTCAAATTTAATAGTCAAATTTAGCCACATTAAGAAACATTTAACAAAAGCTACCCCAAGAAACCAGAACAAAACCTGACCTTTGGGTCAAAGGCCACAGACAGGCCTTTCCATAGCATGTAGCTGAGTGAGTTCAGAGATTGGCAATGAAAGAAAAAAAGCTTTAGACGTGATGGGAACAAGCTTTGGGATTTATCGAACAGTCACACCAAGCTTCTCCAGCACACGCACTCCCTTTTCTTGGTATTCTTGTCGGGTCATCCAGAAGTTGTCTTTGTCTTTCATGATGTCTGCTAGAACTGCGCCGCCCAAAAACACCATGTGCTTTCGGCGAGGTGGGTCTTCAATTCGGATCTTAAATTTCTAAGGAAAAAACAAAATACAACAAAACTGCTATTAGGATTCTCGAAACAAAGCCATCTCAAACAGAACTGTGCTTTCTACTAGAACAATGAAACACAAGTTGCTCAGTGTGAGAAACGCAACCAAAATGCAATGCTAGCACAGGGCGCTTTGTGTGAGCTTCCAGCTCGCACGACCGAAGTAAAATAACTACTTTGCACTGGAAATTAGAGAGGGCTATTGACACGTCCCCAAAATTATACCTTCCACGTATCCACAAAAAGCCCAGAAGTTAGAACAGAAAATGAAAGATCGTATTTTTGCATTTTATGAACACGGAAGAAGAGTTAAATACTTGCTAAGCTTTGATGGCTAAAATTATCAGGAGTTTACCAGATCACAAAATGTTTTAGAATTATACCAAATTTGAGGAGGGCAGATGGAACAGATTCTAAATTTATACAACCTAAACCAGCTTATCTAATGAATATTCTTAATAATTATTTGATGCTCAAGCTCCAACTGCAAGAGCAAAAACGAGCACAGTCAAAGGTACGTGTGATTCTATTCTGTGCAACTGAGTCATTCTAAATAGCTGTAAGAGATCTTCAGAGAATACTGTATTCAAAGCTGAGGAAGTTCAATTCAGTTCAACGTTAGAAACTTCACTCTGAGAAATTTCTTCCATAAATATCTCCTTTTTGAAAAGCACATAGCATTGTTAAAGGCAATGCTACCTCCATCATCTGTTTGGCTTTTGTCTGCAGGTGAGCAAGGAAAATTATTCCACTTGAAGACGTATGAACTCTAGCCTTAAACTTTTGAGCATTTCATCTACAATGCATAGCATGAGCCCAGGCTTTCAAAGATAGAAATAATTTTTGCTCAGTGATGACTTTCTAAAGCACAAAAACTCACTTGCATCCTTCATTCTATATTAGAGTTGTACGCTAACATTTAACTGCACATTTTATGCTCAAACTAACCCAAGACTTCAGGAATGACTTTCTATTAGCATGACCAGAAGGCAGCTTTATTGCATATATGTGCTGGTTTTTGCATAAGACCGTGAAGAACCGAGATGCACCAAGCTTTTCAAGCTGTATGGCTGGTGATCCATAACTTGTCATTTCTGACTACTTGGTTCCCTCTAGCGGGGATTCAGGAGAAACCTCTGCCTCACACAGATACAGCAGTGACTCTGAACTTACTGAGAGTTTTTCCACGTCTCCTTTCAGAACTCGTTCCAGGTAGAGCTGTTTAAGTTCTCGCTCCAGTCGTGAAGGCAGCCCAGGGTACATAGTGGACCCTCCAGACAACACAATGTGCTTATAGAATTCAGACCTAACCAAGAGAACAATCTTTTTAGTGTGCTACAGAGTTTCTGATAGGACAAGTAGGTACCTGTACATACAGGGAAGTAAATACAGATCTACAAAACTGCCATCACACAAACACAAGAACAGCCTTTGTCCAAGTTTGGCACACTTGCTCACACTTCTCCAGACATCCCAGAAAGCAGCAATTAAAAAGGAAGGAACACAAAAAAAAACCCCTGATTCCAAGATTTAATCCTTGCCTATTCATACAAAATAGTAATGTTTTCAGATAACGCATAAAGCTTCAAAAAAATCATCTGAGACTGACCCCTAGTTCCAGTATATATCTTCACACAGCTGTGCACACAGTGGTGACTAAAGCAAAAAGATGTTATTTTCTTGGAAAGCAATCCCTGTGTCACAATTCACTGTCAGAGTGCAGGAGTAAGCGTGCTCTTACCTGGTATCAATGTCAGCAGCCTGGATGGTGTTGAACAGCAGTTCAGCCACACCAACCCCCTCCACATTGATTAAGTGAGGCTGGAAAAGTGCCTCTGGTGCCTCAAACCGTTCTCCACCGACTTTGATAATCCTGCCATCTGGGAGCTAGTGAAGAAAAAGCCATTCAGCAGGCTGCTTTTAGACACTTAGATACAGAAAACAGGAGGAAATGACTTACATTGTTATTTAGTGTTTTAAAACAGGAAATTGTTGCTTATTGTCACCACTGCAAGAAGTCAGTACTACTGAAAGAAGATTCTTCAATCCCTATGTGATTTACTTAAAGAGATCAAGGACCAGATACACTGATACTAGTACCAAATGCTGCCTTGCAATACAGCTCTTAATCTTGATTTTAAAGATGAACTTGTAGCAAGAAAAATGCTATTCTGAAACTCCTTTCCTCTCATGTGCTATTATATCAAGTCTCCTAAGAGCAAGCTTACCTCCCTTCTTAACAGTTACCAGTCTCAGATTTATCACAGCTAGAGAGATGAAGCTGAAACAATCTGACACGCTAGAATAAGTCCACTTTCTCTACAAGTCTTTGTGCTGTAATATTCAAATTTCAAGCATCTACAGTTACAAAAGTCAGTACAAAGCTTTAAAGATATCCCCAAAATCAGCTTTTCAAGTTTTCCCAGAACCAAGTAATGTGAGTCTACAGACTTTTATGTCTGGGAAGTACAGAGCTACTGCCAAGAAAAACTTACAAGAAATCAAAGCTACATGCTACCTGATTTTAGACCAAATACATTTAGGTCAAGAAAATCTGTCTCAAAACACTCACCGTGTACGATTCAACTAGTACTGTGGTCTCTAATGCCAGTTTCTGCTCCTGCTCAATGTTGTATCCCACATAGCACAGCTTCTCCTTGATCATGCGAACAGTCTCGAAATCAGCAGAGTGGTTGAAAGCATACCCTCGCAGTAAGAGGAGCTACAGTGAACAGATTAGCAATAAATGTGAGAAACAGCACAGAACTCCTTGCCTCCAGTGTGCACAGTCAAAAACTTGTCAAGTTTGCCCGGCTTTTCTAACTGCAAATTCAGTACTAAGTCAAATCTGTAACTGTATCCATTATTATCAGAAAAAGGAAAAAAAAAAAAAAACAGATACAACATCACTGTAAGTAGGAAATTTTCCCAAGAACTTCCAGTGCAATTGTTACAGAAGTGAAAGATAACTAAAATAATCCTCGTATTTAAGACTTGACTTCAGAACAGCACAATATTCCAGTTAAGCAATATTCTGGATTAAAAAATCCTAAGGTTTATATTTTTTTAAAAGCAAATAATCTATAAAACAGTCTTATTTAATAATCAGGTAAGAATCATTACATTATTTTCTACATCATTACATTATTTTTCTAAAAAAAAAAAAAAAGTTAGAATATAGTCTTGTTTTTATTTTGCACATCAAGAAAGCCAAATTTGAGATTTTTTTTTCCAAATACAGAATGAAGTCTCTTCCCTTCTTAGACTGCTACTAGGAAAGTGAATGAAGTCTCAATAATATCAGTGCTATCAGATGAGGAAACGTAACACAGAGATGCTGAAGCAGTACAAAGAATACTGGTGTTCTTTATGTAATTAACATACAAACAATTAAGTTTCTTTCTACCAAGGGATTTTAACTTGAACCAATGTGCCACTGCCATCAGCCTCAGCCTTAAAGGCTCTTTGCAGCTCACCTTAATGAGGTACCTGGTGATATCCCTCCCAGCAATATCTAACCGTCTGGTGAGATGAGGGAGAGAGAAACCTTCATAAACTGGGCAAATATGAGTTACACCATCTCCAGAGTCCACAACAACACCAGTCAACAGACCTAAAAGAATGGAACAGGGGAGGAAGTACAACTGTTATTAGCACCTCCATAAATAGAGCAGAACAGTTTTATCATTGTAATCATAACCTCGTTGGTATCCCAAAAGAACACTGTAATGGTCATCATCCTTTTGGGAAAAGGAAGCAAAACTTAAAATTGAGTTATTTCCATTCACCTAGATTTTAAACATAAGATTTTCACAGTGAAAATGCTTGTATATATACATGTTAAAAATGGATTATCCTTCCTCTTGCCTAGGTGCTTAAAACTCTACCATTTGCCATTTTTTCCAGTGTTTTGACATCTTAAATTGCTCTCTAATTAAAGAGAATAACTAAGATCATTAAATGTTTGTTGGGTTATAAATTCCTCAGCAGATCCAGCTATGTATGTGCAACATGATATTAATTACTCCAATATAAAGAAATGTAGAGGTATTCATGCCACAAGTTTCTCTTGTTAGAATTACTGTTAGGATTTGTTCATGATGCTTTCTTCTTGAGTACCAAGTAATGGTTTCATAGGGTAGAAAAAACCTGCTCTTCAACAGCAGACTGCTCCAAGTTGTTTTATGTTTTGTTGTTCAGAGTAACTGAGCACTACACAGTAAAATAAATTCTGCTGTAATTGTAAATGTAAGACTATGTACTTTTCAGACTTGTAATGAACCAAACAAAAAACAACGATAAAGGAAAAAAAAGAAAGAGTGATCTAAAACTAAAAACCAGGCCTGCAAGAGTGGTTTGGGTTCAGCTGCTTTTAGTGATTTGCACAGCAGTCCCTCCCATGAACTTTTGCTCTTGGGCGCAGAAGGTATGATGACATGTTAACAAGTAAGGATATTTTAATTTCCTGCCACACAATGGTTAAGTACACCAAGCCACCAGTAAACAGATGTAAGAAGTCATGTTATTAGAACCCATGTGCTTGAATATCCCAGATCATTGACGGATGGCAGAATTTCTATTGAATTCAGTGAATCTGTAATTTTCTTCTTAAGCTGGCAGTTATTTATTCTTGTTTATATACAACAGAAGAATCAACATGTTCTTGAACTGAGAACAGTGCAAAGTCACCTAATCAGCTGCCTGAAATTCATTCGTGGTGATAAATCTTTCAGGAAACCAAAAGCATGTCATTCAGACCTGGAAAGATGCTGAAGGCTAAAATGAACTGCACCTTGAAACAATGAGTTTTGATAAACTGGGTTTTACAAGTAGGGCTGCTAAACGTGCACACAAAGATAACTATCCATAACTCCCAAAAATGTAAAGCAAACCTTTAAAACAGAATTGAGCTTGCTTACAGCAGTAGTGAAATAGACCCAAGTCTCATTAATACTATATTAGAGCTTTGCCTTAGCAACACATAAATTAAACATATTTTAAGTTATCTTTGCCTACCTTGAGCATACAAAGTAAGGACAGCCTGAATGGCTACGTACACTCCAGAAAACTGGTATGTCTCAAACATAACCTGTAAGATGAAGGCAAAAATTAATGTCCAAGTAAGGCCCATCCTTAAAGGAAGTGTCATAAATGTTTGAAAACAGTCCTTATGTAATTCTGTATTTTCACTGATCAAAAACGCTTTCCAAGAAATTTCATCACAAATATTGTATGCAAACATTAAAAATCCACTTGCCTTATTGCTTTATGGCAGTGATTAGCACTGTCAGTTTTATACCATACCTGTCCATTCATGTGAGACAAGTCATCTCAAGGACTTCAAACATTTCACATCCACTCAGCAACAAAAAGTGAATACTTTCAAGAAACCTATATGCCAATTCCTGCCATTTTACCAAGCCATTTTCTGAAGTGCCTATTGAGTGGGAGGCACGTACTTGCAGGCCAGCCAGTTACTTCATTATTTAAATGTGACTTGGGAACTAAACATTTGTTATAGCTGTATGTTCTAATTCTAATGAGGTTCAGATTTTTTTTCTTTGTATCAGGGTCACCAGTCTTACACAACTGGAGATTGTCAAAGACAAAGCAAACAAACACCTACTCATATTGGTCTAGAATCAGTGCAGTGTCACAGACTGTTCTCTGCATTTTGGCCTTCTTCCTTTCTTTGAAGTGCAACAGATGACAAACTTCTAGAATTAGCTTCAGTGCAAACCTCACTACAGTGGAAGGAGTACATCTACAACAACTCAGTTACCACTTACAGAACAATCAGAGTACAGAATCATAGCATGGCCTGGGTTGAAAAGGACCACAATGATCATCTCATTTCAACCCCCCTGCTATGTGCAGGGGTCACCAACCAGCAGACCAGGCTGCCCAGAGCCACATCCAGCCTGGCCTTGAATGCCTCCAGGGATGGGGCATCCACAACCTCCTTGGGCAACCTGTTCCAATGAGACACCACCCTGTGTGAAAAACAACAATGCAGGTTTGCAGAACAGCTCTTATTGAAACATGAAAGGTAATTGCCTGTCTCATAGACTAGGCTCCCATCAGCACTGAAACTAGTTGCAGTGAAGAAATTAAAGGATGTCCAGTTTATAGGATCTTGTCCTCTCTATAAACACGAAGAAGCCCAAGTAAACAAGTAATGCACAGCAGCTTCCTCCTCCAAATGCTTTACTATGAAAAAATGATGAACTCTGATCATTCCAGCACGAAGTTCTGTTTTTGCTCTTCCCTCCCAAGCACTTCTGCCACTTCCAGGATTAGAAACCGATTAAATCCTAAGCACTCCCACAGTTCAAGTAAAAGATATCTTAAAGATCTTAAATATCTTAAAGGAAAAAAAGTGCTGATGCCTGACAATTTCAAAATTCTGAACTATTTAAAGACCCTCCTCTGTTAGAAGAGCACATTTTTAAAATGGCTGTTCCATATCAAAATCCTGATCCTTGCAAAGTCAAGTTAATTATTTCACAGCTATATTGAGTGCATAGCAAAATCCCTGGGAAGACAGATGCTCCCTTTCTAGGAACATCTGCAGTGAACATACAGTATGACAGAAGTTAGAGGAACGTAGAGGGAGTGACTGCAAAGCACCTTACCATGAAAATGGCTTGCTTTGGGTTTTTACAACCCCCATCTGTACTGCAAAAACCTACTGAAGAAATCTGGGGTTTGCTATTCTTTCTTTCAAGCCATCTAGGTTTGTTCTCTTTGACTACAAAAACGCCTCATCACAGGATGAACATGTTAAAAAACCTAAGATGTAAACACAGAGCAGAATATTCTCCCAAAAAGATTTTCCTTCTAGTGACAGCTGCTTTTGGATTAGCTAGCGATGTTCTAATCGGGTCTAGGGAGGAAGAACAAAGAATTGGGATGAAGAGACAAAGAAAACTAGACTGGAACTGGGAGAAGTGACTGTGTTAGAGTGTATCTCTAACGCTACATGACACGCCATGAAAGTCAAGCTGCTCCTAAGGGTATTTCAGAATGAGAATGCAGCAAGCAACTGGAGACAAGCAGCAAACATTACCTTAAATTGAATAGCAATCTGCGTCTTGTGCATGCTACAAAAGAAACAGGACTTTAAAAGTATCTCTGTTACAACGTACACGTCATGTGAACTGCAATTTCTGTGTAGCTGTGTTTGATGGAGAAATGAGGTGAGGAAAGAGAATCAATGGAAGTAGAATGAAGTACAGCACAAGTAATTATCTACCATCTTGATATGGTCCAAGTGACTAAACTTTTTCTTTGAAATACTATTACTGCAATGCATCACAAAATATAGAGACATCTACAGGCTTTAGGAAAATGTTAATTAGATTCCCTGCTTCATTCTGGTCTAGTCTCCCTGAAAAAGAAGAGTATGAGTCAAAAATGGAAGACAGATAAGTGTAAACAGGTTGCAGTTAAAAATTAAATATTCCTCATCCTCGTAATGCTATGATCCATTAAGAATATTAATAGAAACAGCAAACTCCTGTTCAGCTCAAGTTTGAGTTTATGAAAATGGATTCTGGTTCTCCTTAATCCTCTGAATCGTGGTTAAGTATCTACAGTCTCTGGAGTGGTTTTAAAAAGCACATGGGGCAATACAAATGTTTCCTCAGATTTCAGAAGCTATAGGAGGCTTCTCAATTTATGGGATAAAATTACTCAGGACCAGAATAACTAAAACCCAGTCTGCTGCACTTAGCAGGAAAACAGAAACAAGTACACCGTTGTAGACAGCTGAAGAGCAAAGCAGCCTCAACAGGAAGTTCAGCCATTCCTACAACATGGAGGCAACCCAGAATAGGTCATTATGTCCACCACACCACAATTGGCTGATACACAACAGATAACACTGCTAATGTTGAGTTACACAACGCTTAAATAATGGGCCACTAATGTCTATAAATGCTAGAAAATTTTCAATTTAAAAACACAAAAAAATTGTACAGTTTGATTAATCCTTAAGTTTTTTCACCTTGGATTTATTTAGCAAGATACTGAAAGAAAAGATTACTGCAAAAACACCCACGGTGACATTGCAGAAAGCATTACTATAGCTGTGACAACTAATGGTTTTAAAGGAAAATTAGTAGGTCATGATAAAAGTAAGTTCTTATTCCTCTAACCAACTGAATTCAAAGGTAGCTTAGGTTGTCCAGAGCAGCTCAGGATCCAAGAACCCAGCTTTCTTTCTAAAAAGGCTTTCATTGACAATCCCTAGCATTAATCAAAGATCAATGAATTGGTTGTCATCGCACCAACTTCCAACAACACTGCTCCATCTGGTAAGCATCATCTTGTTCAAGCCTCAGTCTCTTCAGAAACATTACTGGCTTACAGAAGTTTAAGTCATTTAAATTAATTAACATTCATCCAATACCTGGTAATCAAAATATCTTAGATACCTGAAGACAGACATGCATTTCTGACTGTTGGTGGTGACGTGGCTTGAGACACCCAATCTGCTTACAACTTTTGGACTGTCTGAATTTGACCACAGCAGCCTTTATAACCATTTTGCTCAGAAGGTAGAACTGCCTTGCCTCAGGCAGCTTCTGTGTATTCCAAGAAAATTCAAGTTTTTTATCCATACTTCAACAACAGCACATCTTAGTTCCTACTAGAGAGACATACCTCCACGATCTTCTCTCTGTTTTTAGTTGGGTTCATGGGAGGCTCTGTAAGCAGTATTTTACAATTTTTTGTGTCAATATTAAGTTTCTCTGGTCCAAATGTGTAATCCCAGAGGTGCTTCATATCATCCCAGTTCCGAACGATGCCATTCTCCATTGGATAATTAACTTCCAGCATTGAACGTAATTCACTTGCTTCATCTCCAACCATGAGATCCTGTAAAATGTTAACGTAGAAGTATGTCAGTTGTAGCAAAGTCTTCTGAAGAACAAAATCCTCAAACAACAACAGCAAGCTGTGCTAGCCCACATCTATCCGCGTTTTTAAACAATGCCCACATTTCAGAATTGCTTTCAGGAACTTAGGAGACAAGTAGAATATATTCCATGTAGTATTTAAATTGGGCTGTTATCCATCCCAAACCTTCTCCAAAATGAACTTTAATTCCATTTTCCAGTTAACCCCAAACACACCAACAAGCTCCATTAAAGCTAGATACTGCCAAGACTTTTGTAAGTGCAGATGTTTCTCCACTGACACCTCCAAAATTTTGTCATCAAATTTCAAAAGGCTGAGATGCAAAACAGCATGTAAGGATAGTAGGTGAACTGCAGAGTATTTTCCCTGCACGCTGCATGATGCCAGAAAAGGAATAGTGAGTGGTCCATGAGCAAGCAGAACAGTAACAATAGCAAATAAGTGATTAGAAGTTCCACTTTATACATTAAAAGAAACAGTGGTTTACACGTTGCCTATGCCAGTAGGACGTGAAGAGGAGAGACACCTAAATGTAAAACAAACCCTGGCCTGTTCCATGCTGAAAGTCCCAAGTCAAAAACCATGGCAATGCATTCTTACACAAACACAACCAACGGATGCAGTTTGTACAGTCATTTCCCATTAATTAAGCAATCTGTTTCTTAAAGGTAGTTAAGCAGTTATGCAAACATTGCACATTCAAATTAGTAGCACTCTATCTTCTCCTTTCCCACGTACTTCCCAGAGGAAGTATGCACAATACAACATTGTGTTTGTTCCCTGCTGTATCTCTCATTTTCCTAAAGAAGCCTTAACTGATCTGCTCACATCTAGCCTCTAAGAACATGCTTCTAGAGCACTGCTTACAGCACTGCTTTCACTCTACATAACCTTCATTTCACTGCAGAAAATTGCCTGCTCCACACAAAAACATGCCAGCTGTTTCCACGGTGCAGAAAACTTTTAAAGTGCAGGTTATTCCATTTACTACTCAATGCAAGGGGTAAAAAAAAAAAAGACACGCACAGAGAAATGCAGCATCAAGTCCATAAAAGCCCATTTCAGAAGCAACCTAAAGAGCTGCCAGCAAAAAAAGGAAGTTTATTGAAAACAGTTCAAAATAATCTGTTCCTCTCCCAGCCCTTCTCCCTGATAAAGCGTTCCATTTGCTTTCCCTTGTGCAGTAGATCACACCTCCATTACCCTGACTGTACAGAAGACAGAAGTCAAAGCTCTACCTTTTTAAATCAAAGGCACTTCAGTGGAAGCATACTATGGAAGCATAGTACAACAACTCCCCCTTAACACCACATTATGCCATCAGAAACCCCAGCGGTGAGAGGAATCAGCGGTGTTTCATTGTGTGCTGCTCTTGGAGGCTTTGTATTCCTGGACAGGACGTGGCCCAGGAAAAGCCAGTATTCAAACACACAATCAAGTCACACCAAACTTCTGCGTCCTGTTAACAATCAAAGCTGAAGGGCAGAACCATTCATTGTTCTCCAGGGCACACAAACAAACAACATGCACGCTGGGTGAAGGAAGGCAGCGCATACAGCATCGCTGTCGTGACATTCAATGTTTCCATCACTCTGGGACTCAATAATATTTGTCTAACTGGAAATTGAAACTTTTTTTTACCTTGGTTTGTAATATTATATTAAGTAATTTCCACTGTTGGAGATACTGAGCTCACGTTGGTCTTAAAGTGTTATTCTTGCACCTTGCAAAACCACAAGTTATCTCACACTTAAACACAATACACAAAATATTCTCGTCAGTTAGTTGGTAGTAAACCAAAGCAATGAAAAACATCCAAAGTAAGTATGTATTCCAAGGCAAAATGTAAGGCAAGACAGAACAATGAATAGCAAAAAACAGCAGAAGAGCTCTAGGTCCCATCAAGCATAAACACTAAACAAGCAGCATGAGGCACCCCACTTACCATTTTTTTGTTATTCTACTTCAACCGGTCAAGAAAGGTGAAGAAAAGGTAGAAGCAAGAAAGTCAGAAAAAGCCTAAACGAAATCCTCCAATTATTTTAAGTACACAGTAGAAATAAGCTGAAAAGAGATGCACGCACAGCTGGAAAATATCCAGGTTAGTATAGTTAGGGCCAAGCTAACATCCTTGGGATTTTAGCTTAAATGTCTCTATTTAAAGCTACTGCAACAAATCACTGGCAGGTCGTGTTTGTGCACCTCATGTTGCAAACAAATCTGTCCCTTTCTAGTAGGATTCTGTGCATAACTATTCTGTAACACTGGAATTTTACCCTGAGCAACATGCTCATCTGAACTAGATGGGACTCTGCAGAAAAGGTTCGACTACAGCTAGCTCTGGCTAATGCTATGTTTAGATTGTTTTAAGGATTCTGCCTTAAATACTCAAGAATTCAAAACAATAACATAAAAGTATTCATCTATAAGGAGACTTAATTGTTCAGATATCATGGAACCAAAGTTCTTCACAATAGCAAACTATGGATGTAGGAAGACAGGAGAATTAAAGCAGCTGGGAAGCATCCTGAAGCGTACGCATACAAATGCTATCTGAAATTATACTAAGGTCATTTTCATGACCAGTGAGATTCTTCCTCCTTCAATTAAATCTACATGTAAATTATCAAAAGCCATCAAGGTAACTATCAGCACTATGAAGGCAAATCTACCTATTGTGTGAATTGTGTCAGAGGAAAAGTGTTCACAATTTGTGGCGGCTGCCTTAGCACAGGCAGTACCAAAAAGACTGGTCAAAGCTCAGCCCCCTTCCTTACTGCAAACCCAGAGACAGTCCAGCACCACGCTGCCTTCAGCAGAAACTGAGTACAACTGTAAAACATGGACTATGGCTCAACAGCTCCCTGAGTCTCAAATGCCCTAAAATCCTGTCTTAATTGGTCGAAGATGCACAATGATCCCGCCTTCCTAAAGTTACTCACTCCCAGACTTGCTTCAAAGATCAGCGAATCAGTAAAGACTGCAAAGTGGTATCTACACATCTGGTTTCCAACTTCTGAGGCTGCAACTTGAAGCAAAATAATACCAATGATACCTGAATTTTGTGTTTATGTCCTGAACTGGGACTGCAGGTACAAGAAAATGATGCACCCCCAACTACTGTAGTTCCACAATCACTCCAGAGCCAGCAGCAGATGCATAAGGAGGGTGACCACATTCTTCTCCTAGCTTTCTCGTGGCTATCTGTTCCATTGTGCTTAAATGCTTTTATGGCAGTAAGCAAAAAAAAAAAGTGGGAATTAATTCACCTTACTGTGAAATGAGAGTCCAGAAAGAAAACATGGACAAAGCAACTTCACATTGGTAACTCAGTAGATGATGATAACCACTGTTCTGATCAACTTCGAGTTTCAGAACTGCACAGGAATGACAGCTTGTCTGAATATTTTTCAAAAATTAAACTGATAATCTTCTGGCCACTTCCCTTACCCAGTTTTAAACTTACAACATAAGAACCTGTAGTGAATGGATAGAATTAAGTTTTGGCATAAAACTCAGCTGCTGAAATACATTCCAGTTAAGAAATCTGCAAGCATCTCACAAAGGAAAATGGCACACATACCTAACAAGTCAACCCACTGTATTATCCCACGGGGATATTCAAAGCATCTGTGGCATAGATTTCTTGCTACAACATTTTCTTAAAGTAGGAAGCTATTATAGGCAGATGTTCTAAAACAGCTAGGAAAAAATCAGGACACAATTTACACTCTCTAAAACAGACACATATAATCCACACTTTAGCATAAGAGGGGCAATAAAAACAAAATTATAATTTTGGGGGTCTTTTGCATCTCTCTCATAACAATTACTTGCTTGTACTTCCTATCCTTCTAATTCAACACTGATATCTGGAAGGATATTAAACTAAGTTATCAGATCATCATGACACCAGAACTGGCAGGACAGGCTGTATCAGATCAGTTGGAAAGAAAACACGACTTCATCAATATGATTTCATGCCAGAGAATTTTTTCTTGCCCTTTATGACTTGTTAATCACTTTATAACTTTCATAAAACTTTACTACTTCACCAGGATCTGCTTGAAGAAATTTTTACACTAAGTTAAAGCAGACACCCAAAGAAAAGCCTCTGCCCAAGTCCTGCCAGAGAAAGATGCTTTCTCTCTACTTAAAAATAATAATAGTAAATCAACCAACACCCTCCTAGCTATTGTGAAGGGGAATGGTCTTCATCCTTTCAAGCAGATTGTCATGGCTGACACATAGTAAGGAGCGTTGCAATATTAAAAAAAAAAAAATGCAGCTTGGGAAGGTGTGATATCTTTCATCCTCTTGACTTCCTAGTACTGCCTCCTGCTGACAGTACTGACTTCTTACAGGCAGCAGCAGGAGTCATAGAATCATAGGATCACAGAATGGCTTGGGTTGGAAGGGATTGTCAAGACCATCTAGTTCCACTTCCCCCTCATGGGCAGGGTTAGTCAGATAAATCAAGTTCTCCTTGTCACTCCTAGGAGTCTGAAAATAAGGAACAAGGCTGCACAGATGTGTGTATTTTCCCCTTTTACTATGCTACTACTCAGAAGCAATAAGGAAAGCAACGTTGAAAGCCTGTACATGTGAGGTTCTACTTGCCCTTCACTAGCTGAAATGAGGGTTTCTACAGTTCTGCATGCACTTCTGCTTCTCTCTCAAGTTCCTGCTTCTGCCTTGCCCTCAGAGTAGCTTTCACAATGGTGTTAAGAGGCGGTCAAAATTTACCTGACAAAGAAATTCCACTTTTTCAGCTGGATCTGCTTCTAAAGTGGCTCAACACAATACTGCAGCACATTAGGGCCAGCACAAGGTGAGAATGTGTGGCTAGAAGCAAGACAAGAGGCTATGACCACAGCAGGGCCAAGACATTTACTGGAGCTGCAACTGCGGAAGCAATTACTAACAACTGAAGCATTGCTCTGTAACTACAAAAGAAAGTGAGAAATGATAGCCCCCACAAGACTTCTGAAGAAAATTTGGGATCAGTGGTTCCCCCCAACACCCCACACCCAGAATAATGTGCCAAGCAGCAGTTCAAATGCAGCCTCTCGCTCTCTAACTGATAGTCCAGTATCACACATCTATCCACAATAAAATGAAAACAAAACCAACAGAAACAATGAAACTCAAACACAACCAAGCTTAAACATCTCATGCAATGTCACAGATGATAAACTGTGATCAGAAAGCAAAGAGTACAAAAAGACCTCGAATTTTCAGAAGCTCTTCAGCATTGCCTCATAATCTTAAAGTACAGCTCCGTGATAAATATCAACCACTGCTGTTCAATTTCTGCCTTCTAACGTTGACGGCACTTACATATTAGCATTTCAAGTCCCCTTTTGCCCACAACTACTTGAGCTCTATCTAGTCTCCTCAATTGTAGCAGAAGGGCTCTGTGGAGCTTTAGACCACCCTCTTGATTTCTTTGTAGTACATGACAGGGTAAAAATCCAGCATGGAAATTAACCAAGAGATACAGAAATGGTATAAAGAAGAATACAGAAACAAGCATTTGCAAACACTGCATATGTCGAAGGATGCCCTAAATATTATTTATCTGTGAGAAAAGAATAATGAAAAGAATTACCTTGATTTCAATGTTTCCCACTTTAGCAGTTGATCTTATAATAGGTCTTCCAACCAAAGCTGGAAATATGTGCTCCGGAAAATTTGAGCCTGCATAGCCACATTTCACAAACTGAAAAGAAGAAATGATTTTATTAGAGCACTTAATACTTCCTTTTACTAATAATCATCTGTTTGGGAGTAAAACACCAGGTTTAAGAGCATGAATCCTACAAGATAAATGCTTTCACATTACTTTTACACATTTCAGATAGGTAGATATACAACACTGAATTAAAGTACCTTCCAGAATGTTTTCTAAAACAGACTGTGAGATTGCGAAGAGGCAGTACGAAAATGACTAAGTGCACTGAGAGGTATAAAAGAGTGCAGTGTTCAAATCTGAATTTCCTGCTGCCCTATGAGAAGTTCTCCAGCAAACAAACTTACCATTTCGTAACGGATCACCTCATAAGCACCACAATTAATTTGCCCTTCCAATTAACGCAAGGATCAGCAAAACAAACGATATGTCAGAAAACACAAAACCTTTGTGAACTCAGGTGTTACAATGATATGGAAAAGGGATTCTCTGTGGTGCTTTGTACAGTTCAAATAGATTTATTGAGAGTTTAACATTTTTAGGACAGATTTTAAGGAAAAAAAGCAACGAGCTTGCAGCAAAACATACAGGAAACAAGTGAAGTCCCAGCTAGTGGCAGCTCACATCAAACAGGACATTTTGAAAGAGTCTGTTCCTCAAATACATACAAAGGGAAGTTTTACAGTGCTAGCTCCAAAGACACAGTGCATGTGCTAAGAAAGCATTAAGGACTAACTGAGCACAAAAAAAACCCTGTCTGTGATGACGTGCAACTCTAACATGAAAAGTCACTTTCTGTTGCTCTACATTATTCATCTGTGAGGAATGTTTCAAGCTAATTATGGAAAGGTGCAAGAAACATTCCAGTTAAATTTGGGCTAATAGGAATGGAGAGGGAATTCTTAGCTTTTTGTGCCCCTCATTTCTTTCCCTGACTCAGAATTTGCTCTCTACAAAGCCAGAGCTGTTCTGAATACCAGCAGAATTACCACGTATAACATTCATTTCACTCATTCTGTTGCAATCTATGTTCTCTGTAAAGGCAACTACTTACAGACATTAGGACAAAGAGTACAGGAGAGTTGCACAGATCTTATCTGTGTATTCAAGAATGTACTGCTGCTATGAAAAGCAAAGAGCCACATGTTTGGATCACGCTACCTGGACATGCCACAAGGCTTTCCAAATGTTTTACGCCACAGGAAACATTTGAGACATTCTGAAGGACTGAGCTGAGTGTAAATAAAAGTTTACAGATTCCTAAAAAGCTTTGCCTTTTAACAAATGACTGCTTGCAGAGCACTACACAAGTTTATTGCTACAACATTCTGGCATACAAGAAAACTGAACTAGAAAACGCTGAGTTACAAAGATACTACCCTAAGTTCTTACCCTCTCATCTGTAATTGTAACTTTCAGCCTGTCCCTATGTTAAGCCCTAAGGCCTTGACACACCTTGCTGGGATGTTGCACAACAGTAGGATACTGGCAATTCACAAATCTGATAGCTTAGCCATTCACTGTCTCCTCCCTCAAACTCACTCATTTTATTTTTTACAGACTAACTCCAGCTCTCTCTTTCAGGTTAGAACCAAGAATCTGTACGAGTGACATTTTTACAAACTCTGGTCAGCTCTACATGGTTAACCAAACAGAAGGGGCAAAATTTCATTCCGACTCTTTCTCCCCTTCAAATCCATTTTGTTTCCCAGGCCACATGAATCATTACAGAATCACAGAATGGCCACGATTGGAAGGAACCTCAAGGATCATGAATCTCCAACCCCCCTGTCACATGCATGGCCACCAACCTCCACGTTTAATTACCAGACCAGGCTGCCCAGGGCCCCATCCAACCTGGCCTTGAACACCTCCAGGGATGGAGCATCCACAACCTCTCTGGGCAGCTGTTCCAGCACCTCACCACTCTCTCTGTAAAGAACTTCCCCCTGACATCCAATCTACATCTTCCCTCCCTAATCATTAGTGAGTACTGAAAGCAGCTCTGTACCCAGCATCCCTTGGTGGGACATGCTGAGTGTTCTCAGGGTAGCACCTTCCCCCCCACCATAGTGAGCACTCAGCTGGTGGGTAGGATGGAGATGATGTAATGTCAGGTACTAAGGCTGAAGAAGGACACTTGATCAAACTACCAAGAGATAGCTGATAACAGATAAATGCACCTTAGCAACAAACATGTATCCACGTAACAAATCCTGAACTGTCTTGGATTTTTTGAAGAAGAAATGTACGATGCTCATCCCTCTCTTACAAAAGATCTTTCAAAATATTTGATTGAACATTATAAGCTAGTTTGGAATATAATCATCTTCTGGAGCCAAATATTAAATACTTGTGGTGTTCTTTCCACCCCCACGTGAAGCCCTCTATTAAAACTGAAGTACAGTGTGCTTATTGCTCTGCCATCCCTCCTCTGTGCAGCCCTTGGAACAATTAGCAAATGATTTCAGTACAGCACTCAGTGCACACCATGGCTCAAACATTGAAATCAACACTCGATGTATTTATACACATCTTGGCAAGGAAGCCAAAGTTCACCAGCAGCCATTTTTGCAAGTGCCTGCTATACATTCAAAATGCTTTAAGAGCAGCTACTTGCTTTGCCTGTCTGCATGACCATTTTACCATATATAGTTTCTTCTCCATTGCACTGTGGTTTGCACGGACTCTTTCACTTCCTACTGAGTCATCAAGCAGCAAGAACTTGAACGTATAAGTGTTCTTTCACACTAAAGAATGAGGAAGCTCACAGACATCACGTGACAGGTTTTAAAATGAACACAGTCATATTCTTATCAGGGGGCTGTGTTTGATTCCTTCAGTTGATGCAATTCTCAAACAAAAACCCTAAATACTTTTAGAGAAATGTTACAGGCCACTCAGTTACTTTCTGCTTGTCCTATAACAGAACAACCACCTCTGTCACTCTCGCTGTCAAAATACCATTGCCTGCACTACATGTTGCAAGAACTTCCTTCTAGTCACCTCTTCCTCAAAGCAGCAAGCTACATTAAGGTTGTATTTCAGCACAAGAATTACAGTAAATTTCAGACAAGTTTAAAGTTAAAGTTAAAGCATCTGAGTTTTCTAGTCTCTATTTTTATATAATATTTCTGGCACCTGACTAGAGACTTAATTTCATGCATTAATTATGACATATCACAGCGTATCAGAAATCCTTTTGACATAAAGCAGGTCCTCTTTGTCACACATCAAAATAGTTACCGTGAAAAATACCATTTTGACAGAGTAGGGCTAATTTGACATATTCAATTCCCAGCTGAGGTTTCAAACACTTTCTGATGTCAAGAACAAAACTTTCTTCCGGTTTAATTATCCTAAATTGACCTCAATATTTCAAGCTGACTGATTTAACGGTCATGTCCTGATACCTCATCCTTGCACAGAGCTGACCCTGCAGGCAAGGTACCTTGCAGACATGCACTGTTCTGCTTGGAGGCAAATGCAACCTAAACCAACAGAAGCTGAAGTGATGCTGGCCCCTCCTCCAGGCCCCTAACAGCAGCATAAAGGCACCTCACCCTGTTACTTACACCCAGCAGTGCAGTGCTGGTGTCACCAGCTCCAGCCAGGTGCCGTACAGCTCACTGCTGCACTGCCACCAGAAGGGCAGCACTGAAGGATGGAGAGGGTTCCTGGGATATGTGCCTTGTGGGCCAAGCCTGACAAGTAGAGCATTAAGCACCAAAAGGGCAAAAAAAAGGGGGGGAAATGCCTTCTTTTTCTAAATGGTACTGCAGGAAGTGCCCAGCTGACCTTCAGCCCTATTCATTTTCCTTAGAAGAGGGAAGCAGGAGAATCACACAATGGCCAGGGTTGGAAGGGACCTCAAGGATCATGAATCTCCAACCCCCCTGTCACATGCAGGGCCACCAACCTACACGTTTAATACTATACCAGGCTGCCCAGGCCCCATCCAACCTGGCCTTGAACATCTCCAGGGATGGGGCATCCACAGCCTCCCTGGGCAGCTGTTCCAGCACCTCACCACTCTCTCTATAAATAACTTCCCCCTGACATCCAACCTAAATCTTCCCTCCCTCAACTTAAAACCATTTCCCCTCGTCCTGCAGTTATCTACCCTTTCAAAGAGTCGGTTCCCCTCTGGTTTGTAGGCTCCCTTTAGGTACTGAAGGCTGCAATGAGGTCACCCCGCAGCCTTCTTTTCTCCAGGAGAAGGCACCAGGACCGTCAGAGCAGTGCTGTCAGATCCCCTCTCCCATCACTTGCAGCGCTGACAGCACGCTCTGCAACACAGGAGGCCGAATCCCTAACAACGCCATCCTTTGTCTCGGCTATTCCATCCTTGGCCTTAAGCATTTGTTTTTTTCTAATTAGAAATAAGTAAATAAATACACATGCGTGTCTATAATTATTTTGGGGGGGGGGGGGGGGAGGGGCACACGGGTCACACCGCCGCCCCTCCCGATGGTCCGCCGCCTCCGCGATGCTATCTCTCTCTGCCACTTCCTGCCTCCACGCTACGGAGCGGACGACCCATTCCCGCCGTGTGCGCTCAAGGGCGGCGAGGCGGCAGCGAGCCCCGAGCTGGGAGCGCCCGGCGATGGCGGCGCCGCCCCCGCCCTGCCCGCGGCCCATTCATTCCCCGCCGCCTCGCCGTGGCGCAGGCCCCGCCGCTGGGCCGCATAGGGCGCGGCGGGCAGACCGGGCGTGCCGGCAGGAAGCCGGCCCGGGGGAATCGCCCTTCTCCCTCCCGCCGCCTCGCGGGACTCACCCCGGTGCCGTTGTCGCACACCACCACCTTCCTGCCCAGCGTGTCCATCCTTCCGCCTCCGTCCGCCCGACCGCCGCACCGTCACCGCACGACGCCGCCGCCGGGCCGCGCGCCCGCCCTGCCGCTCGCCCTGCCGCGCGCGCACGCCGGAAGCCGTCAGCTCCCCGCCGCCAACCAATCGGAGCGGAGCGGGCGCCCATAAGCCCCGCCCACCGTGGTTACCATGGTCCCACCATCCCCCACATGGGAAATGGCAGCGGGCGTGCCGCGGGGGTTCGCTTTTTAAAACATTTTACGTTCAGGGGTCGAAAAGATGGCGAAGCATCCAGCTTTCCGAATGTAGGCGAGTTAACAGTATACACGAGGAGCAATCAGCGTTGCAGAGGGAGGTGGATTGGTGTTAAAAAAATCAATTATCCACATAAATTCCATATATATATATATCTTCAATTGATAGGTATAAAACATACTTTCAAGTAAAAGCAATTTCTTACCCAGGTTACTTTTTGAACCGATGCCTCACAAGACAAGAGCTAAGAAAACAGATCTTGCAGCCGCTTAAGAATTGTGAATATACTGCTTCTAAAATAAGCATCATTCAGAATTTCTATGCCAGCGGCCTCCTGTTTGCTTCTGCTGACACCTGGCTTGTTTTCAGCGTGCAGAAAATGGTGTACAGGAAAATGGGGAGAGGAGATGGAGCGGGGAAGAAAACAGAAGCTGGGCAGGGTTTTTAGTAAGTTGTGTTCTAACAGCTAATAACATGGGCTGAAAAGCACATTTTGTTAATTGCTTTGTATTTGGCATTCTTTATTATTGTTTCAAAGTTCAGCGTGTTGGCAGTAGCGTTTTGTGGACCTTCTGCAGTACTTTCGCTATGCAAAACGTTTGCAAAGTCATGTCATTTTTTTTTCGTTCCCCTGCTTGTTGTTTCAGGACGAGGCCAACACACTGAGAAAAGGTCACTTTCTCTAAAAAATAATAATAATAATAATCAGAATTTTAAATCAAGAAATGAATGGCTATTCTTTAAAAAACAAGCCTAGCATTGTCAGGAAGCTGGAATGTTTCATTTTTATTTTAATGACCTGATAAGACTTTAGATAATCTCTTTATTTCAAAATTATAAGAAACGTTGCAAATATACCATGAAAAAGTTTGAAAGAGCTATTGAAAAATTTCTATTTTTATTATCTTTGGTTATGCAGACAAGTCTTTCTGTCTACTTCCCCATCATGAACAGGCTGCCCAAGGAGGTTGTGGATGCCCCATCCCTGGAGGCATTCAAGGCCAGGCTGGATGTTGCTCTGGGCAGCCTGGCCTGGTGGTTGGCGACCCTGCGCATAGCAGGGGGATTGAAATGAGATGATCCTTGTGGTCCTTTTCAACCCAGGCCATTCTATGAGTCTGTGATTCTATGACTTCCTGGTCATTCTGGAGCACCAGCAGCTGTACGTGGATATGAATTGCACTGTGATACAGGTAAGTTTTGCGTTAATATTTTCAATTTTTCAATGTGTGACGTTTTCATATTCATACAAGTGAAGGGTTTACGTCGTTGCTTGATATGTGTAACAGATACATGTACCAATTGCCTTAAAAGGCAGTTCTTTGCCCAGAAAAATTAGTTGATCTGTTTATCTGAAGTCACTCATTTTGTTGGACCCATTGTAAAGGGCTCAGACTGAGGAAGTAGCCTCTGCCTCCTGTTCTACTGTTAGACTTGCTATGTAATTCTGGACGCATGGCTTAACCTTCCCAAATCTGAGTTTAATGAGCTGGATATGTACCATGCCATATGATGCTTATGCTCATGAATAAAGCACTTGAGCTCTGTGAATGAGAAGTGTTTCAGTTTGAGTTCTAATCCTCTGTTGATCAGTCAGACAGAATGCTTCCACTATGTTTCCTTACGTAGTGAAGCATTCCCTGCTCTGAGATAAACTAGCCTTTATTTAGGAGACCTGAAGGAAAAAAAAAACTAAACAAATGATGCATTTGCTAATTTTTCTGAAATTAAACATTCAGTGGAACTCAAAAAATACATTTATTAGTTTGATTGTATTACATTAATATACATCCCCACAGCTTGTATTACATAAGCCTTTTTCTACCAGGGATTTAGTCTATTAGTTAAGGAAACCCAAGGGATTAATCTGATAGCTGCAGTCAGAAGTTACAGTGTAATTAAAGTCACCCAGGAAACAGTGATACTGAAGTCTGCCAATCCCTGCAAAACAAACGGTTAATTTGCTGCATCTAGCATAGCATATAAGGTGACACTTTAAAGGGGCACAAGTTCTGCACCAGAAATAGGCCTGTTAAGGAGGAACTTGTACTGCGCAGTGTATTGCACAGTGTAGCTATCGCTGCTCTTGCTACCAACTACTGCTGTCTGTTTTTGAATTAAAACTTAAAAGTTTTTGGTGTTTTATTAAAGGTCACGTGCAGTGCAGGAGAGGAAGCGTAACGTGGCTTGCACAAAAATCTATTTTAAAACTTTCTTTACTAATTTAATTGGACTGAGATGTTACTTCATATTCAAAAGAAAATAGAAAATGCAATGGCTGTAAAGAAGAAAGTTGCAGAGCATCAGAGCAGCCTTGTTAGTAGTAGGGAGAGACGTTTTGTCACGTTCTGTACTTGTCACTGGCTTTTGCTGCAAGCAGGGTAATGGAGAGCATCCATCGGAGGAGAAGATCTGCTGTCTGCATGAATGGCATCAAGGAACAGCACAGCATTCCAGAAATTCTGCAGTGTCAGTATTTGTGTCGTGCTTGAGCCATTCTAATAGCATAATATACGCAGGAGAAATTTAATTAACTATACCCAAAATACACAAGGTTTGGTATTTCTTTTGTACATAACTCTAATGATGTATATTCTAGTTAGTGCAACTTGCTTTCAAGGTTGTAAAGAAATAAACAACAAGAAGAAAATAACATATATATTTTTTCTATTGTCAGAGTAGATTTGTATATATACTTCACAGCTTTGTTTTCTTGCTGTAAGTTGTAAAGTAACCTTCACATAACATTGTGTAAATGGAAAACTTCTCTGCCAGATAGTGGGCTCTAGCTTTCTTTTCCTTGTAAACCACAGAGAGAACTACCCACTGTTTCCTAGGAGGAGATGGTGCAGTGACTTGCTGTGGCTTTAGCGAGAGGGCAAGGCTTATGATAGAAGATAAGCAAAGTATGATGACTAAGTGGAGTGCTGAAGCTTTTACTGCATCTGTCTTGTACTGAGTTGAATAGATTTTTAGGAACTTGCCAGTCAGGAGACCTGCCTTCATCCTAACGTGCAGGCATAGAGAAACTGTATGAACAGAGACAGGAAGCACTCAGAACAGAAAGGGAAAATGAGCTACTGATGCACGCAGAGCTCTGCTTGGTATGGCAGGCAAAGGAGGATCCAGGAGGAACAGAGGACATCTCTTCTGTGTCTGATCAGCCTGAGAAAAGTCCTTAACAAAACAAAGTGGTGGCCTGGAGAGTATAAAAGCACAGGAAATGATGCAATTCCAGTCCCACCTTCGCTTCTTTCTCAGCCTTTGCAGGGTGGGTGAGTAGGAGTTGCCTGTGCCAGCTCTGTGCAGGCTGGCAAAACTGGGGCCAGACCCTATGTATTTGAGGCTGTTTCCAGTTTTGTTTGTCAGATAAGAGAAGGACACCCTTCATAAGTGTTGGTATTAATTCTTTTCTCTTAGTTAATCTGTTTTGTTTCCTGCTGAGGCATTTTACCTTTGTCTCTAAATTACTTCATTCTTTGTCAAAATCAAAAGAAAATAGAGATTCAAAGAAAGCACCCCTTAGAATAGACTAAACACCAAGCATTATTTGTTAGATATATGAAACAGGGGAAACAGAAACTTAGAAATATTCAGGAAGTCAGTATGCATCCAAGTAGTTAATAGTTTAGGGGGCAGATAAGCCAACACACCCACCCCCAGCATTGCATGGCTATATCACCAGCATTCAGGGATTTCAACCTTTGCTAAATCTTTAATATCTTTAATATCTTTCTTTGTTTATCAAACCCAAACTCACTCATTTGCTAGAGGCAGTGTGGTACTGGGAGCCCATGCAGGTAACTTTCATGCTCAGAGAAGACATCTCATGTGTCAAACTGTATCAGGTGAGAGTTTTCAGCAGGCCTGAATTTCTGCTGAGAAAAAGGACCGGATTCTCCTCCCTGTTAGCACCACCCAGTCTGAGTCATGCAAGCTGGAAGCAGTAGTGCAGTTGCCAAACTTCCTCACCTAGATCATGCTATCCGGTGTAGGCTGCACTGTGATTGTTGAGTGAGGTGTTCAGATGTATTCTTAAAGCATGTTAAACACAGGATTGTACTGTTGGGGATTTTTTCACAACATTTCTTCACCAGATAGAGAAAATCACAGGGTAACAGTATAAGCATTTGTTTTTGTTGATTCATTTCCAGACAAACATAAGAACATGTAAAAGTCACATTTTGCTGGATTTAGTTTTAGAATCATAGGATTGTAGAATGGCTTAAGTCAGAGGGAAACTTAAAGATCATCTAGCTCCAACTCCTCTGCCGTGGGCTGGCTGCCCCCCACCAGCTCAGGCTGCCCAGGGCCCATCCAACCTGGCCTTGGCACCTCCAGAGATGGGGCACCACAGCTCTGGGCAGCAGTGCCAGGGCCTCACCATCCCCTAAGTGAAGAATTTCTTCTAACATCTAACCTAAATCTCCCCTCTTTTAGTTTAATATTCCATGTAGAATTTCAAGTGTTTGGCATCTGCCATCCAAAATACAGACAAAGTTATATGATAGAATTCAGACACTGTAAATCGTAATGGATTTTGATCGCAGGATATGATGCTACTTGGTCACAGCAGCCCAGATCCTTGTAGGACATATACTTCCATTGACTTCACTGGAAGTTAGGGGCCACAGAGGGTTCTGTGGTAGAGAAAATCTGTCTTTTCAGTTATGGCTCCTTATTTGAAGCACTTTCATTTCTGACAGCCTCAAGTGATGCACTGAAATGTGCAGACAAGGTGTCCTGGGCACTGAACACTCACAGTAAGCCTCTGTGTGCTCTGGACACACTGCCCTAAAACATCCGTAGTTGTTTCAGTATGTGCAGCATGTGCAAAGTATTCATAAATTGGAATTCTCCATTATGCCATCGATAACATTTTATGGATGCTTTGCAGAGCACCCGAATAACAACCATTGGCCATTCAGACTTTTGGGAATCTGGTCTGCAAAGATTTTGAGTTCTTTTCATACCAGCTGAAGTCAATGAAACCACCTTCTGAAAATGGAGTTCCAGATATTACAGTCTAGCAGACAAAGCTGGCTTATCCCAAATTAAATGTCACCTCTGAGAATGGAATTTAAGTAATTATGGCAAAGTGGAAGTCTAAGACAGAGCCGAGGCCAGAATATAAATGATCTGATGCCCAGCATTAACCACAGTGCTGATTTTTGATTACTGTGAGGCTGGATACTGACTCTATAAGAAACAAATGCAGTTTTCAAAACTTACCTGCAGCAAATGTAGAACCCTTTCTGCATTTCTTAATTCAGTTTATATAGAATACTTTTACTTGAATGAGTGGCTGAGGTAAAATGAGGTGTGAGCAGCAATTTCAGAGTGGAAAGTCCCACAGAAGCAGGATGTGAGGGCAGGCAGGCAGGTGCTCAGTAAATGGGCCATGTGCACAGACACTGGGGAGATTAACTCCCAGCTCCTGTGCTGCTTGGAAGCAGCATACAAGAGGTTAGGAGATGGAAGCACCTGTGTCTTGGTTTCCTAGTCAGTGGGATGCAGGAGAGCCTACTGTGCTTCTGTTTAAGGATAAGAACTTGGTTAAAGGTCTGCCACCCAACTCATGTTTCCTTGTGCTTCCTTATGAGGAAAATCTCAAGGTCTCAGACTGGATAATGATGTGGAAATGCCCACTGACAGTGACCCCAGTCGCCAGGCTCACGGAAAGAAAGTCTCAGACGTGAATGAAGAATGTGAGGCTGCAGCCTAATTGATTAGAAGCAAAGAACTCTCAGACATCTGAAGTGTGCAAAGCATAAGGCTGTCCTCTAATTTCTCAGTTTTGGCAGTTTTGTTGCCACCTGAAGGTAAAGCTAGTATTAATCACTGGGGGGAAAATGCAACCTTTCTCTCTTTGATCTTTCCTCCTTTAATCAACAGTTTCTAAGTGCAATAAGACATTTCAGATGCCAGCAATGTATTTTTATCTGGCAATTGTTCAACGCGTATCCTAAAATGGAGAGGTGCATCTGTTGAAGCACAGCATGATGCTTCTGGAGGAGGAAACCATCTCCTTTCTGGATTTGCACTGTTCATTGGTCTGACAGCTTTGGATATCCATGGAAATAGAACTGTTCCTAAGATGAATCCTACACATTGCACAGTTGCTCTGCTTCCTGTAGCTCATGTAAATATTGGTGACTAATTATTCTCGAAGAAACATCCTTTCTGTGTGGAGTTAGCTTTACAAGCAAAAGAACATTAGAAGCAGCACCCTGACCAGGTCACTAGCCAGCCAGGAGTGAGCAGAGATTGCAGGCAGGAGGTGGCAGCCTCGAGTAGCAATGAGCTGCTATCTCTGCTCAGTTATGCTCAGACCTGAACACTAATGGGAACAGGGTATGAATAGCTTGGGGTCTGGGTCCTTGCTTTAGCACTGCAGCTTGAAAATGGAAACCTAACTTTGTCCCTCATGCCCAGTAATTAAAAATATAGCTAAGTTGCTATATAGTTGCAGTGTTGGACTTGTATGAGTTTTCTCAGAATTTTTAATATTTTGTTCAATATCTTCAGAGGGGAAGAATGTAGCACTCTTTATTTAATCTGTTGCATTCTCATCTGGCTTTGTTTCTTCTGTGGAAAATTATGTTGCAGACAAGAATAAGACCCCCCAAAATACTGTATTGTTTTGATTGTGTGTCTAATTCTCAAGCCCCATCCTGGAAAGTTGATGGTCCTCCATGGCCTGGCTATTACCCATGAGATCTATAAGGGAATTTTGCCTCCTTCGTGAGCTACAACAAAGTAATGGCAAATGAACCTGCTTTCATTAAAAATGTCACTGACTGAAATGTTCTAATCAACAAAACCTTGCAATTATCCTCTCTCAGCAGAGAGGGGAACTTGATGACATCATTGTTTTTTCCCAGTGAAAATGCTTAGTTGGAAAAAGACAAAAAAAGATTCAGTGAATCACATGCAACATCCCACTTGGAATTTCTGAACAATCCCAAAGAGTGCCATTCACTGCAACAACCAGAATGTAAGCCAAGAGAGTTCTGCAGCATTGCTTTTTGCCCACTGGGTGGGTATGCATGGTAGAAATTTTCCTTGATCATTTTATTGTAAAATCTGTTCATCCCTTGATTGTGTTTTCCTGGAGTCCCACATTTAAAAAAAAAAAAAAACATTTTTTTGGACCAGATGACAGTTTACTTTTTTTTTTCTTTTTTTTTTTCTTTCCTTTTTTCCTTCTGATGCACATGAAAACTCTTTCTTTAGAAGTTTACATGTAGCAAATGTTACATCTGACATCCTTCAAATGGAATCCTTCCGTTAAACTGTGTGTGCACAAATCTGTTCCCCACAGAGACAATGGTCTACCTGGGCAGATATGAATGCAAGACTGGGTTTTCTGTAACAGTCCAATCCTGTTAGACACAGAAGACATTGTCATGAATAGTTTTATTTAATCTTTTCATTAAACAAACATTTTCCTAAGTTTGCATAAGCAGTCACCCAGCTGTGACTTCCACACAGCCTCAGTAACTCGGAGGGTGTGGTGATTAAATTTCCTCAGAGACTTTCCTTCCTTCTGACTACCAGAGTAATTCATTCCTCAGCTAACATCATTTGTTTGCTTTGTTTCTTCAGCCTTCATCTGCAGGAGATACCTTGGTGAGCTTAACGGTGGTCTTTCTAATGCAAAAGAGGGATGATTTGTTGAGCCAGATTCCCTAAAGAAAGAAAGCTTATGTGCATAGATTCTGCCTGGCCCAACACCCAGCATTAGAACATGGAATCCCATTGGCCAATTCACTTCAATATGAAAAAGAGAAGACTCCAGTTTTTTGCCATTCGAGCAATTTTATGAAAGGAGATGGCTGGGAGCAGGAAAGAGAGAATGTTTTTTGTTTTTTTTCCTTTAGAATATGTGCAATTTTTCAGATATCAAAATGATTTATTTGTAGTCAAGATGAGCATCTGTCTTTGTGTGTTTGTGTTTATTTTTTAAGTGAGGCCACTGAAACTGTGCAAGGACATGCACACCTTGTTTCATGCAGCTGAGCAGTGCTATCAGGACTCTCAGCAGAAGGGCTGAGCCCAACAGCTGTCCTGTGTAAGTGAACTAAACTGTTTAATTTTCACTCCTTCACAGCCATATCACTGGAACAGGAGAATATGCCAAGAGATGTTTTGCTCAATGAAAAAAGTGCAATAAATTTGAGCCTTATCAGGTCTGTGCTGCTGGAGAAACATGCTTTCCTTTTTTAAAGTATTTGGAATCCAACAACTTCATTTCTGTTTCTTGGTTTTCTTAACATAACAGTAGCAGCAGCATTGGCTTGTGTAGAATGTCAACAGAAGTTTTGTTTCAGGTCCAGATGTGCAGAGGAAGAAGACTTTCCTTCCACAGCTCTGTGGGTCCTTCTAGCTGTTACATATTGACCTGTCACAGAGGGGGTTCTGTGAGTTCTCCCTAAGTCATATTAAGCACAATTAGGTAGATTTTATTAAGCACTTTAAAATCCTGTTCTGACATATGCCATCTGGTTTTGTATCACTCGAATTAGCAATACTCCTACAAACTCTTCTCTTAGCACATCTGAAGAGTGTTAATCCTATTGACTGTTATGACTAGATGTAAAAGAAATCATCTGTATGTGACCTGAAGCCCTGTTGCCAATGCACAGTCATATAGCATTGTGGACGTGGCTACTGCCTGTACAAAAGAGTGGTTAATTCTGTTTGGAGGGCTTGACTATCCAAGCTCTATGAACAGAAAGAAAAGGGCTGACTCATATACAAGCCAATGTCAATGAGCAGAATCACATTTTAAATAAGGCCACTTAAGCAAGTGGTTTCTTATACTGAGAAAAATTGCAGGTAGACTGAAATGGTTTGTTTAAAGTACTACTTCGTGGCTGGGGGCACTAAGGAATCTATTCCAAGTGTGGAAAAAAGTCTTTACCACATATCTTCTAGAGGTTCTAAGAAGGGATGGTTGGAGTGTAAGGGATAATCTTGAGCTGTGAATGGCATGAGCAGACATTTAGGGAACCCTGGCTCTATGTGTGGTAGGAAAGTCTAAGGGAAATGAGCCAGTTCATCCTTGAGCAATGGAATCAGCAAAGCCTGGTTTCTGATGGGTTTGTGTCCCATTCTGGGCTCTTTCACATCTAATCTGGTGCAAGATCTGATCCAAATTTTCCCTTAGCCTGGATGGTCTTTGTGTCTGTCCTAGGACATCGTCTAGTGAACAGGGATTTGGTACATCCTTTCCCATGCTGGAGGTGCTGCTTGGATCTCTTCATCCCAGTTGGCTGCCTATGTCTGATAAACTTGCAACAAATTTGTATCTTGAATCCTTTATTTTGCTTACAAATTTATTTGAAAAGCACACCCTGGATTCAAAAGTTATTTAAAGGGAAGTGAAAACAGCAGAATATGCCCTCATACACAAAATACAATGGCATAGGCCTTTTGCCTTAAGAAATCAAAACAGTTAGAGAAAGCACTTTTCCCAAGTATGGTGATTTCCAGCACTGGTGATGTCATTTCAGATGAGGGGGAGATGGGTAGAGAAAAGGGTTTGGAATAGAAAGAGTGAATGGAAGCATGATTAAAACCTGCTTTCACTTTGTGACCTTTGAAGGTGTTCCATACAGAGCTGGCACACAATTTTAGAACACTGTACGCTTGTGATAAGTTCATTTGTTAATTCTGATCTATTTTTTTGTTTTGCAATTCAGTTATTTACTGGGTGAGAAAATGTATGGTTAAAATCCCTGTTTGTCATTCCAAAGTAATATATATTTTCTTTTCTAAGGAGAAGTTGCACCAGTATGTATGGAAAACAAAATCCAATACAAGACAATGAAACAATCTAACCAAGCATATATCTAAATCCATTTTAATAGGCACATTTTGTGAACTAGAGAGATTTTCTGTAGTTCTTATCAACATTTTTATCAAATTTTCATGCCAGTAGGTCAGAACTCCATTGTTTTGCTGATGCTAAATCAATGGTCATTTTTCTGGTCAAAATGAATAGACTGAATTACTGAGACAATAAAGATGGAGTCTCATGATGGTATTGTACGCTGCTTTGCTTTTCATTTTGAAGAGAACTCATAAGTAATGGACAAAATCAAATGAATCACCCCCTATATTTCAGCCATCTTGTCTCAGCAAATGGTCAGTAGTCAATAAGGAGAAGCAGGAACTTCAGACAATGATTTGTTCCATTTATCTTAGATGCTCATTTCAAGACAGAGGAACTCATCCTCAGAAGGAGGAAGGCATACCATCTCGTATGTGCAGCTGTCTTGCTTAGCTTCTAAATGAATACTACTCTAACTAGCATACCTAACCTGTTTTTGCTACTGGAATCAGATGGAAATACAGTCAGTATTTGCAAATGCAAAGCTCTACTGAAATAGAATTCATCGTTCTATATTTCACCCTGCTTCACAGAGAGGCAGAGAAGGCTTTTTTTTCATCTACCCACTAAGAACAAAGTGCTGATTTGGCTCTATGGTTCTTGGAAACTGTTTTTGCTCTGCTATTTCCTGTTATTTTCTCAAGCTGTGTATTTTAGATGTGAATGAGGACCAACCCCAAATCTCTTTTTGCTTGTAGCAGTATGACATGATGCCTTGGACAGATGTAGATGGATGTTTCTTGCCAGTAAAAAAAAGGAATGGAAAATGAAAGCACAGCAGAAAGTGTTCTCAGTTTAGTTCTGAGGATTCACTCCTCACTGCCTAAGGTAAACTATGGCAACACCTTCAGTAGTGCTGACCTTACCTGACATGTTCTGACACCAATTCCCATCCCCTGGTAAGACCTTTGGCACTTTGCATAATTGTTATTTCTTTCATCCTCAGACACACGTTACACTGGCAGACCAAGGCAGCGAGTGCTTGCTTTGGTAGCACTGGCAGGGGCTCTGAGCATCTCCTTTCACAGCTCTTTGCTGTGTGCTGACATTGTGAAGCTGCCTGCAGGCCAGGCAGTGCTGCAGGACAGGCAGACACTTCCAAACAGCACTCCTGGCAGCATGAACAGACAATTAAATTTAAAGACGAGGCACTGCCACCATTCGTTTGAACGACTGTGGTGCTTCAGCATACTGCTAGTGTTTGTTGACATGTGTAATTTATAGAATTTGGTTTGTGTGTGGTGGGAAGAGGAAATATATCACTGCGGTGATCTGACACCTCATCTGCGTCGGTGGCCTTATTTCATACCTTTTTGCATGCCAAATAGAATGAAGTGCTCTCACAATCTGTAGATAACCTGGCAGGAGTTGAGTGAGTGTCCTTAAAACCATTTGTAACTGGTGCACCTTTGTGCTTTCTGTTTTGTGACCTTGGCAGACCAGTGATTGGGAAAGTTGCTCACATGCCATCTGCACCTGCTACTTTTGCAGCAATAGGTCATTTCCTTCCCAAACATGACTGGCTTCTGATACCACTGGGAAATTGGCAGCTCTTCTATGAAAGCAGTAGATTCCAGTTTCTTCTTTTGGCTTTTCACTGAGATAGGAAAGGAGTTGTTATGGTTATGTCCCCAGTGCTCTGTGTCGCAGCTTTCTTTCCTACATAACTGCTTTCTCAATCATTAAGTACAATCAGTATATGGAATCATATCTTGTACTGTATAATACTATATTACCCTGAGGTATTTTTTTTTCCCATATTGTGGTCTTAATTCTAAACAGAGCTGCACAACCTACAGTGAAAATGTTTCCCTTCTGTCTCGTGGTATTTCTTTCTCATTTCTATGAGAAGAAGAGAGTGCAGAATAAAGTTGCTATCTTGACTTCCACGGTCTGGCTAAAGAAACAACATAGCAGGACCTTTCTACTTATATCTCTGTCATATCAAAAAGATGAGGTGTAGGAGTGTTCATTACTCTTTTCTCAATGATTTTCTCAATGAATTCTTTTCTCCAGACAGGATGGAAGCTGTTGCAATTCTTCTTTATGAGGTATCCTTAAAATCAACAGGTAAGGAATCATTGTGTTGAGCAACACACAGGCAATCCCCCCATCTCCAGCCTCAAGAATCACCTCTGCAAAGAGCTGGAAAGGAGCTGTGCACCTGGCAGGGAGTAACAGGAGGTGGTGAATTTAGTTTCTACTCTTAATAGCATGAAACGGCTGCACTGGCTTTACTTGTGGTTCAAAGATTTGCTCTCTCTGAAAGTTAGCGTAAGTTGTTTGTGGCATAAATGTGTGCCTTAACAAATGTGCAGTCTTTTTCTTCCTGTCAGCAACTGGAGATGGTGATAGGACCACGTGTTTTTGCCCATGCTTTCATGTAGCCTTGTTAATGAAACAGGTAATCCTATTTGTCTTAAAATCAAGGCAAACATCTCTCGTGTTCTGTCCATCTGTTCCAGACACTAACAGCACGCTCATCACCATGGTATTGGAACAGTCTGGTACACAAATAGCAATCAGCAGCTATTAGCATAATATTATTACTAGATCCATAAAGCTAATATTGGCAGAGATAGGAGGTGTCGCACACTGTGAGCTAGTTTCTCAGCAGATGTACTGTGTTCTGCCAGAATGTGATAATATTCTGTATAAAAATCAGTAGATGGATGCAATTTTTAATTATTTCATGCAAGCAGCACAAATTGTCCATATAATACAAGTCAATGATTTCTTTTTACAATCAGTAATTAGCAATCCATTGCTGTCTAAAAAATGCTGTAAAGCAGCATTTTTTAGAAAGCTAAGTGTATAAACAGGAGGGGGAACGGCTGTTTGTGAGGGTGGGTAATGATAGGACAAGGGAGATGGTTTTAAACCGAGCCAGGGGAGGTTTAGGTTAGATATTAGGAGGAAGTTTTTCCCATAGAGGGTGGTGAGGCACTGGAACAGGTTGCCCAAGGAGGTTGTGGATGCCCCATCCCTGCAGGTATTCAAGGACAGGCTGGATGTGGCTCTGGGCAGCCTGGTCTGGTGGTTGGCGACCCTGCACATAGCAGGGGGTTGAAACTAGATGATCATTGTGGTCCTTTTCAACCCAGGCCATTCTGTGATTCTATGATATGATTCTAAGGTTGTTTTTTTTTTTCAACATTCATTAAATCAAACACTCCTTTTTTCCATCCTCCTAACCCCCAGTCACTGATGCAGACTGAAACAGGAGCAAATCTTTGCATGCAGGAGGTCACTCATCCTGAATGTCCAGCACGTGAGACAAGGTATGCTCAGTTGGAGTAGTGTAGTGTTGGAGAGGCATGTCACTGCAGCTTGCCAGATAACTGTCGTGCTGTGTCTGCACACACTCCCAATGCTTTCTGAAAGGAGTGAAAGTAGCTTTCTGCTTTGCTGGCCCACAGAAGGAACACAGATCTTTCAGATCAACATTTTCAAACCTCAGACCTTTCAGATTACAAGGGAAGCAGATTGCAGATCCCTCCAAAAGGTCCTGACTCTCCTTACACCCCTACACAAATCTAATTTACACACATTCAAAAGTCCAACTTCAGGTGTTTCCTTTTCATTTGGTAGCTTTTCCTATAAGATCTGTTTTGGAGCTGAACAGCCACACTTTTTCAATCTCTGGTATATAAATTGCTAGTTAAAAGAAGTGGATTCCTCTCAGGCAGCGTATTTTTGCAGATCTGGTTCAATGAATAGCTCATACATATATATATATACACACACATATATAAAGCTTTTCTTTCCGTTCTTAGTCAGAATATATTCCTGGGAGACCTATTTTGCAAGCTTGTCTGTATGACTTCTGTAGAGAAGAAAGCAGACAGAGCCTTTTCAGATTGCAGCTTCACAGTTGCTGTGTTGAAAGCATGAAGCAAAAGTGAAACCGAGCTATTACAGTTCTTAGTTTTCATAAACAGCTTTTCCTTGCTTTGCTCTTCAGCGAATTCCTGCTGAGCTAACATTTCTGTTAGCATGACAGTGTCCATACATGCTCTGCTGTAATAAGAGTGGGCATCTTTGTCTGAGCTGGTTGTGATTGCGTTGAAAGAAACAGAATGCCATTGTGTGTCAGTCCTTACTCTTCCACTGAACATGAAACTTCCTTGGTCGTGCTGTTGGTTCAGTCTCCAGTCTCCATTTTCATATCAATAGCAGTTTTTTGTTTTCTTTTTATCTCACTTACAGAATTCTGCATGTATAATAAACTAATGAGAAACGTAAATGGCTCACTAATAATAGTGCAGCCAAACAGCTGTGTATGAGTGGAGCTCAGCTGAAATGGACAGGGAGACAAATAGGAACTATGTTGTAAAAACAGAGGATCACTCCTTGCAGTTCAGCTCTGCCTTCCACACAGCTTTTGGCTCAGCTATGGGAAGGAGTCCAAAGTACTGGGTGACATTCATACATGCTAGATACAGGGGAGGGCATAGGGCAGTATTTTTATCCTGTTATTCACTTTTATCAATCTCAGTTATTAAGCAAGTGGTGCAAATTAGCAATAACCTTGACTTAAACATCTAAGAGCTACTTCCCATTAGGCTAACTATGTATATCCCATTGTGTTTCTTGCAGGGTCTGTGTCTCATGGGTGCATGCCATACTGCCCCATTGGGATACAGTGCAGTGAATAGGAAAAGAAATGTGTTTGAAATTGGCATAACTGCAATAAACATAACGTTACAGCTGGAACTTTCTTGGATCGCTCTTTTCTCTCTTGCTGTCATAGGCCAATATCTTGGTTCTCTGCTGTCAATTGCTTAGAAGCAATGTTATTGAGGAGTCACTTCTGCCTCAGTTTTGTGCATTTATTGAGGCTGAAAAAACTATAGCTGGACTAAATGCTGTAACCACAGCTCACTTTATGTAGCTCTTTTTGCCATGGACATGACTGCCCACCAAAGAAAATGAAGATGCATCACTTTCATTTTTTAAAATGTCGTCTTCTTTCCATGAACAGAAAGCAGTAACAAAGGTCTGTGCTTTATCTTCTCCTCTGACTGCAGCGTGTGTTTCAATATGACATACTGCCACTGCAGTTCTCCCTTGCTTTCTCAGTTTTAGATAGGCTGCATCCTCCTCGGCAGTCTTATACGTTTATGATATGAAGCTTAACAAATGTAGCCATGAAATGTTATTATTTTACATTACTTCACACAGTTTTGAATGACACCTCGAGACAGGAGTTGGGGGAGAACCATGGCCTCATAGATGTGTAGAAGTCTGTGCCTCCCCACACTGAGTCAGGGGTCACTACATCTGGCAAGTGTCACATTGGTACAAGGGCTTGCACTAGAAAAGAGCAGGTGGCATGCTTTCAATTAATGAAGGATGCCGGGGTCTCCGATAATGTTAATTACATGTTGATGGAGAGAGCAATAGTCCACTGCTCCTTCCAAACTCTACTCTTAGAACTAACAGCAACTAAAAATCAGCTCAGCAGAAGCTGTTGCCCTTTTCCCCATGTGTTGTATCTCTTCCATGTGGACCTCAGCTGGATAGCCAATAGCAAAGCAAGTGTGGCTGTTCTCATTTTCTGTTCAAATGCTATCTCAGATAATAAGCCTGAGTGATTTTCTGACCCACACACATTTTCTGACCCATGCACCTGATTTAGTGACGATTTTACCACATCTTCTGAACCATTAGCAAGTTTTGTATTTGGACACTGAACACTAGCCATGGAATGAATATTAAATGGGACAGTATTGTGCTAGATAGCAGCTGCATCTGAATAATCTCATGTGTTCAAAATGTGACCTGTTTTCTCCACAGTACAGAAAGAATCTCATTAGTTAATGAACATAGGCAATGCGTGCAGGAACTGATTGTGTTTAATTGTTTATTACTTCATCTTTAAATAGCTATAAATAATTTTAGTTCCTGATTTTGAATAACATTCTTTCTAATTATTTTTCACTGGAATGTAAATATTTTCTTTTTTTTCTTTAATCCTTAGTGGTTAATTTATAGATCCTGGAATTATAAATCTGTTCTGTCTCCTTTTGTCTGCTTTTAGGGAGAAACTGGAGCTGCCTCATCAATGCCTCTTCCATATTGTCTGATCTCAGGAGAAGGACAGCATGGATGAATTTGTGCAACAACCCTACCAGTCATAGAAGATTATATCTTACAAGAAAATCCACTGGTGACTTGTAAGCTACACTGGCCATTCCTCACTCACAGTGGTAAGCAGTCGTTTGAGATCTGCAAGAATCTTTTTTGGTATACCTCGAAACTAGTCTAATTATTTAAATTTCTAAAGACAGAATTTAGAATCCACCTTCTGTGGACTAAAAAATCTGTTTAGTGCTTATTTCTTGTCTTGGTTGTTCCATGATAGTGAGCTTTACCACTTGAATTCACTGATTGAAGTTTTAAGCTGAATGCAGCCTCTATTTATTTTATTTCTTTTTTCAAAATCTGTTACCAAAACCCAGAGCATTTTGCAGTTCAAAAACTGTTCTTTGCTTCATCGAAGATTTTATTAAACTGATCAATACCACCCTCCTCACAGGACAATAGTGGTGTCTATCCTTGTATGATACTGATAATAGGAATTACGAGATTTGGTCTGAAATAATAGGGATGATACTTAATCCTCATCTGCCAGCTGAAGGAATTGGAGTAAAGGCTGTCAGTTACAGATCCGTAAGCTAGCCTTACAGATGTGCTGTGTTAGGATGAAGGCATTTGGTTCTTAACAGACACAGAGCCCAAGCCTTCTCGCTGCGTTTCTGTTACATGTAAGGATTAATGCTGAATAACAATGATAACAGATGAATCCCATCTGGTTTTCTGTTGTTTGCTAGTTCAATTCATTGTATAACTACTCACAGTTTAGTCTGCCAGCCAAGGAAGGTATGCAATTATCAACAGTATGATAGGACAAACCTGTTACGTAAGCATATTTTCAGATCTCTCCAAATTCCATAATACTTAACAAAGTAAAACTCTTGAGGTGAAATGCACCTGTTTACAGAATGATTCAGCATCAAGGAGAGGTGTGCTTTAGAGCTTTAAGTAGACTATATGTCCTTGCTGAATGATCCTATGCCTTCCAGTTGATATCTTTCCTATTGCCTCTTTTAGGCATGAAATATAGCAGGATACTTATAACAAGTAGAAACAAGTTTGGAAGACTGTGGGGGCCCAAGCACGGCATGCACTGTATTTAGGGGTGGGGGGGCCTCTTTACTGTGGCACCTTTGAGCTGTAACTTATTTCTCCAACTGCGTATCCAATCATTGACATGGCAGGAGTCCAAAATAATCCTGTTTGGAGAGAGGAAAGTGCCTGTAGAGCTGGGCTGAAGTTGTTTGTCCTTTCCTCGTGAAGATATGCATCGTGTGGGAGGTGCCTCCTCCTTCCTCCCTTCATCTTTAGCCACTGTGAAAACTGATAATTCCATGAGACAGTCAACTATGCAACTGCAGATACACATATAATCACAGAAGTCTGAGATGCTCTCTCCCAACACACAACTAAGCAGTACAAAGACATGCAAGCAGCTTCACAAACTTGCTAACAGATGCCCCATACCAAGTGAAGTGAAGTTGTTAGTGATGGGTAAGTAGGGAGAATGATGGCCCAAAAAGCTGATATTAAAGAAAAAGGATGAGGCAGTGGAAGATGAAAGAAAGTACAGAAGCTGATTTGATTTGCTATTGTTTGCTAGAAATGTATCCTTTGCCCACTTCTAGATGCCATACAGATGTATAAAGAAATTGCAGCCTGTCAGTCTAACTGGATGAAGCTCTCCTCCAGTGCCCTGGCATCAAAACTCAATACAACAACCTTTGGTATTAAATCAGTGTCAGTGTTAAATAACATCTGTGCCAAGCAGGGAGATGCCAGCCCTGTTGGATGAATACATGCCAGAGCATTTAGATGCTAACTGGTGTGATGAATTAAACTCTTATACAAATAGATACCTAGGCAAAGAACACAGAGACCAAATTCCATTGTGCACTACCCTGTTATCTCCACTGGGTTGCAAAATGCTTGAGTCAGAGGCAGGAGATAGCCTTTGGCATTATCTGTGAAGAGTACTATGATCCCCACTAAGCAAATCAGTGTGGTTTTACTTCCTGTTGTTCCTGGGCCTTTTTCAAGCGAGCTTTCTAGCAGTACTCTGCCCCAATGTTTATGTGGCAATCAGCTGAAGTCTGCATTAGTAAGAAAGAGTTCATTTCCAGGAAGGGAACCAGATCTGTGGGCAGGGCATCAGGTGCATCAGGGTCCAACCTCCTGTCACACAGCTGTGGTCCTCAGGCTGAGCTGCCATGACAAAAACAAGATACAGAACCCATCCTTGGATGGCGCAGAGCCACAGACACCGAGCACATCAGTTTGAGCTCTTTCTTCTTTATCTTTTGTGGCACTGAAGATTATGATCAAAAAGATGGCCAGGATGTAACTTATTAATTAAAATGTTCATCAGCAACCGTAACTGAAAGCCTGAGCTGCTTAATTTATCACTGCAATCGTTTTACCACTGAGCTTTTTTAGATTTCTTGTGGGCTCTTTAAGGGATCACTGGAATTGCCACTTCTGGAAGCTTTTAAGAAAACAGTTATTTGGATTGAAATAGATACAATTTAGGCAGAGGATACAACTCAGTTGTCTCTTGGTGTCTCTTCCAACCTTATTTTTTCTACGATTTTAGCAGGAGCATTCAATTCCTGCCCTGAGCTGGCTGTGTTCAGCTGCTTCCAGTAGGCCTGTGCAGCTGAAGCTCCAACAGCTTCCTCCAGGCAGCTCATGCAATACAACATGTGGTCTTGTCAGTTTTGCAGAAGGTTGGGAAATCAAGATCTGAACTATGCCAACAATGCAAACTCAAGAACAACATAAAGAAAGGTATAAAAGTTAATAGGTATTCCATTTAATATAGTCTTCTATTTCAAATCTGCATGGCAGTTACACCCAAAACTCCTACATGCTCACCACAGTATTGAAGCAAAATGATGCCTGGATTCTGAAGAAAGGAGCCAGAACAAGGTGCTAGAAATCTTTCCAGAAGTTTTCCAACCGAGATAGATGTCTGCTCTCCTGGGAGAATGTCCCTCACATCCCACAAAATGCTCCTGACACTTGATTCTACCTGTACCTACTTTGTTTCTGTCTGCAACCAGAACCAAGGTGAAATCTCTGGCCCTGTTCCCCTCACTGCAGGATGAAGAAGCACAGGCCATGCCAGGCAGAAACAAGAGGTAGGACTGAACTGATGATTCGCAGACCAGTAAATTCCATTACACCATGAAGTTACCTATCTCCTCTGAGAAGCAATGTGTGATAGTGGAACAGCTCTTTTTAAAGATTCCAAAACACCATTTTCCTTCCCAGTTCTGTTCTTCTGTCATCAGATTACACCTAAGTATGGTTCATTGACTCCTTCCCTCTCAGTGGTGCCCAACAGCTACATGCTTCTCCTTTGACCTTTATTTCCTAAATCAAGAATTCACAAGGAGGAGAAGAATGTGCCAATACCATTTTCGATGTGCTGCCAGCACACCTGAAATAGACTGGTTGTATTGTTAGAAAAACATCGGCATCTGAAAAGCACTGCAGAAAGATTAAATACATGGGAGGATTGTGAGCGGTCCAGGAGAGACGAACTGCTATTGATAAGCCCAAATCAGTGTTTGTTTGTTCCCCAGGACTCCCAGTATCAAAACAGCCATCTGTAGCAACTCAGCTTGCTGTTGTGTATTCCAGGTACCTGACCTTCTCAGTCTGGTTGTTGCGCATTTGTTAGCCTGTGACCTTCCCACAGCATGTACCAGACACTGAGCAGGGGAGGGAGAAGGAAGAGCAGAGAAAGACAAGTGGAGAAATAGTTTTATTTTTTATTTTCATTTTATACAAGGTCTAGGGAAAAGGACACTGGCAGAGGCCAAATGATATCTGAACACCACTGTGCTAACATGGCAGCTTTGTGAGAAGGCAGTATTTGAGTCAGAGGCCTGATTCTCCCTACCTTTGGTTCAAGACAAAGATAAAAATTGTTTAAAAGCTGGTAGACAGCAGACCTGAAACCAACCCTTGCCCTGTGAAGGTGTGACACAATGATATAGCTAAAAAGATAGAACATTTTTGTATGAAATGAAAGCAGAAGAGGAAGGAGGAGTGAACCTCATGCAGCTTGATGCTTTCTGCAGGCTCAATGCTCTCTGCAGTCTGTAGGGGTGATACCCTCGCAGTCCCACTGTCAGCACTGCAGTGGAGCAGGCACATGAGCGCCATACTGCAGTGCAACATCTGTGCTCAGAAATGGATTATGCAGCTGTTGCATTCTTTCACCATCATTTGTGCTGCTTTGCCTCCTTCCTCTCCCCCCTTACATCTGCCTGCAGCTATCACTGATTGCTCTTTCTCTCCTTCCCACTCTCTAAGCTATGTCTTGTCTCCTTTCCACCCTCATTTCCCAGAGCATCTTCAGGCAGCAGCCATAGGCACCTTTTGTGGCCTAGGGAGGAGAGAGGTGGGAAATGGGGAAGGCAGGCCCCAGCCTGTAACCCAAGTTGGGACAGCAGTCAGAACCAGCAAAGCTCAACCTCAAAAACAGGAGTTACTGAGTCAAGATAGTGATCCAAGGCGCACAGAACCAGGGAGGACGATTACAATTCAAGGCAATCTATGCTCATGCTTTTTCCTAGGCTGCTCTGGTAGCACAGTACAGCTGGAGCCAAAGGAAATTCTGCAGCTGATTTCACTAACAGGATAAAATATTTGGCACAAGCAGAATTCAGCCCTAAAGGTATATGAATAATGTTTCCCCAGCCAGCACATGATACTGCTGCTTGCATTATGCTCCTTTTAGTAAGAGACAGGGTGGGCCTCTTGGACTATCCAGTGGTTCATGGTGTTCAGGATACACCATGATACCCACTTAATGAAGGAGAAGGAACAGGATGCACTGTGACACAGACAATAAATCATTGCTCCCATCCCAGCTGGAAAGCAGGCAGTGGTCCCAGCCTGCTCATCCAGTCCAACAGGTATGGAACTGTGACAGCAACAGATGACCTCAGCCTGCACCTCCCAACAGACATCCTGTAGTTCTGCCCTCTCAGAGCAGATAGGCAACCTGCAGTGACAGGTTACCTTGCCTGCTGTGCCACTGCTTCGGTTGTACAGATTAAATATGCTTTTCTCAGACACAGAAACTATTATTTCTCTGCGATGAAGCAGCATCTCACATTCTTATTAACCTGTGCCCTACTTCAGAAGCAAATCTAATTTGCAGCTTTCATAGTTTGCTAGAGCCAGAATTGGTTTGTTCCTGTGTCTGCTCTGAGTTTGCTGATTTTCTACTGCACTGAGTATGGCACAACTCTCTTTTCTGTGGCCTGTCAGCATTACTCCTGAGAAAAACAGAACAAGGCATTGGGGTGGTTGGAGCTGTTTGTTTCAACACTCACACACACAAAAAGGCAGATGTGTTAAAATGTTAGTAATACAAACATCAATTTGTGTCAGCAGAGAACAACGTTCTGTCAATATTCTGTCTGGGATGTTCCTACGCTTCTGGTCACCTCACGCTGAGCATCTCAAATATGATATTTGAGAGAAATTTGGGTGAAAAGAGAGAATTTCAAAGGCTTCAGTGGATTTCTGGTGGTGTGCATTAAAAAAGAGGGGTGGGGAGTATTATTTCACACGTACACTACATAGGGAAAGGGAAGCGGAGCCTTCGTGGCCACCACGAAAGCAGAACGCACAGCACCATGACTGATCCACACGGAGGTCGCTGTCTGACAACCAACACAACCAAGCTGTGGAAGCCCGGAGCTTTTAAAACCAACGCTCAACATTTCCCATTTCAGCTGGCACACTTTGTTGACTTCCTTTCTGGAAATCAATGTAACCATGCTACAGACACGGAGCCGCATGGGGCACAAGCAGCTCATCACAGTCTTATTGTAGGGAAACAAGAGGATCAGCTCCTGTGGGCACTGAGCTCTGCCGCCATGGCAGCGCTGCCCTGGGACGCAGGTTTGCGGGTTGTTCCTTTGAGCCACCTGGAAGATAAACTTTGGTCAACGCGTTACACGACGCCCTTTGTAACCAAGGGACGCCAGGTAACGTGTGGCCGGGGACCGACATTCCCCAGGCGATCATGTGGAGCCGCTGGGACCGCAATCCCAGCACGACGTCGGAGCGACCTGCGCGGTCAGGAAGGGCAGAGCCTCGGTGGGAACGCCTGTGGAAGCACCGCCATACCGCTCCATCGCGAACCGGCCCGTAGGCACCACGGCCGCACCGCCACAACGGCAGCCAGGCCTCGGCAGGCCGCGGCCCAGCCCCGCCAGGCCCCGCCCCGCCGGCTCGCCCGGGCTGCCACGTCTGCCCGGCGACGTCACCCCGGCCGGCTCCTCCGCGGCCAATGCGCAGCGCCGCCCGCCGCGCCGCGCCGACGGGGCCGAGGGAAGAAAGGCCGGGCAGCGCGCATGCGCCGCCGCCGCCGCGGGGGCCGCCGGGAAAGCGAGTCTTCTGCCCCCCGGCGCCGCCGCCATCCGCGCGGGGCGGTGGGCGGGGCGCGGACTCGCTTTCCCGGCGTGCCCCGCGGCCGCCCCCCGGCCATGTAAGCGCCGCTCGGCGAGACACCGCCCCGTTTCCTGGTTGGGCTCCGGCGGCCATTTTGGGCTGAGGAGCGAGCGCGGAGGCCGCGGAGCGGGCAGGGCGCCGGCGGAGGGGCAGGCCGAGCCGAGCGCCGAGAGAAGGCGGGAGCCGTTGGACGCCTGCATCCGCGGAGCGCCCGCCTCGGCGGCGGGAGGTGCCAGGCCGCGACCGCCACCCCTCACAGCGCGCTCGCCGTCCCTCGGGCCGCGGGCCCCACGGACATGTCCAGCATGAACCCCGAATAGTGAGTGCGGGGCGGCGGCGGGAGGGCGGGCGGGGGGGGCGGAGGGGAGCGGGCCGCGGCGGGAGGGCCGTGCGGAGCGGGGCCTTCCGGCAGGCGGCCTCCCCGCGGCGCTGGGTGACGGGGCGCGGCCGCGGCCGCGGGGCTGAAGGGCGGCGGCGGAACGCCGCGGCCATGGCGGGCGGTGCGCGGGGACGGGGCCGGCGGGGCTGCCGTGCGATCGCGGCCGGGCCTCGGAGGGCCGCGGGGGAACGGCGCTTTGTGAAAGCCGATCCGGGCCGCCGGCTCGGCAGGCGGAGGTCCGCCCTTCGCTTAGCTGCGAGTCATGTGTGTGTCACATGGCTCTTGCAAAACACCTCGAGCCTCTGCGGGTTTTGCAACGCCGGGCTCGGTATTGAAACGGCCGTCGTCAGCCCGAAGGCGGCACGGCTTTCCGGCGGGTTGCCGGAGCTCGCGGTCTGTCTGTGCAACCCCCTTCCTCGTCCCCCCCCCCCCCGGGGGCCGGGGGCTGCCGCAGCCTGGTGGCGGTGAGAGCGGTTTCTGTGCCCCCCCACCACCCCCGTGGGGCTGCGGGGACCGTCGCTCTGCTCGTGGTTCTTCACGAGGAGGAGTTCTTCAGGAGGAGAGACTTGGGAAGAGCTAACAAAAAAAAAAAAAGCATTTTGAAACCTGCTGTAGTGCTGGAGAGTGTTTTTAGGGTTCTTTCCCCGATATTGGTTTTGCCAGTGCTAAAGGTTGGGATGGCAAAGCTGCTGTGCCCTCTGATGTAACCAGAGTGTCTCTGGTGTTGAACTGCGTGTATTGGATGGCATTGCTGCTCCAGATGACACTCAACCAACTTCAGTCCTTGGAGCTTACTTTTTCTCACAGTGCTGGCTTGCGTGGCCGTGGTTTGTGCTCCTGGTGCACAGCAGCCTGACTGTGAGCACTCTGTGCCCATTAAATCACCTGAAGAGCGAAGAGAAACAGAAGGCAAAGTAGTCATCATCTAGTTTGAGATAGTTTGTGAAAACCAAGAGGTACAGCCAGCAACTCAGATTACATCTTGGCAAGGTTACATAACAAGCCTGCTGGTGTGGGTTCAGGAAATATGAAAACAGCAGCAGGATGCAGCCAGTGGGTGAGCAACCAACAAGTGCTCGGTGCCTTTATGGCCGTGAAAGCTTCCAAGGTCCCACCTGAGTTCATCCTATACACCAGCAGATTTTGGAGCCAGAGGCTGCCTGCAGAGTGCTAGGCCAGGCTGTGAGGAGCTGGGGGAGGAAGGGGTTCTTCCCATAGCTTTCTGACCTTAGGGAAGGCTCTCAGCTGATACAGAGGATGGTTTCCTGCACGGAGGTACTGAATGCTGCTCTGAAGTTGAAAGAACGTTTTGTGGGAGACTTGTTCTCTGCAGAGCACATTTCATCCTGATGATGAGGGCTGCTGAGCTCTTGAAAGCGGGTTGAAGAGGAAAGGCTGTAGTTTAAGATTAACTTGTGATATTAAAGTGTCACTTCCTGACAGGGCTGTCTCTGCCGGATGAGGATAAGAGATGGGAAGAGTACAGTGAGATTGACAGATATTTTCTTTCCCTGTAGTATACTTTGATCAATATTAAACCAGAAGTAAGACTGATGGGGCTAGAACCTTCTTTATAGTTCATCTGCAACAGGTGCAGGTGTCTATTTGTCTTTCTAGCAGTGCCTTGCCTGTAATGTATATTCATTTCCTTACCACAGCCCCACGCCCTCCTTCCCTGGCATGCCAGAGCTCCATCAGGCATCAGTGGGTCAGATAATGTTTTTAGTGAAAAAGACTTGCATTCTTCATTTGGTTTATTTAAAAAGCCATGAGATCAGAAGCATGGTGTCAGAGCTTACGGGGATTGTGTGCTTCTGGGAGCTTCCTTGGAATTTCGGTGCTCCAAGACAGCTTAGTGGGATAATGAGTGTGCTGTTCCCTCGGAGTGAAGGAAGGCTTGCTGACATGTCGCTGTGGTGTCTGTGAAGCCACGTTCTCAAAACATCTGTCTGGGCAGTGCTGGGTTGTGTTCCTCCCCCGCTGTGGTGCTTAAGTAAGCAAAGCGTCCATCTTGGCTTGAGTGTCAAGGTCTTGCCGGGTTTGGTGCTTCCTACCCGTTGTGCAACCTGTGTGCAGCAGGCTGGCTGGTGTGAACGCCGCAGGGTGAGCAGGTCAGCAGTGTTGGGAGCTCATGCTGCTGAGTGCCATGTCAGGTCTGGATTTCATGCTAGGGAGCTGGAAGGGGAATAAGGAAATGTTTGTGGAATATATTTGCTTATAGTATTCAGAGGTGTTACCAAATACCTGTGTGGGCATTTCATCTTGTATGGTGGAACTCAGTGGATGATGATTGTGTGACAGCTTTGGGTTGCTGGAGACATCTGGAGTCATGTGTTCTAACTTTTCTAAACCACAGTGTGTGTTGCAGAGAAGCATTGTCTTCCAATTCTGTTTGCTTCCACAAGCAGAGGGTAATCAGTGGCAGTCGTGCTCCTCTTCAGCATTTCTTGGATGGTGGAACAAAGACAGAAAATTGGAGGCTGCTGTGTCTGTTTGCAATAACCCTGCTGCTGACATCAGTGATTAAAGCTGATTCCAGCAGTTACCTGTAGGGGTTGGATGTCTACCTTGTCTTGTCTGTTTTGGGATAAAACCTTCCTGATCCTAGGAGAAGAAAGAACACTTTCACCTGGGTTAACAACAATATTGTAGGCATGCAGATTCCTCATTCTGTACAACTTTGGCCTCATCTGTCCTGAACTTCCTGGCCATGGCATGGAGAATCTGTAGTAGTGCTACTGTTCACTCAGATGTGACAGTTCTCTTTGGAGATCTCATCTTTTGCAGCAGGCAGTTGAATTTAGTATTATCCAACCCTTCTCTTTGGCAAGAAGCTGGCGTGTCCTCTTCCTGAAAAGGAGGATGGAAGAACCTCCCTTGTACTTGCTGTACCTGCCTGCCTTGCTGTGCATTCTCCTCCAGTGTGCTGTCTGGTATGGGTGCTAAGTATGCCTGCTTATATACATAATGAGAGATGGCTGAATGATCAGTATGAATTCATGTCACTTCGAAGTGGTGTGGAGAAGCTGTATTGCTTGTGTTCAGCCAGCTTTACCAAGGCTTTCTGTGCTCTAAGAGCCAGTGACCAAACTCTTCAGTCCTGAAAAGCAGAACTCGGTAGCATCAGAAGTGGTTGTTGCACTTCAGAGCCAACACCAAAATTAACCTGTGTGACTTGGACACATGAGAACAGTGAAAGCTGTTTATTCCATCAGCTGAGTTCGGTCTGGAAATAGACTTCAGTAAGGCTTTGTAGTTTGTTTTCATTTCTGTTGGATTTAAACTGCTAGAAGTATAACATCATGGCCCGTGTAGCACTGTTCATCTGGTTCCTGAGGTCTGTATATAGGCACCTCATGCTTTAAAAGCTCCTAAAGCAGCTGTACTTAGAAATGCAGCATGCAGTTGGGTGTTATGCATGCAGTAACCTTAGTTTTTGAGAACCTAAACAGCGAGGTTCCACTTCCAGTTATCCTTGAGTTCGCACAGGTCTAAGCTTCAGTCATGCTGATCTGGTGAAAGTAGGTTTATGACACAGCACCCATTTCTAGGGTGGCAGCCACTTAGTAAAGGCCATTGCCTTGTGTCGGGGCCAGAATGGTGCTGGATCTGCTATGAGCTCTGGATTGCTTCTGAAACAGAGTGAAGTCAGGAAGGCCTTAGTTGGTAAAGGTGTCAAAAGCAGTATTTAAGGCTTTTGGATTCCTGTTGCTTTAATTTAGCGGTAGTGCTGGGTAAGCTGTGACAGCCCTTCTTTGCTTCTGAACAGTAAATGCATGCATGTAAAATGGAAGACTTAATAGCAAGGTAGAGGTGGCTTGTGGCTGCCCTGAGCACCAGGAGGAGGACAGGGAAGGCCATGTGGTGCCTGGAAGCTGAGGACACCTGCATCTTCCTGATGACAAGCTCCTCACTGGGGCCTTATCTAACTAAGAAGGAACTAATGCTTTTCTCCCAACATTAGCAGCAATGTTTTAGTGAGAACAGTGGTAATATTCATATGATACTGTTCTTAAGGAGATTACAAATGTGCTGCAGGCTCTCATACTTTCAAGAGTATTAATGCTTTCCAGAAGTAATAATTTAGTCTTGCAGGAAACTTAAGCTTTGCCAGCAACTTAACAACCAACATATACTGTGAAACTTGAAAACTGAGGAAGCTGTAGCTTCAGTTTGTGATCATGGAGAAGGAGGAATAGGTTGAACTGCAGGCCAGGTCTGAGAGCTGTGTGCCTTCACCTCACCCTCCAGCCTATGTCACTCTTCTCTGCTGCTCCCAGGGCAGCAAATCCTTGGTGGGAGTAAAGAGACTTCAGTACCCGACTGCAGGTGCTTGAGGGATAGCTCCTGCCTCAGTTCCTGGGTGTAGGAGGTGGCTGGGAGAGCACTGAAGTAGCTATAAGGCTGGCCATGCAGTCCTGCTGGCTCGCCATCAGGCTTAGAGCTCATCTTGTGATGGAGCTCAGCAGGGCATTCTCAGCTCTCACCTCATTGCTGTGGCAGCTTCTACAGGTTGGCCCACAAGACGTATGGAACTGCTGTCCCAAAGGGCGTGGGGGCAGTGCATAGGACGCTGCTGGGTCAGCTCAAAGATAGGCCTGAGCTTTGTGAGTGGCCTGTCAGTGCTGTCTGGGCAGTGATCACCAGTGTGAGCTGCTGGCAGTAATAGTGCCCCTGGTAAGTAGTAGTTCTTCATCTGTCTTGAAGCTGTTGAAATAAGTGGGTTGTGTGTGTGCAATCAAACTTATCTCTCCTGAATTATTTGGGTTAGTAACTGTCATTTTACTAAAACAGTCTTGCTTCATGTTAGTATGTGACTTGACAGTAGTGAGTTCTGATGGCCATAAACTGCTAAATATCCTTTAGATGACTTTGATTTTTGAAATACCTTGAGTGCTTTTTACTTTATGTTGTGTAGGAAACATGCATTTGTGAAAGATTAGCTTATTAGTTGTTACACTTACCACTTCTCTCAAGGCTAGAGACAAGCCAGAAGCACTGTGAAGGTGAGTGGAAGTCTCAGCTGACCAAGTTCCTTCAGCTTGGGACCAGCTGGAAAGATGGGTCACCCAGGCGTGTGAGCAGAACAGAGGTGATGGCTGGTGGCTGACCAGCTGTTTGGTTGCTATCAGCTGAGGATGCATGCAGGCTGCTGCCAGCTAGAGTTGCTGCAGCACTGGGGAGTAATAGGTAGGGATGAGTGGTTTCAGGCACTTGGGTAAGTCTTATCTTCATTTGGTTAAGTGGCACAGAAACATACATGTTGTAAACCTGTGGCTAAATGAGTATAAGATGTCATCCTGGACATCATGGGGCTGAAGTGCTACAAGCCTAGGGTGGGTTAGTCTAACACAGGTTAGCTGCTTGCTGCAAGTGGTGGTCCACATCATACCGTCATCCTCCTGAGCACAGATATGTGCTGATATCACACCTGAGCATGAATATATTCCCATTTGGCAATGGCTTTAGTTTTCTTTCTTTTCTGGAAGACCAGTAGAGTATGTGGCCATTCTGCTGTAAAGTCTGCAGCAGAAGACAAGTGTTCATTTTCTGTTAGCAGGTCATTAAACTTAATTTAGGTGTACAGGCTGTTAACACTGTGTATTCCGTTGGCTTTGTTTGCTTTTGGCCAGCTGTCCATGGAGTTACACAGTGGCATTGGGCCTTTGACTTAAAAATGGTGTGGAGAAAGCTTGCTGGCCACCAGAACTATTAGTTCTGCCATCTGTTGCTGCAGTTGCTCAACCAAAGAGCAAGGCTTGCACTTAACTGGAAAGTGTGGTTTCAGCTTTAGCTAGACCACAAAGGGCTGAAACAGGGCTCTCTTGCCTTGCTGATAGAGCAGTGTCCTTAGTGAAACTTCCCAGGAAGAAATGCTTCTATCCAAAAACGCTGCATTCAGAACATGTACCTCACATTTCCCTTACAAAGCAAATTAAGTGACTTGTGAAAGCGTCTAAACTGGGTAGAGGAGTTTGGAGTTGTAGGTGCCTGTTCTCTAGCAGTGAATTAATTTACCAAGCAGATATATTAAATTGCTTTAATGAACTTGGCTGTCAATGGCATTTTTCACTAAGTGCTGTTTTTTCTTCTTGCAGTGACTATTTATTCAAGCTACTTCTGATTGGAGACTCCGGTGTTGGGAAATCTTGCCTTCTACTTAGGTTTGCAGTAAGTGATTGTGCTTAAACTTTATTGGAAAACAAAACAAAAACCTGCTGGATACTTAAGAAGAATTTACCTGCTATAAGAACTGCTTGAAAGGACTGATATCTGTTTAATATCTAGCCATAACCAAAGTATTCCATAGCTCTCCTGTCTTCTGCACTTGTTTCTAGCTGATGTGTCCTCAAGCTATAAGGACAGATGTTGAGGATGTGCAGTTAAGTTTGTCACTCTCTTACTTGAGGGAGAATATCCTAATGCTAGGTCTTGATACTATTGCAGAAAATGGTGGCAGTTCCTGCCCAAACATCTGCTCTGGGAGAGCCTGCTGTGCTGCATGCTACCTGCATGAAGTGGTGGTCTGCTGTGCACCAGCAGCATTACACATGTGGAAACTATCAGAGTGTGCAGTGCTGCTTTAGTAGGACAGGGTGCTGTGAAAAGCAGAGTGAACATTTGATGTAACCTGCTCTGCTCTTAGAGCTGGAGGCGGTGGATTGGAAGTGACACCACTTGGCTGGAGCGATACTCCCAGATCAGTCTAGCCTGCTTTTCTTGCAGATGCTTCTTGAATACATTTTGTCTTCATGTGAATTGTCCAACTTTTCTTTTTGATAATCAGCTCAAGTCTGTGTCACTTACCTGATATTTCTGTAACTAAGTAGCTTTTTCCTCTGGAAATTTGACTTTCTAGCTAAGCTTTTTTTTGCTTGACATAAGGAATTATTACAGCATTTGCTTACATGTGCTCCTGCTGTAGGTTAAGCAGCAACAGGCTTTTTGAACACACCTTTCTGAGCACTGAAATGTTAAGGACATAAATGTCACATTCTAAAAGGTTTAATACTTTATTTCTACATTCTGCTCCTTCAGGCAGATGTATTATCTGAGGTGTTTTCCATTCACAACCCAAAGAAATCCCATGCTTTTGTGCCAGCTGCTGGTTATGTAAAGCCCTTTGTGGCATATTTTGCCCAAAGTTCTATCCTGCTGGTACTTCAGGGCTGTAAGCTGCTTTATGCCAGTAGGCTCATGATCTCTAGAACATAGCAGTGAGCCCAAGGTTCCTGTGCTCCCTAAGGCCAGCTGGGAGCTCAGAGCAGCTGTGTGTGCTGTTAGACCAGTGCTGCCGTTGGCTTCCTGTGTTTACTCAGACTGTGCAGCAGGGGACTTCAACACAGGAGCCTAAGCTGTAATTCTAAACTGCCTTAGCAACCAAAGGATCTGAAATTCAGATGTGGAGTGTGACTGAAGCAAAGCCTTTACCTTCTTGGAGATAGCTGCTGTGTCACAGGTAAAGGAATCTCCAAAGAAGATAAAAATTTGAGGCATTTTGATGACCATCATGGTTATTCAAAATAGCTTCTCAGTTTGCCAACTCAAACAAAGGCTGTCTTTTAAGCTATGGTTCAAGAGGACTTAATATTGTAGTAGTTTTCAGAATGAATTTTACTGAGTAGTTGTGGCACATAAATCTTGTTTTATGCCATGCTTTTAACTTTTCATACATTTCTGAAGTGTAAATATTGATTGAAGAGGTGCAGGTAACTGTTGGACTTTGTAATGGATGGTCAGACCACTTTTTGCTGGAGGACTAAGTAGCTTTGTTTGCATGGTGTTTGTCTGTTGCATAATTAAGTAGGTGACTGCAGAAGGGCAGCTGGCTTGACTCTGTTCACTCTTTCCTAGGATGACACGTACACAGAAAGTTACATCAGCACAATTGGTGTGGACTTCAAAATCAGAACTATAGAACTAGATGGGAAAACAATCAAGCTTCAGATAGTAAGTGGTATTTCTGAACTCCTAACTACATCAATCAGTTAAAGCATGGTTACCTTCGTGATTACTTATATTTGATTATATTTTAATGATTAAAATGGTGTCTTCCCTGTACCAAGAGGATAGGCAATTGTTACAAGACTTCCCATTGCCTGTTTCTAAAGAAGGATGCTGATGAAGCCTGCTGGCCCAAAGGGGGAAATGGCCTGTTGTGGTTTTTTTCTTCCTCTGGGAAGACAAGAAAGCTGACGTGTTACAAGCCACCGTGGGCAGTGAGCTGAGGGGGGGGTAGGATCCTGTGCTGGTGTGTTCTCATCAAAACTGGGCTCGTTCTGCAGTAGTTGGCAAGGATTTGTGCAAGGACATCATGCTACTGCCCCAGATGCCCAACTTCTGCCGCAGCTGTTAACAGCTGTCTGTACTGTTTAGTGCTGAAAATGTGCTTTCATGCATCTGAAAGGAGAAAGTAACACAGATGCTTGTTAATTGGCTTGCCCAACTTAGCATTGACTGTCTTCTGGTTGTTTGGCCTTTCCCTTAGAAGAAGCAGGGGAAGAGGCTTGGCAGCTTTTTCCTCTAATCTTGAAGCACTCCGAAATGGTGACTTGTGTAACGAAATCTAATATCTGTGCAAGGTCACACAATCCCTGTCAGCCATTGCTTCCAGCTCAAGCAGAGGCACTCAGGATGGGGAGGCAGTGACTCAGGGATTTCAGGCTGTGTTATGGAGCAGCAGTCCGGTTCACAGCCAGAAACCTCTGTGGCAGAGCCTGCAGACCTCCAGAGCCAGGAATGCTGTCAGTACTGAAATCTGTCTCTGAGTCTGGCTGCTTTTAATATGTGCTTAGCCCTGCTCATGATGTGGCCCAGGGAACAGTGGTGTTTGGGTGAGTGGTGTTTCTGCCGTGGCAGGGGAAGAAGTCAAGAACCACATACCCTTCCTTAACAAAGGTTGCCTTTGCAGCTCCTGTACCAATGAAGCTGAAGGGTTTGGTGATGTTAAAAGATGCCCACACCTGTCTGATCTTAACAGGTTTTAAAGTCCTGGCTCGTATGTTTGTTCTCCTCACCACTGCACTGTAGCTTCCATTGAGGTCCAAACAATGTGAAATGCTTTCTTCATTGAGATATCTTTAGTGCACTTGTCCAAAAACCAAACGAACAGGCGGTTCTAGAAAAGCACCTACTGAAGTGTGCTTCACAGTTAAAACACTTATCTTCAAACCTGTTTGTTTCTGTCTCTGTAGTTGTGACTTGGCTATGCCTGCAGCTGGATGGCTGATCAGCCAAGCTGCATTTCCACAAGGTTGTGTAATGCTGGTACAGCTACACTGCAGTAACTGGTCCTGTTTGTCTTGCAGTGGGACACAGCGGGACAGGAGAGGTTTCGAACTATCACTTCCAGTTACTATAGAGGAGCTCATGGCATCATAGTTGTGTATGATGTTACAGATCAGGTAAGGGGTGAATCTGTGCCCGGTGCTTTCCCACATGGACTGCACTAGGCTGGTATGTAAATAAATGCAATCTGATGCTTTTTGCCCTGCACAGGATTTCAACAACTTGGCATTTCTTAAGTATACAAGTGGCATGTTCTTCTGACTGTGTTAATGTTTATCAAGCTAAATGTGTGCTAGTGTCTGCTTTGGGGCTTAACAAAGAAATACAAGGAGCTTTGGGATACGTGGCTGTAAAGCTGTGGTATCCTAGGCTTAAGCTAAGATCTGCTGGGCAGGTAACTGACTGTACTGTGTGAATATTTCTCAGCCTGCCTTTGGCAGCGGGAAGCCTGAGTTACTGATGAAGTTGTTGAAAGGTTTCTGAATGTACTTGAACTTTGGTCTGCAGTGAAGACTGGAATTTGAAACAAATGTCAGTGTGTGCAATGTACAACTGAACCAGTGTTTTCTGTGCATCTCTGAAGATTACTGGTGCTGTTGTGCTGCCTGAAGGGCTGTTTGGAGGCCCTGAGTTTCCTGAGCTAATATAAAAGGAACAGTTGGGTTCAGTACTAACCTGAGTGGCAGTTCTGTATTTCTGGAGTCAAAGACTCCATCTCTACGACAGTGTGGCTTGCACCTCATAGCTAGTGCTCTTAATACCTGGGGTGATTCTGCTTTCAGCTGTGTGCCTTTTCTCTCTCTGCTACAGGAAGAGGAGGAGAAGTCCCTGATGGTGTATGTTGGCCATTCAGGAGGGAAATACAAATGGGTGGAGGGGGAAATGCAGCAATGGAGGAAGGGTGATTGTACAGGGCTTGGAGCAATGAATTCTAGAGTTTCTAGATCGCATGTTGACCTCCTTATCCTGAAATAATCAGGGGAGTGCTGTGTTGTTGATAAATACAGCAGCATTATTGTTCTATCCCTTGTGGTTGTGAAGCACACTGATAAGCACGCTATTCTTCATCTTTTTCCAGTCATTACCAAGTAGTGCTGACCTGTGCTCATGGTGAAGGGTCTTGCTTACAGTTCTCTTGTCTCCTAGGAGTCTTTCAATAATGTAAAACAGTGGCTGCAGGAGATAGACCGTTATGCCAGTGAAAACGTCAACAAGTTGTTGGTGGGGAACAAGTGTGATTTGACCACAAAGAAAGTAGTAGACTATACAACAGCAAAGGTATGTTGATAATATCCTTGCATGGCTGAGCACTGCCTTGGGTTGCAGATGCAGCTGAGTAGGGTAGAGGAGCACCTTGGTACCCAGGTGGCAGTGTGCCATGAATGCAGGTAGCTTAGGTGCACAGCAGGCTGGGGCTTGGGAGTGGGGTTGTGGTCTGGGAACTTGTAGCTCGTACAGAGCTGCGCTGGGAAGCAAGGTGAGGTATGAATCTGTACATGAGCTCACTGTTTGCTGTTTCTCAATTTGCAGGAATTTGCAGATTCTCTTGGAATTCCATTTTTGGAAACCAGTGCAAAGAACGCCACAAATGTAGAACAGTCTTTCATGACCATGGCTGCTGAGATTAAAAAACGAATGGGTCCTGGAGCGACAGCTGGTGGTGCAGAGAAGTCCAATGTTAAAATTCAGAGCACTCCAGTCAAGCAGTCTAGTGGAGGTTGCTGCTAAAACTTGCCTCCCCCCTTTTGTCTCACAACAATGAATTTGCAATCTGAACCCAAGTGAAAAAAAAAAAAATTGCCTGAATTGTACTGTATGTAGCTGCACTACAACAGATTCTTACCGTCTCCACAAAGGTCAGAGATTGTAAATGGTCAATACTGACTTTTTTTATTCCCTTGACTCAAGACAGCTAACTTCATTTTCAGAACTGTTTTAAACCTTTGTGTGCTGGTTTATAAACGTGTAATCCTTGTTGCTTTTCCTGATACCAGACTGTTTCCTGTGGTTGGTTAGGATGTATTTTTGTTTTGATGTTTCTATTGGCATGTTTAGATGTCAGGTTTAGTCTTCTGAAGATGAAGTTTAGCCATTTTGTATCAAACAGCACAACAGTGTCTGTCGGTTTCCATGCATAAAATTTAGTAAGATATATGTAAGATCTGATTTGCTAGTTCCTTCTTGTAGAATTATAAATGGAAAGATCACACTATCTCTGATTAATAGTTTCTTCATACTCTCTGCATATAATTTGTGGCTGCAGAATATTGTAATTTGTTGCACAATATGTAACAAAACTGAAGAAATGTTTAATAAATATTGTACTTATTGGAAGTAATATCAAACTGTATGGTGATAAATATTGTCTTAATTTGTATTGGCTAAAGGGGAAATCAGGCTTGCATTGTGCACAAAACATATCTTTGTGCAGCCTCTCTGACTGCTCTCAGACCTTGTAGTAGAGCAGAGACCTTCCCTGCAACAAACATTGTGCTGTGCCCCAAAAGCCTGAGCTCTCACAGTGCTGAAGGCACACACCCCATACCAGGAACACCCGGTGTTGGTGGAGGCATCGTGCACTCTGAATGTACTGCAGTTCCCTAACTTAGTCTCAGATCTTAATTTATTTCTCAAGGACTCCACGTAGGGCACCTGTCTGCTTTGTGTGAGGGGAGAGGAGCAGTATTTCCCTAATGTGAGTGACATCAGCGTAACCTTGAGGCGGTTAATATAACTTTCTACCAGTATATTATGTCTTTTCTATATACTGTTAATTCCATCCTCTTTTAATTAATACTCTTCTTCATGCAACAGCTTAGTTTCTCTTCTGTTATGTGTAGAGGCACCAGGAGGATGCAGTGGGGACAGGGCAGCCCCACCCCAGGCTGTTGCTCCAGTAGGCGCTATTGCACCCAACGTGGAACTAACCAGCAGCAGTGAGGTTTGGGCAGCGTGTGATTCGTTGTACAGAGCTAATCAAGTCATTAGTGCCTGATGTCTAGCTAAAAGCCACAGGAAAGCTAGCCTATAACACTTCCTATACATGTAAAATTGTTCAGCTTTATCTAAACTCAAATGTTCAGCCTATTCTGTAAATAGTCTCATGTTTGAAAGACCATGTAACATTCCCCTAGTAGTAAATACACCTTGTGGTAGTAAGAATATAGCCTAGGTATGTTGTGAGGTATAAACTAAAATTGGTGCAAATATCCTCTGATCTTTTTTTTGGGAGGGGGGGAACTTTGGCTAACAGCTTTCTTCAACATAGTTGCATCAATCAACAGGCAATTGTAATACATAAAGTATTGTCATGGTTAAGTTGAACTCTTCCACTTGAGACCTTCACAATAAAGTGATGTGCTTTCTATTAGAGATGTGCTTGTTGGTATAATTCATTATCATGTGACTGGCTCCTCCTTGAGGGCAGGAGCCATGGGAATAGTGAGTGCTGCTAAGATCAGGAAGTGACCCAGAAGGTGTACTGAGGGCAAAACATCTTCCCTTCAGAGAACTGCACAAATGAACTTAAATGTTGAGATGCCTGCTACATAATATCCAAAACAATGTTAATATATACAGTAATAAAAGCATTGCAAAACCAACTTGGGCTACACCAGTTGTTTGGTGGTTTTTGTTGTTTTATTTTTTTTTCCTAAGTCATGACTTAACATGCTGGCACTGTTCAATGCTGGGACCAGGTGGAGAGTAGTGCAGGTTTAAAGGTAATCCCTGCTGAACTGGGCTCTCACTTGTGAGCTCCAGCACAGTGGTTTGTGCTTAGAACCTGCCCGTGATGGCCAACAGGCAGCAGCCTTTCCTTCCATCAGCAGAGGGGTAATGCTGACTCCTGCTGCAGGAACCACACCGAGTGTTGAGAGGAGGAAGTGGAACTTGGAAAATATTAAACAAAAAAGACCAGTATGTTATTTAGAACTCCTGGCTGCTTCGGTGTAACTGTACTTCTTGCCTTCCACTTGTGCACTGCATGTGCTATATCTGTTCTGTTGGTAAGAATGGGAGGAAATGATGTATTCTGCAAGAGAACGTGACTATTACTATTTAGCGTAAAGGTTAATTACAAGTACCAACAGCCTGTAACTTTCTTTTTTTGGCTACTTACCTTATGAAGTTGCTCCAAGCCCACCCTTTTTTCTTGCAGAAGGGCCCTGGAGCCTTTTTCCAGAGAGCTCCAAGGATGAAGGGGAGCTGAAAGAGGGGGATGGCACAGTCCTCTTCAGCCAGAGGGACCAGCATGGTGCAGCAGCTCATGCACAGCAGGCTGCCTGCCTGACACCACGCAGCTGCTTGCTGTTTTTATCAGGAGTCACTCAGAGTATTGGCTCTTTGCATTTATGCATAACAGAACAGTCAAGTGGGCACTGATGGGTAATTATAAACAAGAGTTTGCTCCCAAGAACCAGGAGGAGCTGCCGCTGCTTGACTTCCAGCACCTATTTTTGAAGGGCACAAACACAAACTGAGAACGCTGCTATTAGAATCACACAGCTTTACTTAGGTGTGAGTTGCACTGCACACTATGGATTACTCAGTTAAAAAAATGAGCTCCTGCCACGTGGGACAGAGCACTGCAATAAAAGAGTAAGCTACATTCCAATAAAACAAAGAAGGAGGCGGTGAGCTGTACATTCCTCACTCGTAGCGCTCCCCAGCTTAGCAATAACAGCGATACCAGGAGCCAAACAACTGCTGTACAGCTTGCCTTTCTGTGGCTACAGTAAAAACCAAACTGAACGGGCCCATGTTGGCCAACACAGCAGTGGTATCCCTGCAGAGCTGTCCGTGCAGTCACTCTGCTCAGCCCTCCTGTGCCTGGCTAACGAAGCTCAGCTCTGATGGAGGCAGCACCTGCAATGGAAACAGAAAGTTAATCTTGGGCAGTGGCTGCAGTCCAAACACAAACAAAACCAACTCACATTGTGCCTCAATCACCTCTACATACACGCTTGAGAGCATGTAGTATGTGTCTTTAAGAATAAGAAATAAAAAGCTTTGTAATGCAGCATTACCCTCGTCTAAAGCTTTGGAAACATTTATGTCCCCTTCACCACTCCAATAAATGTTCAGAAATGCAACATGCGAGGTCACAGAGCACTGGGGGAGGAAGGAGTTCCCAAGTTGTGCCTCTCAGGGCGCAGGAGCTGCACCAGCCCTCCTGACGCAGTCATTTCATAAGGTTTTAGAAGGATTCCCAGTGACAGCTCAATTGGCTGAGGGAAAAGGGGACCAGATTTACTCCACAGTGATGGCCCTCAATCACCGCTCCGTGCCAATGTTCCCTCTGCCCTTACCCTGCTCGACCACTGGGCCTCTGGTGCCTGAGCTGCTGCCTGCTGTGTGCTGCTGCTGCTCTCCCCCTGCACGGGAGCCACAGCAGCCAGGACCGACTGATACAGGCGCTCTGCGTGGTTCTCCAGCTCCTCTGACTGCTTCTCGATCAAACCCAGCGTGTCCTTTAAGGCTGGAAAACAGAAGGCATGAGTGGAGTTATTAACACGGCTGTAAGAACAAAGAATAGAGCTCTGCCTGCCCCAGACAGACTTCTGAAGGAAACCGACTGTCAGATCTCACTGAGCAAGTCCATGTCTGCCCCTTCCAAATTGTGATGCAGTGTTACAAGGGCAGCAGGATGCGACATAGGAAGCTGCAGAGTAAGACTGAAAGTACAAAAATAGGGGCTCCTAAAGGAGTCCTTTATGCAGAATGCAAAAGTAGACTATTAAAACCCCTTTGGTGGCTGCAGACAAAGACTTTTTGGCCATGGGACATGTGCACATATCCATCAGCCATGCAGGCAGCAAGCACTGATGGATGGCACGGCATGGAGCAGGGTCAAGGCACAGAGAAGCCACAGCACCTCCAGCCACAGATACACCTCTGCATCAGTCCTTTCCTTACATCCGCCTCCATTCTCACAGCAAACTGCCCACCAACTGCCAGGGATCTGGAGGGCCGGCTGTACCCACATGCAGCCACACAGAAGTGCCCACCCCCCCACCCCCACCCAGCAGCTCCTGCTCACCTGGCGAATTGGAGGCCATGCACTCAAGCAGAGCGGCTCCACGCTGCAGCACGCTCTCTGTCAGGCTCCGGTGGTCGGCCACGTCCTTCCTGAACTCCTGGGGAGAAAAGGGGAGCGCTGCTTAGCAGCATGTTGGGCAGCACCCACCCCCAGCGTGGCTGTGTGCTCCAGGCCATACCCACCAGGTAACGGTGCAGCGCCGCCCTCACGCTGGCAGCATCAGGCATAGGGGGCACCCAGCCATCCGCCGTGTCCGCCACATCATACAGCCAACAGATGAGCTCCTCCAGCTGGTGGCAAAACACCTGCATAACAAATCACAGCTGCTGCTCCGCCAGCTCCCTGCCCTCCTCCTCACAGCGACCCAGACCCACGGAGTTCATCTGCAGCTGCTCCTCCCCCAGGGATCGTCTCATTCAATTGAGTGCCTTCATTTATTTTTAAAGCATCTCAGTGAGGGATTATTTTTGTAGGATGCTGTGTAAAGCCCAGGGGCCTCTGCTCCCTCTGAAGCCTCCAGCCCTGCTGGGCTCCGTCTGGGAGTCGTGCTGCTGCTCCGGGTACAGAGAGCTCCCCAAGCAGCCCTGTACACCCCAGGTACAGCCCTCACACATCCCAGGCAAGGCCGTGTTACAGCCCCAGGTAAGGCCCTGTTACCCCTGGTTTGCAGCACAGCTGCCCCGACTTCCCAGCCCTCCCCAAAAGTTGTGACTGCTTTAAGGTGAACTCAGGCCACCAACAGGGATAACCCAGAGAGCAGAAATGTTGTGAGGACGAAGAACTCCCCGCTACCAGAGGTTCTTGCTCCATCTGAGGAAATTATGTGCCCCGGTGAGCCACCCTGCACAAATTCCTACCAGCTGCCAGGGACCGAGCACCAGCCAAGAGGCACTGGGAAGACAGGAGCAAAGTATGGCCCCGAAGAGCAGTGGTGAATGAGGGAACTGGGATTGTTCAATCTGGAGGAGGCTCAGGGGAGACCTTACCGCTTGCTACAACAGCCTGAAAGGAGGCTGTGCTGAGGTGGGGGTCAGCCTCTTCTCCCAGGTAACAGCAATAGGACGAAAGGGAATGGCCTCAAGTCGCACCATGGGGGTTAGGTTTGGTATGAAGATCTTAGTGGTGTTTCCAACCGTAACGATCCTATAATCCTACATTGTATGCAAAACCTTCCCACAAGAAGCTTCAGTCCCTGGTCTCAGCCTACCTTAACGCACTGGGCGAGGGATTCACTCCACTGGTCCCCCTCTGTGGGACAGCCTGCAGCGTGCAGCCTGCTCAGCCGTGTCCCCTCCAGTACAGCCCTGCTGCTGGCAGGGAGATGTGGTCTCTGCAGAGGGTCTCTGTTGATTCTGCTGCTTGGCTGAGCGCCGTCCCAGCCGGAGGGGTGACATAGCCCAGCAGGGCCTCCAGTTCTTTCCCTTTGGTCCCTGCTGCCCACTTCTCCAAAAGGAGCCCATTTGGACGAGAGGGTCTCTGGGCCATTGCTGCGAGGTGGAGGGTCCCAGTGGCTTTGCCTGGGTGTCCTTATGGTTAAGGAAAGGTCAGACAAAATCTGAGACAACGTTTCCAGCTCCCGGAGCCGGGGAGGCAGGGAAAGGAATTCTTCATCACCATCCCACTCCCTTCTCAAGGGGAGTATTTGTGTTGTAGGCAGAAACCTCTCAGCGCTTTTCACCTTTCCTGTGTGACTGGAAAAGGGATTCCTGGTACACCAGCTTCCCCCATCCGCATCAGAGCAATCATATGAACTCAGCCTGGCTAACCCGGATAACATTAAACCCTTAGCAAAACCTCCAGCAGGACCTGCAGTGCCAGCAGAGGAAGTGCTCCTTGCCAAGGATGCTTTTGCAATGGGAGAAGGTTCGTAGTGAGAGAGAGCTCCCGCACTGCCTGCTTTTCCAGCCACTGGTGTGGAGTATCTCCTTGTGGAAGCCACAGCCCCCTGATGCTGATTTTCTCTCCTTCCCTGATCCCGCCAACCTAGGCCATAGATGCTGGTGGATCTGAAAGTGCCCTCAGGAGACAGAGAGAAGCTGTCCAGATCTACTCCTGAGTCGTGGAATAAAGGCTCCGGCACCTTCCCAAGCTTGTACTTTGGCTTCAGCGGGTATGTATAGTCCAGCAAGTCCTCATACTCTTTATTGGGGTTCCAGTGGGGAGACTGACGATCCGGGGATGGGGGTAATGAATCAGGTATGGCGCATGCCCAGTAATCAGCCTGATAGGAGGACATCTTCCTGACACGCTCCATGGCGGCACAGTCACGCAGCAGGGGGCTGAGGGCCTTGCGTGCCTGCAGTGTCCTACCTCCTGTTGTCCTACCTCCCGTTGTCCTACCTCCCGTCACACCCGGCTGGTGGCACAGCTCCCAGGTGGCTGCAGTAGGTGTGTCCAGGCTGGCTGGTGAGCTTTGGGACCGCCTCCCTTCCTGCTGCTCAGAGATGCTGTTTTCCTCTAAGGAGAGAGTGGAGAAGCTTGATCTGGAGCGGCTCTGCCTGGGGCTCTTGGGGCTGGGCAGGGTTAGCTGAGGCAAGGACTCTGCGGGGCTGGAGGATGGGGACCAAGGTGCCTGGCTCCAGTGCCTGGAAGCGATGTGATGGACGCTGGCAGTGCCATTTTCCTCTGTAGAGTTCTGCAGGGACCCAAGGAGAGAGGAAAGGAGAAGCCAATTCACGTGCTTGCTCAGTTTACAGCCCCAGCCATGTTACAAGCCTCCCGCACCACCAGGAAATCCCAGTAAAAACACTTCCCAGGAGAAACACTTCTGATGCTCGGGGAATGGTACATAATAGTCGTGCTTTGTGCTCAGACAGAAAGCCCCTTTGTGCAGCCAGGCTACCGAGATAAAAGCCCAGCCCCAGCTCCGCCCCGAGAGGCGGCACAGACACGAACTCTGTTCCAGCAGTGCGCCTGCACGCCGCTCCTCAGGCCTGGACGGGGTTTGTTTTTAAGGAAAGGCATCTGGAGGACTTGGAAGGCTGCATGAGTCACTTGGCAGCCAGAGACACTTACTTAAGGAGCTCCATTTTGAGCAGCTTCCAGCTCCACGGCAGCAACACAGGAACCAGGGCAACGGCCTGTGTGCCGGCACCCAGCACACCGCCGGAGGAGAAGGGGAGCTGCCCCCCTCAGCAGCACCCACTACCACTGCTGCACGCTTAATGCAGCAGTGTCACTACTTAGAACCCAAGGGCTTCTCCTCCCTGCTTGGGGTGACGGTGTTTTGGGTTGATCTCAGCACTTTTTCGAGCGCACAACAGCTGATGTGCTGTCAGGAGATGCAGTGCTCTGCGCTACAGGATTTTGTGTAACATCAGACAAGGTCCTTTGCCTCCAGGCCTTTCCTTCCCCTTGAGGTGAAAGCTGCCCAGGACAGATACTCCTTCCCACCCCACAGGAGCCAGACACACAAGGTCCCAGCTCACCAGCACCCATTGGCAATACAGTGGTCAGCACTCACCTGCTGCTGTTCCAGGAAGGACCAGTGGCCGAGACGACGAGATGAATCACCACTGTGGTCAGCTCCATAGGTCAGCGGCCGTCTCTCCAAGCGGTTTGCTTCCATTCCAGGCAACCTGGATGTGGGTGCTGTAACACTGGTAGCCAAACCACCACGTCCACTCACTGCCAGGCTCTCCGTGCCGTTCAGGGTGGTTTTGGCTTCCTCTGCACCCAAAAGCTGGTGCACATTGCTGGCCAGCTCCGGGCAGTCCGTCTGTCTGTCCGTGCAGTCCCACCTTCCGTAGCATTTGGCCTTCTGGCTCAGCGAGGCTTCAGAGAGCGACTTTGCCACATCCAGGGCCATCAGCACAGAACTTCTTCTGGGTGATGCCGCTGCGTCCCGGGCTCTCTGAAACACACAACAAAAGATGCTCTCCACCTCCCCTCATCTCCACGCAAAGTGAAAGAGTTGGGTGGTTTTATAGCAAAGCCAGCAGTGTGCACAGGGGGCCAAGAAGGCCAAGGGCATCCTGGCTTCTATCAGCACAGGCTGCCCAGGTGGGGTCACCGTTCCTGGAGGTGTTCAAGAATTGTGGAGATGTGGCACTGAGGGACTCGGTGGGGTTGGCCTTGGTGATCTTAGAGGTCTTTTCCAACCTTAATGACCCTATGATTTGTCACACCATGGTGCATCAAAGTGCAACCCAGGGAAGAGCAAATTGGCCTTCCTGTCTGAGCAGTGATGCCTGGTTTCTGGGCACAGCCCACAGGCACAATGCAACTAAAGATCTTACAGCCCCGAGCGCAAACCTGTGTTCTGCACCACAGCTTGGTCCTCTCCTGAATTAACAGCCCATCTCAAAACCAGGCTGTGTGCCATCAGTGGGCCCACACGAAACATCCTTCATCAGAACACAGAGCACATACTAGATTGGCAGAGCCCTGAAGCATGCTGGGGGGAAAGCTGAGGTTTTTAAGGGCCAAATGCAAAAACCCTGAGATGGAAGCCACACAGAAGTGAGCAGTATATAGAAAAATAAAGAGGGAGAGACAGGAAGCCATAAACCCTAAATCTTGGTGCTTAGCTGTGCAATTTTGTGCAACCTGATCCAGGTGTGGATGTCCCTGCTCACTGCAGGGGAGCTGGACTAGACGGCCTTCGGAGGTCTCTTCCAACTCTAAGATTCTATGATTTCCCAGGACTTCAGAGTTAACACTGAAATAGTGGCAGGCTTTCATTGCTCACTACTTAGCTTAGCTGGGTCCGGGCAGATTCAGGAGGCAACAACACTCCTCCCTCCAGGGAAACCCATGTCAGGGCACAAGCAGGGCTTTGGGATCACAGAGGCCGGCCAGGGGGGGCTTTGTGTTGCCGTCCTCCTTCAGGCTGGGAACATGATCGCTGCCATGGCTGTGGGGCAGCTAAATTCAGCACAGCAGTGACAGGCAGACAAAGGCCTGTTTCTCCAGGACGGCTCCTCCTGGACCCGCTCAACCTCTGCTTTTTGCCTTCTGGATGACAGGGGCTGAACCCCAAGGAGCAGCACGCTGCTGCTGGCCAGCCCCGCCAGATGGCCGCACCTGCCAGCCTTACAGGATCCCCATTCAGCCGCCTGGCTCGCAGGTCAGGCCGAATGCCAGAAGGTCAGATCTGACCTACGTGTGATTTAAAGGCCCAATTACCCTCCCAGACCGATGCGTTTTCCTGCCGTTCGCGCCAGGGAGGGGTGAGGAGGGCTGACACGGCTGGTTGGGCTCCTTCTTCCAAACCCAGCTGACCTCACGTGCACAAAACCCACCAGGCGACGAACCTAACGGTACGACGGCGACATTCCGGAGCCCATTTCAGCCCACGTGCTCGCCGTGCCTTCCCCATGCCGTCATCGAGCATCCGCCCTGCCCCCTCACAGGCTTCAATGACCGCCTTCCCAGTCCCCCCAGAGCCCCTCAGACACTTTTGCCGTACTTCTCCCCGTTTCCAAGCGCTGCGTGGCACCACGGGGCTTTGCCCAAAGAAAGCGTGGAGGCACAAGACCGGCATCCAGCTCCTCTCCAGCACCTTCGGGACTGCACTCCTCGGCAAATCCGTTCCGTTTGCCCGGTAACTCTCTCATCAGTTATCCCCATCCCGACCATACCGCTCGGCTCCCCCCGGAACGCCCGCAGAACCCCCCGACCCCCCGCCCCTCCCGGCCCGGCCCGCACGTACCGAGCAGCGGCCCCGGCGGCCCCTACGCAGCCCTGCCCCGCCGCCACGCTCCTCTCCGTGCGTCGCAGCCAATGGGAGTGCGACTTGCGCGGGATCGTGACGTTACAATGGGAGCGGCTCAGCCCCTCAGCCAATGGGAGGTGGCGGTGGGAGGTGGCGGTGGGAGGTGGCGGTGCCCGCTAGCGCCGCTCGCCGCTTTGGTGCTTCGGCTCCTTAAAGTCGTGGAAAGCTTAGCAAAAGCCTACAGAACTTGGCTCACCCACGCAGCTGGGTCGTGGGAGCCACTACTGCAGTGTTACTAAGTCTTTCCTAAAAACGGTAGCTGCTGCTTCCCCTTCCCGATTTTGGAGAAGCTCCTGAAAATGTAACTTGCAGGCATCCTCGGCAGCTGGTGAACGAAACGTGCCAGAACCGAGGCAGAACAGTGATACCTATTTCTGTGTCAACACGGAAGGCCAGAAAAACGAACCCCAGTGCTGGCAGCCGAGTAATTTCAGCCCTTTACCGCTCGCTTGCCCCGCCGTGCAACGGCAGGATTCAGCCCAAGAGGTCAAATAGAAATTGCACTTCTCCTCTCTGGCCACACGATGTACCCAGCACACCGCGAACACCCCGGCCTGACTGCCAGCACAGCCACAAAGGCGGCTGTTCCCGGTCGGCATCCCTCCTCCAAAGCAGCGAGCCGTGTTACCTGAGAGAATTCAGGCTGCGGCAGCAGGGAAGCAAAGTGTGACCTCGACGACTTCCACTGTTGGTTGGAACCTGCTAAAGTTTGCAGGAGTCGAGTTACGAATGTTTGTAGGCCTTCCTCAAACACCAGTAGGCTTAAGCACCTCCATCTCACTGTAACTGCAGCGTACTGCAATAAAGAGCATCCCGGTCTGCCTGACCGTGCACACCTTTTGTGACACAGTGATGACAGCAACTGCTGACAGCAGTCCTGGGGAGATCTTCTGGAGTGGCTCTGTATAGGTGCTAGGCTTCAGAACCAGTTTGCAACTCATCTGGTCACAGATTTGTTTTAGCTTCAGTGTCATGACAGTAACTTCCAGCATGTGGAAATAAATTCCAGTTGCTAGGCTGTCTGCCCAATCCAAAAGTACGGGTATCCTCCTTAGTGCGGTGACTCTACTCTGACATCCAAGGTGTGAGAAGTCGCAAGAGCAGCAAAGCTGCAAACTTGCCAAGCTCTTTTCATGCAGATCACAGCTCACGAAACTCCCAAGAGGCACAGTGTACTCGTATGTCCATTTGAATGCTCGTAATGGGAAGACAGCAGAGATTTGATTTTCAGTCACCTCATTTCACGCTTATGTAAGATGACCTGACTCTTCAAGCAGTGATACCACACAACCCCAGCCATCCATTTGACAGCAGAACAACACGGTCTTGTCTTTCAGCCTGTGAACCGACTCACAAAGCACTTTCCTACCTGCATCTACCTGAAATGTAAAAGCATGGATGTGCCCAGATTGGCAGACAGTACCATGCAGCACTTTATCTCTTTTGTTTGATGTCAATAATAATACCTAGCAAGCTCTAATGATGTCTAGATTGAGTCAACAGAGACTCGGTCTAGTGCTTGACTCAATTCTCATTAGAGATAAGGCAATCAATCCACACCTTTCCACAGGTCTGGTAAAGCTTAGTGTCTTTCAAATGTTGAGGCACTGCAGTCCTGACAGCACTTACCTCAGAAAACCTGCTCGTTTCACAGCCATCTCTGTGTCCAAAGCTGACACTGGAACAGTGACCAAGGTGCAAGAGCACTTCTCTGGTAGCTCACTGGTCCCACATTCCTCCAGGTATCACCTCGCAGTGTCAGCAGGGAAGCAGAAAAAAACAGAGACATGACCTTAGGATCAGATAGGCTTTTTCGGAAAGCATTACATTCATAGATTCCTATAATCCACACAGTATTGTTACAATTTTAAGTCATGCAGTCTTTCAATTTATACTTCTTTCTTCTGGGGCTTGCGGTTCTTGTAAATGGGCACTCTTGTTTCTTAGTTCAAGGACCAGAATTTGGTGCCTGAAACAAACCAAAATACACTTATATAGTAGATTTTTATCACGATTTGTGATATATTGCGTAGCACACCTCATTGTAAGATGTACCCTGTGAGCTTTTAATAGAAACGTACTAAAAAATACTTTAGCACCAAACCCAGGCCCTCAAATCTGAAGCTATAACATTGATCAGACTGAGTGTGTGTCAAAAGCAAACTTACCTTAAACTCACTAGTGTATCCCAAAGGATTGCTGCATGACTTCTCCCACTTCTCATCCTCTCTCCAAAGAACAAAGTCTGTTAGTTGGCAGATCAGGCTGTCAGCCCTTTTGCTGCACAATAATGCATATCTCCAAAAAATACGTACCATTCTGAGCTCTCCTGGAGCCCCTTTAGAGATGAGTGTCTGTGCACAGGGCTTAACAAAACATTACCCAGTGTAAGATGGCTTGAGCTTCAGTGGAAGAGTGTAAATGGAGCGATATCACAGAATCACAGAATGGCCAGGGTTGGAAGGGACCTCAAGGATCATGAATCTCCAACCCCCTGCCACATGCAGGGCCACCAACCTCCCCATTTAATGCTAGACCAGGCTGCCCAGGGCCCCATCCGATCTGGCCTTGAACACCTCCAGGGACGGGGCATCCACAACCTCTCTGGGCAGCTGTTCCAGCACCTCACCACTCTCTCTGTAAAGAATTTCCCCTTGACGTCCAACCTAAATCTCCCCTCCCTCAACTTAAAACCATTTCCCCTTGTCCTGCAGTTATCTACCCTTTCAAAGAGTTGATCCCCCTCCTGTTTGTAGGCTCCCTTTAGGTACTGAAAGGCTGCAATGAGGTCACCCCACAGCCTTCTTTTCTCCAGGCTGAACAAGCCCAGCTCCCTCAGCCTGTCTTCATAGAGGAGGTGCTCCAGTGCCCTGATCATCTTTGTGGCCCTCCTCTGGACCCTCTCCAACAGCTCCCTGTCTTTTTTGTACTGGGGGCTCCACACTTAGACGCAGATATGCAGTTAATTGGTGACATCAGCATGCTGGCAAAGCAGACCCAAAGCCCAGGTTACAAAATTCTCATTCAGGGGCATTTCCAAAGGAGTCACAGAGAGCTTGCTTGGGTGACAGTATCAGTACAGAGCCCAGGATCCCAGCCCAGTATAACACCCAGCCACCCAGGGCAGCTACAAGTCTGGGAGTTCAACAAACAAAGGCCAAAACATGAATTCTATTTGGGGTGATTTTTTTATTTCAGATTGAGAAGCTACACAAAGAGAGAACAAATAAACATTTCCATGATAGAAGGGAAAAAGAAAGAGAGCGCCCTGTTGTGTCACCCTCCTAATGCAACAAACCGTCTCAGCTTGAGCCACAGGGCTGCCTTCTTCCCAGGCAGGCAGGGAGAATTTTTACACCAAAGAGCAGCGTACTACACAGTAAACATCTGTAATATTAATCTACCCCAGGGTCACACAGCCCCAGCCACAGCAATATGGTCCTTTTTGCATATATGCACGTACCTCTGGTCTTGGCAGACATTTAAAAAGCTGATACAGAGTCACACGGATCAGACCCATTGCTTTAAAATAAGAACAGTTACAGAAGTTCACAAACATCAACACCCCCATGTGGCATATTCATTCAACACAGTGGTTGCTCTCAGTGCTTTCAGCACTAGATTTTATCTGAAGGCAGGTACCTTTGTATCAGTAATACTGGATTGTACTGGAGCAGCAGATGGCAGTGAATTTCAGAGTTCATCTGTGTGTCACTTTATTAAATTAATCAACCAAATGGCTCAGCATATAAAAATACAAGAATCCTCCCTCCTAATTAGAGTGATTTATGCTCTGGTAGAAATAAAAGCACATACACATAAGAGCATCAGAGGCAGGATTGCCGACAGAAAACTTAGAGGATAAAGAAAAGAAACTCACTTTCCCTGTCCCTGTTTTACACCAGATCATCCTTGTTCTCCCTCCTGTCTGCAGGGATAATGGAGTCTCTCGCCTTTGG